>VWZD01001513.1:428482-486066 GCA_013396695.1 Sakesphorus luctuosus | reverse complement strand
GCAGCTGCGCTGGGCAGGGCACGTCTCCAGGATGGAGGATCACCCACTGCCTCCCGAAGATTGTGCTCTATGGGGAACTCGCCACCGGCTGCCACAAGAGAGGAGCCCTGAAAAAGAGATACAAGGACTCTCTGAAACAACACCTCAGCCTTGGCCATATTGACTGCCACCAATGGTCCACTCTGGCCTCCAACAGGGATTCATGGAGACACACCATTCATGACGCTGCTGCTTCCTTTGAGAATGCACGCAGAGTCAGTCTCGAGGGAAAAAAAGTCACAGAAAGAACCATTCCTCGCCAATATCGCCAAAGGAGACATTCCACTGTGCCTTTTGTGACCAGACCTGCCTATCCCATATTGGCCTTTTTAGCCACCAGCAGCTTGCAGCAAGCGGGGGTAGTGCCCTTCCCAAATCTTCATTCGCGAAGCCAAGCCATGATGATGATGATGATATTCTAACACGAGGATCAAGGATTGTGTTGGTTCTGGAAACCCCCAGGGAGTTGTGTGGATATAATATTGGGGGAACTCTACACTGGCATTGCTGCCAGGAGATGTGACCCGCACATTCAGGGTGTGCTGGCAGCAGCAGCCAGTGCCTGATGAACCCAAAATCCCCTCGGAGGTGGCTGTGGCTGGAGCAATCACACTGTAAAAGAGTCGCCTGAGGGCAGAAGAGTCTTTTCCTTCTCATTTCTTTATTTAGCATGGTTTCAGCAGGCTTTCAGCATTGTAAATGTGCTAGAATTGCACCTCTGAACTTGATCATCACTTGTTTTAACAAGTCAATTATTGCTACATTTTATCACTTTTAGTACTGTCTCTTTAAAGCAAGAGCTGCAGGGTAATGATCTGGTTTTACGTGACTGAGACACAGTAAAACAGCACAGCATAAATATTAAATGTTTCCATTTATCCTTTCAGAGTGTTCACACTTAGGTTGTTCCACTTAACAGCCCTTAAAATAGCCACTCTAAACGGTTCCCTTTCAAACAAAGCACAAATACATGCAAATGAATCACTGCAGCAATTTTTGTAACAAACACTAAAACATTGCAGGGAGCACAGAATTTGCAAGCATATCCTGAATCATAGGACCTTAGAAATAAATGCCTACTGACCTTGTAAGGTGTAATTGGGCTTTGGAAACATCTTAGGGACTCAGCCAAAACACACTGCAGTGCATTAGCTATTAAAAACCCGAGCTCATTAAATTGGCAAATTGTGTATTAGACCATCATGCAACTTCATCAGTGTCCAGTTAATGCAGGATCTGGGATCAGGACCTACTGCAAAAGAAACCTCATGGAATAATGAAACTTCTTGAGGAATATGGCCCCTACAGCTGGTGTGTCCTGAGGTCAGGCCCTGGGCAATAAATGTGCTTTCTGCCTGTGTTCTACATTCCCCTCAGTGCCCTTATCCATAGACATCCACAACCAACACTGCCAGGTCAGTGCATGGCAGTGCCAGGCATGGCCCAGGATAGAACCTGTGGTGCTCAGGTTTGTCAGCAAACAGGTGGCACCCGATGCAGTGGCCCAGTGGAGCCCCAAAGGCTCCTCTCGCAGCCCTGTAACTCTGTGGCTGGAGCTGCAAACTGAAAAGGAACCTGCAGTGGTTCTTCAAACTCAACCCATGTGTGCTGCCCCAGGTTGAACAGTTGCTCCTTGGTCATGCCTATTTTCTTCCTCTTGTACTTGCTGTTTAGTATCACTGGGCTGGTTTTGCACAGAGACATCCAAAGCCTGGGCACATGAGAGGAACCACTGTGTGTTTGTGCCAGTGCAGCTCAGTGTGGTGCAAGAGTGGGGGCAGGAACTGCAGGGCAGTTTTGGTTCTGGCATGTTGGATACTCACGTAAAGGTGCCCAGTCTGAAGTGGGAGCTCAGTATGGCCTAAAAGAGTAGTTCTAGTTTACCAGAGTTCCAAGCAGGGGCCACCCTGTCTGAAGAGGAAAATGCTGCCTCATTCCAAGAGGAATTCTGCACCTCCTGAGTAGGCAGATGGGGTCAGACTCAGGGGTCACACAGAAGAGCTTTCTTTGAATTTGAGCCCACAGTGATGTGGAGGGTCTCGGGGACAGGGGACTCCACGGCTGGTGCAGTTCTGCAAACTGTTTCACGTGGAGAAAACAAACACTAATAAACAATATTCTGGAAAAAAGGAAAGGAGAGCATGGAAATAATGAAGGAAATAACATTTTAGAGGGATAATACTCCATGTGCCCTGGACAGTTGTTGTGGTTAGGTAGTACACTGTTCTCCAGCCTCAAATACAAATGAAGTTATCCAGCAGCCCTTCTTAATTTTGGACTTTAATCTTACCTTTAATAGAAGCAGATATGAGGTCTTAATCAAGGGCAATCAGGGGAGCTCTGCCCAGATGCCAGCTGGCTAATGGGGGAGCAAAGCAGGTCATTGCCCTCTTCTCTGGGTAGAAATCATTTTCTTCAGCTGTGCTGCAGCAGCGACAGGCCCTGGTCCTTCCACACTGGTGAGTAAGGGCCTGCAGGAACTTATACATGGATCTTGTAGGTTACTGACAGGGAAAAAACATGTTGGCAATCTGTTCTTCATTCTATTTTAAGATGCCATGACCTCTTCAACAGCAGGTACAAGAACCCTGCCCTGCCAGGCCAGAGGCAAAGCTCAGTGCACGGTGCAAATGGAAGGCTGTGTTCCTCAGACTCGTGTTACAAATGGTGAAAGCTGCTGTGCTCAGGTCCAGGTGGTGGCTCCTTCCACACCCTGCTCTGACTCCTCTTCCGCAGTTCGGTGTTATCTGCTCAGTGCTGGCACTGTTGCTGCCTGCACTTGGTAGCCCACCAGGCTGTGAGGCAAGAGGTGTCTTCTCATGAGTGTGGATTATGTTCTTTCCTGCCTTGTTCAGCCTCCTGTGTCCTCTGCATCAGCCCCCAAATTAATTCCACTAAGTCTGTAAAACCAGATCTGCTATTTACGTAGATTTGTTTTTAACAGCTTATATATCTTAGTTTTGTGGTTGCATCTCTTATGTTTGTGCCAATCCAGCCAGGTCCAGGACAGAGACTTCTCCTTCTCTGCTTATTCAGTACCTCATTTGTCTTCTACAGTGACTGACACCACGGGCAACCCCCGGCATTATGGCCCCAATTACTTACAAATACCTGAGCTGCTTTTCCACACAGTTATATATATGTATATGTATGTACTAGAGTCTAGAGTATGGAAAAAAGTTTTAGGGAACTGCTTGCTAATAGAGTGATTGAGCAGATGAATGCCATAAGCAGTTGTCATTATTAAAATGCAGTATCTGAACAGAGAATTAGAATGGTGTAATGTTGGCATATTGAATGCACTTAATCCAGATTGGAGGTGCAAGATTAAAAACAGTCTTGGACAAGCTTTACTCTCTTCAGTGATTTCCTGCCTTACAGGTAGTAAGGCAGAAACAAAAAAAAGGCAATAATTTGCTGTCTGGATCCTGCTGAGGTTTCCTACCAAGGCAACTGCTCAGCAGCAACAGAGAAACTGGGGAGTTTTTGTTGTTGGCATGAGGTGAAAGATAACTTTCATGGGCATGTTGTCAGGTGAACAGAACTGCTTCCCCTAAGCCTGTATTTTGTCATGGAGAAAGTCTACAGCAAGGGGGTAAAAGTAGCACCAGAGAGAGTGCAGGGAGCAACCTTAACATGGGGCTGCTGGGAAGTCAGGGCCACAATATGCAGTTCTCTGGAAAATGTGGGGTTGGGGTTTTTTTATATACACTTATATATCTAAACAGTCCTTCGCTTTTAGGGAATTGTGGGAAACTGATTTCTTTTGTTTTGGGTGTGGCCATGCAGAAGTTTAGGGTAAATTGCAAGTCATACCAATTAGTGAAACATCCACTGTGAAGACCACCCTTATTCCATAGGTGCATGGATTATGAAGCCAAAATGCACCATTGTGGTCATGGACCAGAATGTCCTGATGAGCAGGGGCAGATTTACCAGGGAAGATAAATTAGCAAAGTCTCCAGTGATTATCCTGTCCCAGCTCTGGGCACACACTGTAGGTGGTATAGACAAATATTTCACTTAACCACTTTTCTCTGGAAGGTGTACAAAGAATAAAGCTGCTCAAGGGAGAGTTTGGGTGAAGTCTTTCCAAGACCTTCTACCTGTAGTTGCAGTTATGGTGAGATCCTACTGTGATCACTCACTGGGAAGGGAACAACGTGAATTTTTCCCATAAAAACTTGCCATCCACTGTGAATCAGAGGATCCCAAGTATTCTACTGGTCCTGTTGTCCACACTGTGTGACTCCAGCAGCACATTTCCTAGAGACTGCTTTAGTGTGGGCTTTGCAAAGCAAGGAGTTCAACTGATGTTCAACTGCTCCTTAGTTGCTTACATGCACATAAGGATGAATCCTTGTGCCCTTGGTGTTCTGCAAAGGCTGTTGCAGTATATTTCTTGCAAACACGTGATCTACAATCTACAATGTCTGATATTTTGTAAGCATACATTTAGAAGCAACAGCTGACAATGCAGACACTGCTGTGTCATTCCAGCATTGCCCAAAAGAACTCTTACAATGTCTGTGTGACTCATGTCTCAGGTGATGTCATGTCATGTCTGGAAAACACATTTTGAAGCAGAAGCAATGTGATACCTTTTTATGTTGTTTCAAATATATATATATATACACATATATACATGACATATATAATGCACAACCCACATGCACTTTTTTAAATCAGAAAATGGAAATAAGGACAGAGAAAGGATGATTAGAGGATTACAGAAGAAGTCTCAGCCATGTAAGTCCAAGGATTCCACACAATCAGTGTCTGTAATTCATATTAGCATATCTCAAATTACAAATATAAATTACATGTCTAGGAAATCTCTTCCAAGGCTAATGGACAAAAAATAGATGCAAAACAAGCCATGGATTCTTACTCAGTGACATGAACAAAACTGACAGGAGTCATGTCCTACTTGCCTTTGAATCTCAGACTGTGATTGGCCTTTCAAGCCAACGGTTTTGGATTAGTAAAATTAACATCCCAATATCTGTCAAGCCAACGTGCACAATCCTGCCCTCAGCACCCAAAATCGTGAGTGCACTGCTGGACCCGGGCTGGGAAGGCAGCCCCTCTGCCACCTGTGACCCTGAAGCTCAGACATTGAAGCTGTGGAGCTCCTCGTAGGAGATGCTCAGCTCCTCCCACACCTGACTCCGGAACTGCTCAGGACTGGGCTTTTGGAGTGCTGGACACGATTTATATTTAGCACTGAATGATCCCATTTGGCTCTCACTGTAACTGTCTGGAACAACTGAGGGGCACCCAGACCATGGGAATTAACCCATTACTGGGAGGGGATGTGCTCCCCTTCGTCCCCCTGCCACATGGCCCCAGGGATGCCCCAGGAGAGACACAGAGACCACCAGTGAGGAACCAGAGAGAGCTTTATTACCGTGGGTAGAGGTATTTAAAGGTTTTGGTGGGATTCAAGTTACAACTTTTATAGACCAATAAGGAAGCAGGGATTACAACCAATGGGAAAGGGTGAAGCAGGGGACCAATAAGGAAAACTCATACAAACTTCTCAAGGTCACCTCAGGCTGTCCTGGTTGGTGAGAAAAGGATCTCTCAGGGAATTTTGGGAAGAAGACAGTGACTTAGGGGGAGAAAAGAACAAAGAATCCATTTTGTAACATATATTTACACAAGCATAAAAACTTCTGGTTTTAGGGCATTTGGGCTTGCCTCTTTACCATCTTCACAAGCCAATTTCTTACAGGATTTTTTCCATCTTTGATACTCCAAGTCCTCTGCCACATTTATCTACAAAGAAATGTGGTCACAGTCCTGTTGTCTCCCTTCACCTCTAGAGCATCCCCTGTAGAGCATCCCCTCAGTGGGTGACCCCTCAGTGGGTGACCCCTGGGTGAGTGGCCCCTGGTGAGTGACCCTCAGTGAGTAACCCCTCAATGAGTGACCCCTTTGTGGGTGACCTCTCAGTGAGTGACCCCTTGGTATGTGACCCCTCAGTGAGTGACCCCTCAGCGAGTGACCCCGTAGTGGGTGACCCCTCAGTGAGTGATCCCCCTGGTGAGTGACCCCTTGGTGAGTGACCTCCTGGAGGGTGACCCCTGGGTGAGAGACCCCTCAGTGAATGACTCCTCGGTGAGTGACCCCTCGGTGAATGACCCCTCGGTGAGTGACTCCTTGGTGAGTGACCCCCCGGTGGGTGACCCCTGGGTGAGTGGCCCCTGGTGAGTGACCCTCTGGAGAGTGACTCCTCAATGAGTGAGCCCTTGGTGAGTAACCCCTCAGCGAGTGACCCCCTCGGTGAGTAACCCCTCGGTGAGTGACTCCTCAGTGGGTGACCTCTCAGTGAGTGACCCCTCAGTGAGTGACCCCCTANGTGAGTGACTCCTTGGTGAGTGACCCCCCGGTGGGTGACCCCTGGGTGAGTGACCCCTGGGTAGGTGACCCCTGGGTGGGTGACCCCCGCAGACACAGCTGGCTCGGGGGTTCACGCCCCAGGCAGTGCCCAGCTCTGCCAGCCCGGGGTGGCCTCGGGTGACACCACAGATTCTGCAGTCACAGCACACACGGTGCCTTCATTCACCACGGCTCTGGTAGATCCCCCATCTGCTGTCACAGCGAGCTGTGACTCATAGGCTGGAAAAAAACACTCACGGCCAACTTACTTGGAGAGGTTTTTTAGGTAAACTGGCTGGTGACATCACCCGAGTGTGAATCACTGCGGAGCAGGAGCTCCCGGAGCAGGAGGAGCTGGTGCCTCTGTGCTCCAGAGAACACTGCAGACATCCTGATGTTCTGAGGTTCCTCCTCAAAAGCAGGTTCTGAGCAAGGGAAGTCCCCAGGAGGTTTGGGTGTTTGTGACACTCAGGATTGCCCTGAGCTGCATCCCCCTTGACACTACAGAGCTGAGACAATGGCTAAGTGGAGGAATTCCTACCAGGCTGCCTGGAGTGCATTTTGGAAGTAGAGGAGTCGCTATTAAGGCCTTCAGCCCAGTGGGAGATGTTTGGCTTTTCTTTGTGTGCATCCATTTTTAATGACAGAACGT
Source organism: Sakesphorus luctuosus (assembly GCA_013396695.1). Lineage (NCBI taxonomy): Eukaryota > Metazoa > Chordata > Aves > Passeriformes > Thamnophilidae > Sakesphorus > Sakesphorus luctuosus. The sequence continues at coordinate 478,991 of VWZD01001513.1, read as the reverse complement.
TGTGACATAAAGAGATGTTTTCTCAATTTAGTTGCAAACCAGCAAACTTAATTTTAAAATGAAGGAAAAGGCTACAGAAGCAATACTTGTTTCATGTGGAAGAATATCCTTTCAGTCACACTGCTGTGACTGGTTACAGGACATTGTCTGTGCTGTAATCAGGAATAGATTTTTGCAGGAATAAACAGCCCCATCCAAGGTCTCTAATAAGCCTTGCAGTACCCCCAGAGCCACAGCATGCTCTGCACTGCTCTGAGTGTGCAGCTGTCCTGCCTTTCCAATAATAAAATTCCCACAAAGCGAGAATTTTATGGAGGAAGTATTTCATATTAGGCAAGAGGAAACTATCAATTTAGATAATTTTGTCTAAGGACAGGAATTTGAGGCCAGAAACTTCAATCTTCATGTTGCCTTCAAAACTTCAGAGAGCCATAGAGTTTCACAGGTGCACTTTGCTCTAATCTGAGCAGTTCCCTTGGGCTGTGGAGGCAGAGCTGACCTAATGCAGAGCAAGTCTGTTCTGCCAATCATTTGTGCTCCATGCCCCTTCCCAGTGGGCACCTTACACCCATGTGCCAGCTCAGGATCTGGAGAGCTGTCTGCTCTGCTGGTCCCAAAGACAGGTGGGCGGGACGATGCTGTTCTCTGCTGCAACCCCAAAACCCATCCTTGCCTTGATCCTGAGCAGACCTGCACTGCCCAGAGTGCCCAGCAATGGCAAACCATGTCAGCAACTCACACGTCCAGGAGCAGCTGCAGAGTGGAACGTAGTGGTGAATTGGATTGAAGCTCATTTAATATTTTCAGAAGTAAAAGTCCTGTCATTCAGCTTTGCATCTGTAGTGCCCTTTACAGGTTCATGATGGGCAAAGCCAACTTTAGTTTCCCCTTAAGAGGATGAAAGACAGAGTCAAATCAGGCTCCTTTCCAGTTGTCATCAAGCCCTAATGGTCACTGAATGCTCTTCTGCCACAAAAGTTGCAAAGAAATCCAAACCTCCTTAGTCCTCTGTGCAATGGAATGATTTTATTGATAGGAATAAAGGGGGAGGACCCAACCAGGGCTGACGTGCCAAAGACAGGGAATGGAAAAGACATAAAAAGACATAAAGTCCGATGTTGTCCCTTGTGAGATGTGATTTTCAGCTGCTAATAATTTTGCCTTAATTTTTAAAAAAAATCCATCTCCATTGTCTGCATGAAAGCAGTTCATTTCTTGGTTCTGTTTTAATTTTATTGTCCTGCCCATGTATAAATCCAGGTAATTACAGTGTTTGGGCTTTGTGTAAGAAATTCCAGTTACCTTTTTCTTGACCTACTCTTGTCCTTTTCTACTCTGCAGCCATGATGACTGAACTGGAGCAGGAGATTGGGAACTGGGGACACTGGGACAGGACCTGGGCAGGGTAACATTCTTGGCCATTAGTTCCAGCTTTTGAAATTTAATTTTGCACTCTGTACACTGTGATGTTGAAAGCTGGATGATTGTGTGTAATACATGCCTTCAAACGATCTTAAAATGTATTGTTTGCAGATGAAATGGCTTTTACAGTTCTTGGAATTGTTTTGCACTGAGGAATGACTGCAAAGGGCTACACCAGCTCCATCACATCCTGTGCTGGGTTGGAGGGATGTCCACCTCTCTCACCTACAACTTGGAGGCCCAGAATATCTGAAATGGTAGAAAAGATTAAGTCAAAGTCTTAGGTGAGAGGAATTTGAATTAGCAGGCTTGAAAAGGAAGGAGCTCTACTAACCAGCCTAGGAAGAACCATCAATGCTAACAAACGTTGAGTCTGAGGCAGGAGACAGATGTGGTAAGGTCCCTAAAAGGTGTAGTGCTGGCACTGGCGGAAACTAAAACTAAAGGGGTTTTTTTGAGGTTCTTTGTATGGTATTCCCTTTATTCAGTCCCACTGACCAGTGGTTTATCCACTTTGAAAAGAATCTATGCTCTTGTGTTAATGTTGTTTGGGTTCACATTACCAAGGCAAGTGAAAAATCCTGAGAGTGCAAGAAATTGTGCAGTAGCTCATTAGTGCCTATGTGCTTGCTGGGAGGTGCCAGAGCACCTGCAGGTTAGTGACTGCCTCAGGCTGGATCAGAATTGTAGATTTATGACATTTTCATTCTTACCCTGACTGTTCCTTAAACAATCGCAGTGTCCATTCGAGGTTCTGAATAAAAAAGAAAATACCAATGCCTTATGCTATGAAAAACCCTGTTGGTTTTAGGGCTGACCACAAGTGCCATCAGAGTTTTCAAAGTGTCAGTCTGTCTTTCCCCTTTCCCCAGATGGCAGCATTCAGATACTGCTGTAAACAGCTCCCTTGTGTTAATGTGACAGCCTCTCCAGTGTCATTAATGAACCAGTCTGCATGTCCTTCTGAACAGAATTATTTCTCAATAGCATTCCTTAGCAATTTTGCCTGGTATATTCATGTGGCAGGGGGGTGTTTAATATGGGTATGAGTGTCATGTGAAAGGGAGGAGAGACAGAAATGCAAAGATTTCTAGTCTCACCTGTATTAATATAAAGTTAATAGTTATAAGGGTCCTTGGAACAATCACAGCTTTATGAACCCAGCACTGCCTGTCAAGTTCTGGACAGAACACAGGCTGGAAAGGTTTTTGACCTTCCTGTGAGGACCACACTTAAGCCAGGGAGATCTCAATAGCAATAAGCGCCTCCAGAAAATCAGAGCCTTGTTGTCCCAGCACTGCCTGCCGACATGGACAGCACACAGGTCAGAAGGGTTTCTGACCTCTGCTGAGACCACATTTAATAGCAAGAAAAGAACTTTCCCCACGACAGCTCCCGAAATAACATTTATTAAAACAAGTACGTGACAATGACTATATGGGTTACTCAGTTGGTGAAAACATTTAGCTGCAGGATTGTACAAAATACCCCAAAAGACACCGGCACAACACACATTTTACAGGCCACCCCAGCAGTATTACCACTCCCATGGCAAACTTAACTAACAGAGGATTACTAAACAGAAACACAACAGTTCACCACATGTAAACACACTCAGTAACCCAAAGGAAAAGCAACAGGAAGAATGTAACTGCTTCTTACTAACATGCATACACCCAGTGAGCCATAACAAATTATAATTAGTTGGACATAGGAAAATAAAGTAAGAATTTGGTTGCTCACCCCTACAATGTCTGATGGGATGGGGGAGTCAGGGTAGCTTGTAGGTTGCCCTCCCAGAGATGGTGGAAGTTTTCTCCCCAGTTTTGGCTTGAGCCTCATTCTCTTCTTATACCTTTTATTTTCCTTTAGGTGGTTTGTGTGACTGAAGTCAGTACTTTGGGGGTGATAGACAGATGCCTGAGGGGTGACTCCTTGGGTCTCTACAGGGTTCGGTGAAGAAAGGCCATGTTATTTCCATAACACTCCATTCTTTGGTAACACCATCAATCCTATCAGCATCCCCCCAGGGGGCTGAGGCGTTTCCTTCAACCCATCAAGACCTAATCAGGGCCATAACCCCACAATAAGTAAGAGACAGTAAACAGTACAGCATTGATGCCATTCTCTCACTGCAGTTCTTGCTAGAACAGCCTCTATGAAGGATGTTTGGGATTTGGCAGTGATTTTTTTACTTCTCTACCTCTTAATACAACGCTGAGACTTTCCAAGAGCTTATGGAATAGACACCTAGTTTTGACTAGAAATCTTAGTGAGCAAGTCATGTTGCTGTTCTTGGTATTGATAAATCCTTCCATAGCCCACGCTGTGGCAACTGTCCCATATCCCATAGCCCAGACTGGTTTGTAAGGGCTCCTATTCCATTATTCTCAGCTCTGTCCAGCCAGTGAGGGCAGCAGGCACAGCTCAGGTTCACACACAGCTTCCCTGGGGTGGGAATCTCCTTTTCCCTCTCCTTGGCCAGGGCACAGTTCCCAGCCCATTCCATGGTGCGTGCACTGCTCTCTCCTGCTAAGAACCCAATTTGTTCTGTAAATAGTAAATGGAGCCTGTGGAGGTTTTGGCATGGAGCCTCCATGATAATTAAGATATGACAAAATCATTAAAAGGACGATATTATTTTCACCATAATACCTCCAAGAATTCAGAAGACTGACATTTAATGAGGTTTCTCTCATTCCAGAGAAAAAGAACCCAAGAATCACCAGGAGAGTTTAGCAGACAGAGTTTTCCTCAATTCCCAAAGAGGAAAACCGAACAACAGAGAAGACACAAAGTTACAGTCCTACTTTTGCTTGACCCCTTTTTCTTCAATTCTGATGAATTGAATGGATGTTGTTTACACATTATGTAATTCAGCATTTTTGGTATTTTTTTCAGATGTCACAAGGATTAAAGCCTTCCAATTCAGTTAAACACTTTGATTGCCCCTATCAAGCCTGTGTCCCCCAGATAAATATTCCTCTGAAGGAGAAGAAAAAAGAGGAAAGCAATTGGATGAGTCTCTCCCACCTAAGCAAAACTGGCTACAAATGAAGGATCCAGACCAGTAGTAAGGACAATTTCTCTAAATACCACAACAATTGGATGGACATGTGTATTTCCAGCAGTCTTGGAGGTAGTGATTTACTTTCAGACATGCCTGGCTTGTGTCAAGACAGAACACAAATCACAGTAAAATTGTAAAGACAGAGTAGAATTATTAGTAACTTTGGCTTAGCAAACACTAAACCCAGGCCAGCATTTGTCTTAGATGTTAAATGAGATTAAAATAATGTAATCATCATCAGTCTTTAGGGGCTCCTCTCTAAAGGCAGATCACATAAACACAGGCATGTTCTGAGGCAGTGCCCTGTGCTGCACTTGGTGTCTGTGGAGCCTGCAGAGCGACTGTATTTGTGGTTTGGGTGTTGGTGGTTCCCTGTCAGCATCTCTGTGTTTGTGTCTTCCTGAAAAACAAAGAGAGGAAAAAGTGAAAAACAAGGGTTTGTTTACTTCCCTAGTTAGTTCAGCCATAGTTTTAATAGCAATTACATAGAAACATGGAATAATAGAATGGTTTGAGTTGGAAGGGACCTTAAAGATCATCTCATTCCAAGCCCCTGCCGTGGGCAGGAACCTCAGCCATAGCACTTGTGGGCCTCCTGCTTTTCGACTGATCTCTGCAGTCTTGGCAGATGCCAGGGATGGGCACCGAGGCTTCAGGAGAGCTGGCAGTGGTGCTGCTGCAGACAGGGTGAGACCTTGTTTGCCTGCTTGCAACTCTCCCCCTGCCACCCAGAGGCACAGGAGTTCCCCTGGGCAGTGTTCAGTGCAGGAGGACCTCAGTGCTTTTCCCCTGGGGAACTTTTTTTCCAGAAATATGTTGATCAGAGGAGGAAAACTGACTGTCTCTTTCTTAGGAAGTTAAGAATTTATCCTTCAAATTCTACACTACAAGCTCATTGAATGGGAGGAATTCACACTCTGGAGTGTAAGACCAAATTAGTTTTGTTTAGGTGAGTGCTATGGATTTGCCCCTCAAACTTTGGGATCTAACTATGTAAACTCCATTCAGGAATTTGCCTAATTCAAAACCAGCATTTTCTGGATCATGATGTGTTATTTATAAGTGTGATGGTGGGTTTTTCTTTTTTCTTTCTTCAAAGCACCTTAGTCTTTTCCCTTTGTTTCCAGGTTTGGGGCTCTGGCCACACATTTCCTCTGGCAGGATGTCAAGCCCTCTCAGATTCTGTGGGTCCAGACTTGCAGTGCATGAAAATACAATTTGTTGGAGCTCTCCAGCAGAGTTTCCTCTGGGTGTGTTGGGTGGGGTGGAGCTGGGCAATGCCACTTTACTGCTCTCCAGATTGTGTTCATCATGTGAAAAAGACCCCTGGGATGGTGACAGCCAGGAGTGGCACCTGTACGAGCTGGGCAGGGGCACTAAAGCCTGGAGAGACCCTTTGTGCTGGTTTGAAGGTAAACTGGTGGGAGAAACGAACCCAACACAAAAGAGATTGTAAGTCAGAGTTACAATTTAATAACAATATTACAATAAATGCAATGGCACAAAGAGAAATTGGTTTAACCCACAAACCCAGCAGTGTAACCCAGCCCCCTGGGGCACAAACACAGTGGGGTTTGGTGGCCCCTGGGCTGAGCCCCACGTGGTTCCCCCAAGTCCAAAGGAAAAGGAAGGGACAAACCTGTTGGTGCAGATGATGTCACAGTCTGGTGGAGAGTGGTGGGCTCCTCCTGGCCAGGGTCTGATCCTCCTCTGGATCCAACAAGTGGTTCCCCCAGTCCCCAAACCCCAAGATTGTCTCCCCTCAGGTGCAGGTGGGAGCCCCCAGTCCCTCCCCCAGGGCAGGGAGTTCCAGACTGGGGGATCTGACTCTGGGAGTCAGGGGGGATTTTGGAATGGTTGCTGGCCCCTGAGCAGAGCTGAGCCCTCAGGTGGGTGTGGAGGTGCCAAGGAGTCCCTGGAGGGGAGTTCTCCCAGCTCCTCTGCCAGGCTTCTTTCCCAGCCAGCTGCCAGGCTGAGGGCTCAGCTGTGCCCTGGGCAGCTGCTGCCAATGGGCCATTGGGAAGAGTTGCTGGGCAATGGCCCAGAGGGTTTGGAATGCACAGCTTTGGTAACACCCACACAGTGGTCTCAGTTGCTGAACCAGGACACCCTTGAGGTCCATTTTTAAAGTCTTTGAAAAACAGTGGCTCCTGAGGCAACAGGAACACTGGATAAAAACAGGTTTGCTCTGTTTCTTCACAAGGTTTTCACAGTTAAACGCTTGTCCCTCGGATATAATGTTGCCTTATTGTTCTTGTCTCACTTCAGGCTGTTTCTGGAGTCTCTGCTGGGATTCAATGGGCCATTGACACTCTGGGGCACAGGCTGTGACTCCTGGGAGTTGGACTGGATGATCCTTGTGGGTCCCTTCTGTGATTCTGTATTACGTGTTAAGGACAACATGTCTTTTCAGATGGCAATACCAAACCCCTTACATTTGTAATCCAAAAATTGGCTAAAACTATTTTAACTTTTCAGATTGAAATAAACAATGTGAAAGCTCAGTTCTGAATTAACATCTTCCACTTCTGTTTTGAACAGTTTGTACTAAAACTGGTGTTTGATACTCACCAGCCTTGTCCAAGTGTGCACTTATTAATTTATTGACTGAGAACCTGCTGGGTCTGAATATTCTGTTTTACCTTAGGCCACTTGTGTGAGGAGCTAAAATCTCCTTGCAAGTGCTGTGCAGTGACTAAAGACAGACTGTTCTGGGTGACCTCACTAAAGGACATTCTCACTCACTGCTCAAGGGTGTTCTCACTGTCACTGATGGCACCAAAAAAACCAGGTTTTACCCTTTCCCTGACGTCAGCAGTGAGGTTTGGGTTGCACAGGAGCAAACCAGAAAGGATGTCCTGCATCACACAGTTACTGAAAGACAATCTGTTTTCCTCACTGCCTTTATTAGTGACTCATGTGGTCCCAGCACAGAATGCACACTGTGTTTTAATGACTTCTCTCAGGGCCTCTTAAACCTGAAGGCAAATGGATCCCTCCAGTTCCCTTCCTATCCCTCACTCAGCAGGATTCCCCTGCAGGGGGAGGAGGTTCCACAAGGAATGTCAGGCCAGGTCTTGACAGCCCCATCTTCCACTAATGGAGGTGACTGCAGAGATAATTCATATTATATTTACAAGTGCAATGATCTAATTGTTTATTATTCTGTAGCATCACTTACTGCTTCAATTACAGCCAAATTGCTTGACTAAAGTAGAGGAAGAACAAAACACTAATTTCCAGGAGCTTAAGGCTGTGTTTTGGTAAAGAAATAACTTAATTCTGATTTTTTTAAAAAAAAATTTTATCTCCTTTTTTTTTCTTTTGTAGCTTTAAATCCCATTGTGCTGAGCTTTTCCAGCCTGGACTTTCATCCAGTCCTTATCCCTGTACTATGAGAATCCATTCAGTGATGGGCTTTGATTTCCCCTCCTTCAGCAGAATTACCAGTACAGGAGTGGGATGGAATGGGAAGCTTTTGTTCTGTCCTTGCAGGGTGTAACAATGCTCTGTGTGAGGAGGAGATTCCTGGGTGTTCCTGGGGCACAAATAATGAGGGAAACTGGTCCTGGCACTGTGACAGTCAGAGCAGGGAAATCCTTCAGTAAATAATTAATTGCAGAAAATTGATAAGAAAAGTTGGAGTAGAATTCTGACTGCTCTTTTTGTCCATGTGCTTTGGCTGTTTGGAGATCCTCAGGTAGAAAACTACAGGAAAAGGAACACAGTGAGAAAATCTCTTTAGAATTTGTTCTCAGATACTCCTCATGAGGCAGTAGACACGGGAAGTATCATTTTAAAAATGAAGCACAGGTGAAAAAAATCTCTAGGACTTTGATTTCACACTCATAAATTTTTGGGCTTTATTGTAAGTAGTTTTATGTGAGCTAAATAGGAGGTAAAAATACTAAACGTTGGTTCTAGAGACAGGTGAGCTCAATCCAATACACTCTGGGTGAGGGCAAAGGGTAGACCTGGTTAATACACTTTACAAGGAAGACTCAAGTGCCTTTTATCCGTCGTTTTTTTTGGTGTTTTTTTATTGCTGGGTTGGGGGTTTGGGGTTTTTGTTTTGTTGGGGTTTTTTTTGGTTGGTTAGTTGGGTGGGTTTTTTTTAGAAGAGCTTGTGTTCTTTGCCCTAAAAAGAGGGGGAAACACATTTATAGCAGTGAAAGCAAGGCTCAAATTGTCATGAAGTATTTTCACAAACCCTGGTTACCTTAAATCTGCACAAGAGAAGACCTTCAGGTGCACAGGTCAGACTGGGCTGCTGCTAAAGAATCCTTACTAGGCCTTAGGTTACAAAAAGGCAAGATTAGTCCATAGAGTGGTTAATATCTGAGAATGTAATTTAGTTTGTCAGATACCAACACATTCAGGTAACTCGGTATTAATAACACCTTCTCACAGGGTACCACAGTTAGAGCAAACTATGGACAGAGATGATGGAATAAAAATGTAATTTAAAAAAATAAATTATGCAGGTATTTCTGTGAGTTTTCCATGCAGCCACTGTTAGAAATTTTATTTCTGGATCTACAGTTTGCACCAGGAGCTACCAGTATCCCAGTATGTATTAGCTGAATTAGTTGAATGTCTGGGGTGAAAACACAACTAGTGGAATTTGGTTTTCAATTCCAAGAGAGAACCAGAATTACTCTACCAAACACATGGTTACTCTGGACTGGGATTTTTATGGCACTCTATTATTTTTATTTGGGAACTTACCATGCAGCCCAGAGGTTTAAATGTAGAAGTTTTTAAACTGGGAAATCTCTCCTGCCAGACATTGTGACCTGTGAATTATCCTGGCTAAAATTACCAACTCTGCAATGCAAGTGTAACTCCAAACCCTTTATGTATCACAACACATGCTTTTTAAGGGACTCTTTGCAAGGACCAAATATATAAACAGCTACTGGGTGGCTTCAAGCTGTGATTTTAGTGTGTCATAACCTCCTTGACTTGAGCCAGTCTGAACCCTTTGCTCCACCAGCTCCAACTGATTCTCCCCTGGCTGAGATCCCGAGGTACGTTGGCAGAGCAGATGCTCCCAGGGCTGCTCTGGGCACCATTGAGGCTTTTGAAGGTTCCAGTTTCAGAAGGATGAGTGAATCTGAATATCAGCTTTACCTGCAGTGGTTGTAGTTGTTACCAGTATGCCAACTTCTGCATCTTCATGATAAATAAGTCATCTGTTTCACACTGAAAAGTATTATAAAAACAGGAGCTTTGGCTTTGCTTCTGATCTGTATCTTCAAGCACCTTTTAGCTATAGGAGCAGGAAGAGATTGGTACAATCTATGATAATTGCTAGAACATTTATATACAGTACCTGGCAGACATTTCCCCCTCACTTTCTAATTTACAATTAGCTCATTTAGCATTATATTCTTTTGGGAGCATTATGGAAACATGTAAGAGCTCAGGTAGTCAAAGCCCTGCTGTGCTGTGAGATCTATCAATGTGTACAGTGACTATCCATGGTTTAGTAATCCTGGAATCACAATTTTGGGTAAATTGAGCACATGAATTAAAGAGAGGAAGGTGAAATCTGAGTATGGAGAAGAAGAAGAAAAGGTTACAGAAGTATTTTCTCCATCAAAAATCGATGTTCTGTATCTGAAATTAAGAAATATGCCATGCAATAGATGCATTTCTCTCTTCCACCCCTATTTATGGCAGTGTAATTAGATTTCCAAACAATGAGCTAATCTTTGTGACAGTGTCTGACCAGAATTAGCCTGGTGAAATTAATCCTGGTGAAATTAATCCTAGTGAAATTAATGAAAAATGTATCACTGACTTCAGTGGGAACAAAGTCAGGCCTCCCCTTCTCCTTTGCCAGCTGTGTGCCTGGGGGAGTGCTGGGGGTGCTGAGTGACTGGGCACTGCTGGGCACCCCCGAGGGCACCGCTGGGGTGTCAGCACTCCCTTCACAGCTGCTGGGAGAGTCAGGTTTCCAAGTCTGCTGTGCTAATCTGGCCCCTCTGAGATGAAACACTGCCCCTTCTATAATAAGTCTGACAACGTCTTAGCAGGCAGAGAGTGATCGTGGATGCTTGGAGTCACTGCTGTGCTTTGAGCTGTGCTTATCTCAGCCTTAAGCCCTCACATGCTCTTCTAAAAACAACTGAGAAATACTGAGATTGCAAGAAAAAGCTGTCAATCTTAGTGAAGTTGGTCTTAGCTCATGAGAGCGTTTTTCTGACCTAAGCAAGCCATGTCTTCAACAAACAATGCAAGACCAAGGCAAGGACACTTTGTCAAACCTGGAAATGCAGGTTAAAACTCTGACCTGCTGTAGAAGCTCCCAAGACATGCTTGGGATTGTGTAGAGCATGTCCAGGTGTGAGTCCAGCCCAGGGAGAGTGAGTGCTGTTCCTGCAGATCTTCTGAGCACTGGGGATTGGATTAAAGCTTTAGCTCCTGCAGACAGGGTAGAAATGGGAACTGATTGACATGCAGAGGTTCTGAAAACAAAAGGCAACTCCTCCTGCCCTGCCCGGTGTGTGTGTCTGAGTGTGCACGTGGGACTCAGAATAACTGCACAGTGTGGGAGCCTTCACCCCGAGGTTTGCACCATCCTGAGATGCACATCCTGTGACTCAGGGACTGGGGAACAACCTGTGCAAAGAGACCTGGACTGCACATCAATACAGGCCCTGTGAGGGGGGTAAATGTTCCTGCACAGCTACACAGGCAGGTCACACACACCCCCCAGGGGAGCAAACACATGTGCTGCTGGTCATACATGGGCTGCTGGTCATACATGTGCTGCTGGCCACATGTATGTGCTCTGGTCACATACATGTACTGTCAGTCACACACACGTGCTGCTGGTCACACATGTGCTCTGGTCACATACATGTGCTCTAGTCACACGCATGTACTGTCAGTCACACGCATGTACTGTCAGTCACACACGTGCTGCTGGTCACATACATGTGCTGCTGGTCACATACATGTGCTGCTGGTCATACATGTGCTGCTGGTCACACACATGTGCTGCTGGTCACACACATGTGCTCTGGTCACACACATGTGCTCTGGTCACATACATGTGCTCCGGTCACATACATGTGCTCCGGTCACATACATGTGCTGCTGGTCAAATATATATGTACTGCTATTCAAAAAATACGTACAAAAATACATGCCTGAAGGTACAAAAGCAGACACATGAATGTGTGTTCAGTCCCACACACCCAGGTCATGCCTCTGTACCACCCCATGTGCTGGACAAATGGTATGTGCCAAACAACTCATTAAGGTATTGGCTTGTTCTTCATTGCTGATAAACACACTAAACTTGTCTCCCCAGGTTTTCCCCAGTTCATTGGACTGTGTGTGATCCTTTCCTTCTTGTACAGAACACACAGGAGAGAACAGAGTGGCTGCAATGATGACCATTTGCCTCCTCAGATGCTTCTGAGAAGTCTTTTCAACTAGAGAATGCTCCTAGTCACTAATATAGTACCATAATACACAATACACTTACCACAGGAGTGGGAATTTACTAGCAATAGAACTTTGTGAGAATGTGGGAGAGTTTTTACCTCCACCATATTGATGAAAATGTTATAAGAGCTGCTGAGTTGTGGCAAGGAAACACAAGTGAACTTGTAAGGCTTCCTGACTGAAAGTAAATATTTGTTGCAGCAGCAGAGGTGCTTTACCAGGACACTGTCCTGACTGTCTGCCACAGTGCTGCGGGTTTGACAAGAGGGAATCTCCTCTTAGGATTCAAGGTCTGTTCTAAACCTGATTATGAGAAAGTCAGGATAACAGAGTTGGAGAGATCTGTGCAGTAAGTGATTTCTCCAGTGTTAATTGTAAGTCTGTGTGTGGATACTCCATGCACTGAGTGCCAGTGGTGTTTAGAAACTGCCCACAGAAATGCCCATTCACTGGAGCTGCAGCAGTGCTCTGGTACTGCCTCCCAGCCGTGGGCATGTCCTGGGCATGGCTTTAGCAGTTATTCCCTCCCAGGACTGCAGAGAAACCGCTCTGCCCAAAGCCCCTCTCAGGGGCTGCTGCCTGAGCACTGCCCAGCACTGGCATCCAGCCTGGCATCCTGCAGGGTTAGCACTCCAGTTTCTCTGCTAATCATTCCAATGGCTTTGCCAACATGAAAGGAAAAGCCATTTGATGCCTGAGACCTCTGGCTCAGTATCTCATAAACAATTTTAGAATTATTAGTCCTTGAGTCATTAATATTCTCTGCTCTTACTGTGATGATCTCACTTCCTGCAAACAGGAGCACTGAGTTGAGACCAAATAAAAAACTCTCAACACCCATAAATACAGCAGTTGAAAAGTTTGGTTGACTGATGTATATGCTTTGAACATTACTCAGGAAAGAGAATTAATTGTTTTGAATTCCAGTGGTTTCGGACAATTTTTATAATATATATTTTATAAAGTATGTGATAATGAGCTTCTTTGCAGAAATATAAATAAAACAAGATCTTAGAGCAGAAGAATGAGAGAAACAAATACTGAATGCTCAGGTATTATAGATACATCTCCAATTAGATTAAGGAGGCCTTTCATACCTTCTAGTTGTTTTTCCCACTGCTGATTCCTAAGCTTTTCCTCTGAGGTTTGTTGTTATTTCATGAATGATCATTCCTCTTCTAGACCAAAATCCATGAAACTTCGAGTGCTCTTCAAGTCCTGTGCCAAAAACAATTGAATTAACTGGTTTCTCTCCTTTAGCACCTCCTAAGGGAAGATTCTCACTGGAGCAAAGACTGTGTAGATGAGTCCTGAGGAAATTATTACTCTCCTCAGAGCTGTGGTGGCCCCACCAGAACTTCCCAGCCTGAGTCAGGGCTTGAGAGCCATTCCCAGTTTGGTTGTGCTCCTGCAGTGCTATCTGATAAACTCCTGCCTGGGCTCTGCAGGTTGTCATTGCCATCCAGCACAGTTCTCAGCACCAGAAGTGGATCTCAGCACAGAGCCTGTCACTGCTCCCAGGCACAACCTGAAGCTCCTGCTGAGACAGCTCAAATGGATGAAAAAACCCATTCAAGTAATATGATTAAAGTGTTCACTTTTAATCTTAGTTGAATTTGGCATGATTAACTCCATTTGTTTAACCTGCAGTATAGACATACATAACATTCAGCTTACTTTTATTGCTAAAAATATTTGGAAAAAATTATAAGGATGTGTAGGACTGGAAGGGGTTAAAAAGTTCAGTGTTGAGCTGCACAGGCTACTCATTACTTGTATTATATAACACTTTTCAGTAAGTTTTTTATAGACTGCACAAAGCCTGGTGCTGTATTAGCAGAACTAATGGAAACAAGAAGAGGAGAATCCAATAGAGGACAGCTAGTGTTTAAAAAATAAAAATTAAAAAAATTCCTCCTTTTCTGCCTCTACCAACTGTGTCTTCAGCCAGAGTGAGGCATAACAACTCCCTCTTGTGCTGCTCCATGCAGCAGGTGGGTGTCCTGGCACATGCCCTACACTTTGGAGCCCTTTGGAAGTGCTGCACCACCACAACAATTAAGTAGCCAGCCTTGTCCAGAAGCCCAGAGTGTCTGCCATGAGCTGGGCTACGAAGGCAGAGCTCTAAAATGACTTTCCATTTATGAATTTCTCTGACAGGTATTGATCACGTGTCAAATGACAGGATTCCAAATGCTGGTTTGTCCACAGAGATCTTCAAAGAGGACTTCATTGCATGTACTATCCTTCTTCTCCTGTATTCCAGAGGAAAATCTAAAGCCTAAAGGTAAAATGTGTTCTACAATCATAGAATGGCCTAGGTTGGATCTTTAAAGCCCATCCAGTGCCACCCCCTGCCAGTCACATACATGGGCAGGGACACTTCCCACCAGCCTAGGTGGCTCCAAGCCCTGTCCAACCTGGCCTGGGACACTCCCAGGGATGGGGCAGCCAGGGCCTGCCTACCCTCACAGGGAGGAATTTCTTCCCAATATCCCATCTACCCCTGCCCTCTGTCAGTGTGAAGCCATTCCCCTTGTCCTGTCCCTCCAGGCCCTTGTCAATAGTTTCTCTCCATCTTTCTTGCAGGTTCTCTTCAGGCACTGCAAGGCCACAGTTGGGTCACCCCAAAGCTTCTCTTCTCCAGGCTGAACAATCCCAGCTCTCCCAGCCTTCCCTCCCAGCAGAGCTGCTCCATCCTGGTGCCTCCTCTGGCCTCTCCAGCAGCTCCATGTCCTTGCTGTGCTGGCCCCAGGGCTGGGGCAGCTCTGCAGGTGGGGTCTCACCTGGGGGACAGAGGGGCAGAATCCCCCTGCCCTGCTGCCCACACTGTGGGACCAGCCCAGCACAGGGATGGTTTCTGGGCTGGGCCATGTCCAGCCTCTCCCCCACCAGCCCCCAAGTCCTTCTCCCAGGGCTGCTCCATCTACTTATCCCAGGATTGATCCTGGGGGCTGCCCCAACCTCAGTGCTGCACCAGCCCTTGGCCTTGTTAAACCTCAGGACATTCCCAGGGGCCACTTCTGGGGCTTGTCCAGATCCCTATGGATGGTCCTGTCCCTCAGGTGTGTCACTGCACCCTCGGCTTGGTGTCACTGCAGGCCTGCTGGGGGTGGCCCTGATGCCTCTGTCTGTGCCATTAATGAAGATATCACATAGCACTGGTCCCAGTTGGACCCCTGAGGGACACCACTTGCCACTGGTGCCCACGGGGACTCTGAGCCCCTGACCACCACACTGACAGCCCAGATGGCAGCTCCCAGGCTCTCCTCATGCATGGCAGTCCCAGGGCTCTTTCTATAAATAGCTCAGACCATATGCTCCTCCAGCACTGAAACATCAGAAAACGCTTTTCTCTGACATCCCTTTGGAAAAGTGGGACAGAGCATCATGGGAAGGACCTCCAGCAAGTCCAAGACAAGAGTGTGGACAGTAATATCTGGACAATGTGTCAACCCAACTTGACCTTTGGCTCAGTATTCTTGCTTAGTAATGTGTGTTTCGGGCTGGTTGGTTCTGGGGTCAAGTTTAGGAGGACATGACAAGTATTGAAAGAATGGGTTAATACCAGTGCTGGTGCCAGGCTGCAAGAGCATCCCAAGTGCCTCCTGTGCTCCCCTGTCCCTCAGGGGGCTCTGGGCAGCACCTTGAATTCCAAACCTATTCTGTTCTCACTGGGCCAGAGACGGGAGTTCATTCTGACTGTTTTCAGGTAAAGCACAGTTGTTTTCCCTGGAATTTCATGGCAATTATGACTAATTACACAGAGAAAGATCATAAGATTTACTGCCAAGAAAGTAATTATGGGAGAAGTACAAAGGAATGCAATAATGTTGTAAAAATCTAAACAGATTTAATGCTTCAAATCAAATCAGAATTAAAAGCCTGAGTTACATTTGAGGAATCACTAGTTTTATAGGCAAGGGTCAAATCCTTCTTAATCCAGTGCAGTCTGGCTGTACCAAAACAGATCTGCCTTCTGCAATTGCTTTCAGGAGCTTATTCCTCAAGGGAGGAGTGTAATGGCTAAGATTTGAAGAGAGGATCATTCCCAGGTGAGTCACAGGCTGAATTCAGGCAGGTGACTCTGCCCAGTGTCCTTGCTCTTGTGGGAGGACATGATGCCATTTCCCACTGCCCAGCAATGCTGAAGAGCTGCCCATTAAGAGTGCAAAGTGGCATGTAGGGACAGAAATTCCAGTGCTGGGACACAAGAGTTATTAGCAAGCAAAAGGTTGTTTTCCTGCCTTATCTTTCAGAATTCTGTTGTTTCACATGTTCCTTAATTTACATTAGTAAAACCTTCTGAGCACTACTTGAAGAAGTCACACTACAACTTCAGACTCCTTATATTTATATTTATCTCTGCCTGACTTTCTCTGTCACTCACTCTACCTGGTGGTACATAAATATTTCCAGCTGGATCAACTGAAAAAAAAAAAAAACCAAACCAAAAACCAAACCAAACCCTGAGGGGAGCTCCCCTTGCAACTGTGCTGGACCTCCCTACTTTGCCACTGAACCTGGAATCAGGTAAAACATCCATGGAAATGGAAATATTCCAAGCTTGAAAAACAAAAAGGTTGGAATGGTTCAGTCTCAAGGACTGAAGGTCCTTCAGAAACACCATTAAATTTGTGCTGGCAGCTGCAGGGAGTTGCTGTTGAGAATAAATAGGCAGAGGAAGGAAAGTGCCCTGTGGAAATCACCTCCTCAGAGCCCTGTCCAGCCACTGGGGGTGGGTATCAGGGAGCTCTTGTGATATTTTTCCATCTCATTACCTACACTGAGTATGAACCAAGATGCTTGTGTAGGTGTTATCAGCCCACAGTTTGTTCTTTTCAAAAGAACTTAATTCTTTTAACCAGTTATTCTTTTTAGGCCCGGGAATGAAGCTGAGGACAGCACTGCTCCTACAGCAGCTGTGACTGCAGGCTGTGCCAAGGGGCTTTGCCATAATAGGCCTCTTAAGCAATTTATTTTACCAAAAAAATATTGAGATATGGTCTACTAACCACAGAAAATTGAGGAATGCTGGTTTGAAGATTGTGGTGATTGAGAAATGCTTGCTTGGAACTTCATTTCTGACTCATGCTATGTATCAGTAGGCAGGGTGGTTATGACTGAAGTTACCCAGTTTCTATTGACTTTAATGGATTTATGGATGAAGATCTAAATACCCTGCCTCAGTCACTGTAAAATACCATCATTTATGCCTGACTCCTGCAATATTGCAGGACTTGTATATGCAATTTTCTCAGTGCACTTTGAGATGCTTTTGAATATGTAATTATGTTATTATTCAGCCTTCTGGTGAGACAGTGCAAGCCTCCACAGTTCCACAAACAACAGCATTTTGTATCAAGTTTGAATGGTTAATAATGAAATTGAAATGAAATAATGAAATAATAGAATTCTTCTAGAACTTTGGGACACATTTCCATCTTATTACACGGTATAATCTTTTCATCATCACAAGCCAAAGCAAAATCAAATCAGTGAAAACTTTTCCTGACATCCTTTGGCAGACTGAAAGGTAACTCATTTTCAGATTGATTTAAATATGAAATTGAATTAGCTGAGCTAAAAATATCTCTGCAGCACTGCACTGGTGAAAACCAATAAACACTTCCATGGCAGACAGTGTAGGGAGGAATGGACAGCAAGCTCTGAGAAAATGATAACCAATTTTTCTGCTGTCACCATGGCAATGTGGCTACAAACACTTGTGTTTAGACTGTACAGTGCCCATGAAACACAGCTTGTCCCTTGTTTTTGTAACTCAGAAATGCTCCCAGCCCCATGGATGCAGGGCAGTTCCTAACAAGGAGAAAGGAGAGGGGCAGTTACCAGTGGGATGTGAGCAGTGCCACAAAACAACAAGGCAAAGCCAGGACGGGGTCCTCCTTCTAATTTGAGCATCTCTCTGTTTATGCTGGCATTGATGTACTCCTGGGGTGGTTTTATTTGGCCTTGGTGCCTCCCAAGCCACGTGACTGCATTCCCAAGGCATTTGGATGGAGCCTCAGCTCCCTCACTGCAGCTCTGCTGTAAGGAGAGGCAGTGCAGCCTCTAAGCCGTGGTTAAAATAAGGTGGTTATTTTAAGCAGCCTTTTCCTCCCCCTTTTGGATCTTTGCACGCCTGAGGGATTCCCTTTGGAGCCCCAGCAAATTAAACAAGAGCAGGCTTTGCCTTGCATTGGACAGCCCTGTGTTTGCTGGAGCAGCTGGACGGGCACTGTGGGCTGGGCTGGGAAGTTGGGCAAACACAGCAGTGGTTCCAGATATTTCCAAGAACACTGGGGTTAGAATGGGAAAATGTGGAGCTCAGCCTTTCTCCTTCAGCCAAGGAGAAAAACGAGACTGTCAGTCCAAAACACAGACCTGCAAATGATTTCCAACACCTTCATGGAAAAGAAACATGTTTATCAGTTGTCACTTGAAGGTCAAACACCTGAGATCCCTTTCCTGATCTCCTCATTCAAATGGGCCTCTTCCCATCCCCGTTTCCCTCTTGCTCTCCAGTGTGCAGCACACAGCAAATCTGCCTTTCATAACCTGGGCATGTTTCTGCAAATGTACAAAAAAGGGTGAATTTAATGGGATTATTCATCAGCCTGAATTAATCACAGGTTTGCAGTACCAAAGCCAATGTCCCTAATCCAAAGGAATTACCCAGAGTAGATTTAAGATTGCACAAAGTAGATTTTGGATTGCAGGAGAATCTCATCTCATCTGAGTTGAATGATATTGAAAACCAGGATCTCCTGAATTACCCTGGAAATGATCTGAAGAAAATTCACCTTCAGGAGTCCTGGAAGGACAATGACACCTGGAGCTACCTGGGGGTTTTCCACACTTGCAATTTCCATTGTTGCTGAGGCCCAGTTTCCTGGAGACTGATTCCCAAATCCTTGGCTTGCACAATTAGATGCCAGTCGCTGACTGGGGTGTGCCTGGCACAGAGCTGTCTGCAGTAAGAGAAATGTAGCAAAGGCATTTATCATCCTTTGCAAACACATGGCAGCTGGTCCAGGAACATGAAATTAAGCTTCCTTTCTTTTTAATTGCTGCTCGGAAATTCCAGCAGCTACAGGGATGTTTCTGCGTTGGTTTTGTGTGGGTTTCGGTGTTTCTTTGCTGATGGCAGTAAGGTGGTGAGCCAGCTCCAAGGGGAGGATCTGGGGAGCCACTGGGACCATATTTTCCATGATATCTGTGTGTCCTTCAGTGCCTTGTAAGGATTGTCCTGATCATTCCGTGCTGATCATCCTGGGTCACTCCTGCTCTGTCTCCACTTTAGGGCACCTGCAGCTTCTGCTGCTGGAAAGGAATGAGCCTTTTCTCAGGGAAAGCTCTTCCAGCAGCCCTGAGAGGTGCAGGAGAGAGAACAGCTTTGGGGCTCTGAGGGGAATGTTTCTGAGGGACAGAGGGAGGAGTGTGTGGGCAGCGGAGAGACAGCCCCCAAGGCATCACCCTGGTGCTGTGCTGGGCAATGGCCTGTGCTTGGCATCGCTGCTCACAGGGACATTGGTTTTCATGCCAGTCTGACTGGGCACCTTCCACATAGCACAGCCCCGTGTTACTGCAGGCAGGGGGCACAGCTTGCAGAATGTGGATTTTGGAGGGTCCCCCTTCTCATTTCCAGTGGAGGAACCAATTCAGACAGGCTGCCATAGGCACACCAGCTCCTAAACCTTCAGGCACCAGCCCTGGTGCCGTGCCTGGGGTGCCAGTGTGATGGGCATCTGTGAAGGTCAAATATTCCAACAGGCATCACTAAGGCTGGGCAGAGATGATGTCAGGCTGACTCATGTTTGCTCAGGGAGGACAGTCTCAGCCCCCTGACCTCCTGCAGTTTGTCACTGCTCCCTTTCCCCCTGCCTGGCTCCTCTGTGGCCCTTCCCCCAGCTCAGAGCTTGGCTGGGTTACCTGCGTGGCATCTCCCTGCCCGGACTCAGGGCTGTCAGTGTGGGAGGGCACGTGGGGCTCAAGCTCCTGTTAAAGGAGCCAGGCAGGGGCCCAGAGATTTCTCTCTGAATGTTCCTCCCTCCTACATTTGTTGAGCTGTTCTGCAATGATTGTGTGCTGACTAATCCCTGAGACCAGGACAATACCCCCCAGCTCCTGAGTGAGGGAACAGGTGCCCTTCTGTTGTCACAGGGGAGCCAGAGGATGCCTTTGCTTTGTCTCAGAGGGTGAGGTTTCTATCAGGTTGCTGTGTCAGTACAGGAATTAGAGCAGTCAGGAGGGAGGAGTTCTGAAAACCTGGTATTTTCCAGTCTGTTTACCCAAAACAGAGTTCTATGGATGATGTGTTTCACTGTTGAACTGTTCCTGGAACAAAGGAAATTAGTTGTATTTTAGACATAAGTCAACAAATTACAGCTGTATTTTAGATATCACAGGAGCAACATTAGATTAGGAGAATGAAAGAATTCTGCTTTTATCTGAAGCCCTTTTTTTTTAGTATTTGTTGCTTAATTTGACACTCATGTTCAGTGATAGTTTAGTTTGAACAACCTTCATAGTATTAAGAAACTGATTGTCCACACTGGACATTGTTCCTGAGTGTTATTCTGACCCCAGCCTTTATCTAAAGCATAAACAAGGACCTCAAGTGATGGCCACCAGATGTTTTTCCATTGGAAAAAAACCCCTTTTTCCAGTTCCATGAAAACACTTAAATTACTGTCTCAGCCTTGGGATTTTTTTAAGTGCTCTTCCTGTTATGGTGGTGTGCCTTGCACAGCAAATGGAAGTTAAAAAAAAGTGAAAAATACACAGAGGAGCAGTTTACAGGCTGGAATTTTTAACTTCATAATTAAATACTAGGAGTTTTCCATGCTCTTGCAGAAAGAATATGGAGAGAGGAACAGGAATGCACCTCTGTGTGCAGAGATGCACATTTAAGAGAGCAGTGTGACCTGTGTCAGCTTCTTCAAGGATGAGAGTGCTCTGCCTTCCCAGTTCCCTCTGCTATTGCTTTGGATTTGCCATGTTCTCCTGTTGTATTTCCAGGAGACTTTTCTCTGTATCAAATGTCATTTGCAATGTCCAAGGCAGGAGAATCTACTACAGAGCCAGCCCCTTGCAGCCCAAGCCAAAACATTCATTCCTCAGGTGATATAAATGTAAATAAAAACCTCTCAGGATTGAGACTGTTCTGGGGGTAGCAGATATTTAATCTTTGTCATTCTCTTTTGCAACATTTAACATTAATTATTTTGTAGGGGTTTTTAAAGGAAAGTAATTTTTCTCTAAGTACTTTTGTTCCCTTTCCCTCCCTCTTTTCTTTCCCACTGAAGCAAAATAATATGCAGTTTGTTGACACAATTCCAAGCTATGAATTAAAAAAACTCCTTATAGATTTATTTAATCCCCATCCCATACATCTCTCTTGTAACTGCACTTTCCAAAATTTTTATGGCTCTTATGTTAGTATGGATTTAGTCTTTGGAGAATCTCACACAGCACACAATGACTGCAGGCACACAAAAAGAACTTCCAAAGGACCTCTCACTGCACTACAAAACCCCCTGTCCAACCAGTCATTACTGGGGATGCACTGGGTGTGTGTGTGCACAAAGCATCAGCCAGTGCCTTGCCAGGAGAAAACTTGGAACATCCTCAGCTGTGCTTTATGATGTGCAGAGTCAGAAAAAAAATCTACTATAAAATAAAACTTATTGGATTCTATGCACAAAGGAAATGAGGGTAGGAGTCATCAGGTGTGGGTGCCCTGGGATACAACGTGATATAAAGCTTTCTGCCTGGAGTCACAGCAAATCTCAGTATTACTGAGATATCAGGAAGTGCCACTCAGTGAGTAATGCCCAGGGATTGTATTTCCCCTGCTTTGGAAACTTAAAATCTGAGCAAAAACTTGATGGAAAATGTTACATCACAACTGACTGAAGGGCCTTGTTTTCCTGCAGACCCCAGGGGTTCTGTGATGGGACAGTGCTGTGCTGGGTGTTCTTCTTTCCCTGCCAGGTAGTCATTGGGTTATTCAGAGTTTTATCATTGCAGTGCCATAGGGAGATTTTCTTTCTCTGGTAGCAGCACCGAAACAGCTCTCAAACCTTCGAGCTACCCCTTACTCTAAAAGAGACAGTATATCCTGGAGCCTCCACAAACATTGCTTTGTTTAGTTCTGTCCCAGTTCAGCAGGTGGGACCAGTTTATCCCTGTGTGGGTGTGACCAAGGCTGTGCATTCTAAACCCTCTGGGCCATTGCCCAGCAACTCTTCCCAATGGCCCATTGGCAGCAGCTGCCCAGGGCACAGCTGAGCCCTCAGCCTGGCAGCTGGCTGGGAAAGAAGCCTGGCAGAGGAGCTGGGAGAACTCCCCTCCAGGGAGTCCTTGGCACCTCCACACCCACCTGAGGGCTCAGCTCTGCTCAGGGGCCAGCAACCATTCCAAAATCCCCCCTGACTCCCAGAGTCAGATCCCCCAGTGTGGAACTCCCTGCCCTGGGGAAGGCACTGGGGGCTCCTACCTGCACCTGAGGGGAGAGAATCTGGGGGTTGGGGACTTGGGGAACCATTTGTTGGATCCAGAGGAGGAGCAGACCCTGGCCAGGAGGAGCCCACCACTCTCCACCAGACTGTGACATCATCTGCACCAACAGGTTTGTCCCTTCCTTTTCCTTTGGACTTGGGGGAACCACGTGGGGCTCAGCCCAGGGGCCACCAAACCCCACTGTGTTTGTGCCCCAGGGGGCTGGGTTACACTGCTGGGTTTTGTGGATTAAAACCAATTTCTCTTTGTGTCATTGTATTTATTGTAATATTGTTATTAAATTGTAACTCTGACTTATAATCTCTTTTGTTTGGGGTTCGTTTCTCCTGCCAGTTTACCTTTAAACCAGCACAAGTTCACGTGCTTGTCTGTGCTCTGTATGGTCTCAAAATAGGTAACTGACTTCTGTGTCCTAAAACTTTGGGTCTTTAATGGTTCCAAAACTTCAAAAAACAAGAGAGAACTACCCAGCTGTATCTTACCTTTTACAGATAAAGAAACAGCCCATGTCCTTGAATTGCTCTGAACTAGTTCTGAAGAGCGAGTTGGAGTCTGTGGGAGGATTTGCTTCTATAACTCTGCATTGGGAGTGGAGGGGAGTCGTGGTTTAACCCAGCACCAGCAGCACAGCTGCTTGTTCCCCTCCCCTGCCCTGCAGTGGGGTGGGCAAAGGAACTGGAGAACAGAGTACACCTTGTGGGCTGGGATGGAGACAGGTTAATAGGGCAGGAGATGAAGAGAAAATAACAATAATGACAAAAGGATGATGCATAGAATAAGTGAGGCACAGTACAATTGCTCCCCACCCACTGCCCACTGCCCGGTCAGTGCCCAGGCAGATTCCTGCCCCACTGCCAACGCCCCCAGCTTGTGTGCTGGAACATCCCTGTGGCCAGTTCAGCTCAGCAGGCCTGGCCCTGCTCCGTGCCAGCTCCCTGTGCCCCTGTCCCCTGCCAGCTCCTTGTGCCCCTGTCCCCTGCCAGCTCCCTCTGCCCCTGCCCCATNCCCTACCAACTCCTTGTGCCCCTGCCCACTGCCAGCTCCTTGTGCCCCTGCCCCCTACCAGCTCCCTCTGCCCCTGCCCCCTGCCAGCTCCTTGTACCCCTGCTCCCTGCCAGCTCCCTGTGCCCCTGCTCCCTGGCAGAGCAGGGAACCTGGAAAGTGCCTGGCTGAGAGGAAGCACTACTGAGCAACTACCAAAACACGGCCATGTTATCAGCGTTATTCTCCTCCTAACCCCAAACCACAGCACTGGGCCAGCTGCTGGGAAGAAAGTTGACTCCATCCCAGCTAAAAGCAGGACAGAGTCACCTGAGTCAGTGGCANGTCCCCTACCAACTCCTTGTGCCCCTGTCCCCTGCCAGCTCCCTCTACCCCTGCCCCATGCTAGCTCCCTCTGCCCCTGTGCCCCTGTCCCCTGCCATCTCCCTCTGCCCCTGTCCAGTACCAGCTCCTTGTGCCCCTGTCCCCTACCACCTCCCTGTCTCCCTGTGCCCCTGTCCCCTACCAACTCCTTGTGCCCCTGCCCACTGCCAGCTCCTTGTGCCCCTGCCCCCTACCAGCTCCCTCTGCCCCTGCCCCCTGCCAGCTCCTTGTACCCCTGCTCCCTGCCAGCTCCCTGTGCCCCTGCTCCCTGGCAGAGCAGGGAACCTGGAAAGTGCCTGGCTGAGAGGAAGCACTACTGAGCAACTACCAAAACACGGCCATGTTATCAGCGTTATTCTCCTCCTAACCCCAAACCACAGCACTGGGCCAGCTGCTGGGAAGAAAGTTGACTCCATCCCAGCTAAAAGCAGGACAGAGTCACCTGAGTCAGTGGCACAGCCAGGGAAAAGGACCCTCCAGGCTGGAGGGCTGCAAACTGGGTTTGGTGGCACAGGAATTTGTCTAAAACCCAGTGGGGTTCAACATGAGACATTTGTTCTCCTAGTGAGCATCTGCCTGTCCTGAAAACACTAAATGCACTGTATTATACACATTTGCTGAGACAGTTTGGTGGGGTTTCAGGTGAAAAGAAGCAGTGTGCACCTTCCCATCACTCCTGTGTCCAACTGATCCTGCATTTGCTCCCTGTTTAATGGTTTCCTTTCTTAAACTGATGTCCTTTGGGTTTTTCAGTCTCAGGGCTGCCTCAATACCTGCTGTAAATGAGAGATGCCAGCGAGAATAAACTGAGAGCACCTTTTTTCTGAGGCTTTCAAAGGCCTCACAGTATTTAACAGCCTCCTTCTGCAGGCTCCCAGTTTCCAGGTCCCACAGGATTTGTTGTGTTTCTCACTAACCCACCTGCAGACAGCTTTAATTGGGCTACCAGTGGAACAGCAAGTTTGCCTTATTGCACAGAAGACCTTTAAAGTATAGCCCGAGGCTTCAGGTACAAGTGTTCTTTCCACTTACTGCTCTTTAAACCCTTCAGCTCAGCAGCCAGAGATGTTTCTTAGACACTGTATGTTCGTGCTTTATGTCCCTGTCTTGGAAACATGTGGAGAAGGCACAGGCAGCTCCTGTCTAGTTTTGTTCTTAAACCATCAGACAGAAAATTTAACCTGAGAATTCGGGATCAAAGAACTTACTGTGGTGTATGTTATATTTGTGTGTGTGACGTGGGAAGGAACTCAATGGTGAGAACACACACTGAGAGTCTTCAGGTCCCTGTGTGTGTCCCCTTGGGTCAGTTAAACCTCCTGAGGGCAGCCCTGCCAAAATCACAAAACTGAAGCAAAATGCAGTGTTTGTACAAGTGATGGAAGTGCAGGGCCCAGATGTTGGTGAGCCTCATGTTCTGTAACCATCTGGACCACTCCAGCTGGGGTGGACTCCTTCCCCCTGGGTTCAAGGTGTTTCCCTCTGCCTTGCTCTGACATCAGTTATGGCACAAGAAACACAGCAAAAGCTCAAATGTGAGTTTGATCACTAAGGGTTTCCTCAGAGGTGGCAAAACTCCTAAAACATTCTTCTTGTAACACCCGGTGTGAGTGAAATCCAGTTCTCTTGTCTCTCCAGCAGAATTGCGGAGACAACAACAAATGGATGTTCTACTTAGAGAGACTGTGGCCTTGGAGCTGTAACTCACTGATGTGAACCAAGTCCATTCTTTCTCTATATATTTTAACACAGTGCTGCTCTACTTCTTCAAAGTGACACATACTTTGAAGCAAACAGCCCCATTTTCACATTTGCGCTGAACAGCTATTAAATATCTCTGGGGTTCCACACCAGAGGTGGCTGCTGTGTGCCCAAACCCAGCCACGCTCTGCCTTTGCTCAGTGCCACTGGAAGAGGATTTCCTGGATATCGTGGAGTGTTCCCATGTGTTTGTGGCTTGTGCAATCAGGTGGCATTTGCTAAATGCAAATTGAATGGTGGTGTTGGAACCACATGGTTTGACCAAGGACCTGCCTGGGCAAAGCTGTGCCTGTTCTTCTCCTGAGGGCCAGTGCAGGTCCAGAGTGTTTGCAGAGTTGTGCTGGGGAGTCAGCACGAATGAAGCATCTGCCTCAAGGCAAAGTGCTGCCATTGCTCTGGAGGTGGAGACAGGCCATGTCAGGGAGCAGAAATATTCAGAAAATAGCTGTAAGAAATGTCAGCACTGTGGATTGGAGCACAACATTTCTCCACCTATTTTTCCTTTGTTCTCAAGACTTTTAGTTCCAGATTGGAGCAAATGACAAGTTCCCATTAGAACTCATTTACTCTGCACACTATGAATCCTTCTGCTCCTGTGGCAGCAACTTTTGCCTCTCTTACAAACATATGGAAATGCACAGCAAACCTTTTACAAGGTCTGCAATATAACAAATATTGTTGTTAAAAGCCACCCTCTGAGGCAAAATAATGCAAAGCAGCATGACCAGTGCAAGCCAAACGATTGTATTGAGGAAACCATCATGCTGAAGACAACTATTTCAGACAGAAAAAAGTTCCTGTGATTAATCAAGGACCTTATTCTCTGGCCTACACCTCATTTCCATCAGTATAATAAGGCAGAGCTCCTTATTACATATTATTATTATTACTCCTGATTTATAACAAAGTGAGAGAAATATCGTAGGTACCCAAGGGGTCGTGTTCTCTGCTGATTTCTGCCTCACATCAGGAGTGCCTGACATCTCTGCTGGCTTTAAAATACTTCCTGTTTAATGGAGGAGCTTTTTATACCATTTGTACTTGCTGTGAAGGGGAGAAGAAAATTAATTGCAGTCTAAATTAAATCCCTTTGGCATGCATTTAGGTATGACTAAGAGGGCTTCTAAAAATATGTTAACTAACACGCTTTAAAAGTATATTTTTTTAAAAAAAAAGACCATTTTAGTCTATGTTTTGCAGGTGAAGGTGGTCTATAGACTGAGTGTGCCTTTACAGGATCAGGGCAAGAAAACAGTGCATTGTTTGGTCTGACACCTCTCCAGCCTTTGCCAATGTCCATAATGTGCCACTAAGGTGGTTAAAGCCACTCCTTCCCCTTTGTGGTTCTTCTGTGGTGTTGTTGCCAAGTAGAACGTGATGCACCTGGTTTTGCTCCTTTTTGACATCAGTAGACCACAAGCAGATACAGAGCTAATCCAAGAGACCTTTTTTCCTGGGAATCTGGAAAAATCCCTTCAGTTTAACTCTCTGGAATGGTTCCAAAAGATGAGTGACATGCCCTTTTGAAAAATTAGAGCTCGTGCTGAAACAGGGAAGACAAAGGGCCTCCTCAGATCCCACAAGTCCCAGCTGGGAGGTGTTTCAGAACAGTGACAAGCTCAAGAAGTGTGAGCACATGAACCAAGGGCACGGTGCACCTGGGCTGGGGCAGCCCCAGTACCAGCACAGCTGGAGGTATCAGGGTGGGGAGCTGCCCTGTGGAGAAGGACTTGGCTGTGCTGGTGGGTGAGAAGTTCAGAGCATTGTGCCCTTCCAGCCTGGAAAGCCAGGAATGCCCTGGGCTGGTCCCACAGTGGGGGTAGCAGGGCAGGGGAGGGCGAACTGCCCGTCTGCCCCCCGGGTGAGACCCCACCTGCAGAGCTGCCCCTGCCCTGGGGCCAGCACAGCAAATACATGAACCTCTTGGACTGGGTCCAGAGAGGGGTTACAAAAATGCTCGGAGGGCTGGAGCACTTCTCCTGTGAGGAAGGGCTGAGGAGGTTTGGGGTGCTCAGCTTTGAGAAGAGTAGGCTCTAGGGAGACCTTATGGTGGCCTTTGAATACCTGATGGAAGTTTGTAAGAAAGATGGAGACAGACTTTGTAGTAGGGCCTGTGGTGACAGGACAAGGGGCAATGGATTCAAACTAAAGGAGGGCAGAAATTTTTCCCAGTGAAGATGATGGAACACCAGGACAGGTTGCCCAGAGGTGGTGGCTGCCCCATCCCTGGAGACACTGAAGGTCAGGTTGGATGGGGCTCTGAGATGCCTGATCTCATTGAAGGTGTCCCTGCTCATTGCAGGGTGACTTTTAAAGGTCTCTTTCAACTCAAGTCACTCAATAATTCAATGAATTCCTTCTACTGCAAAACTGAGATTTTACCCCCTTTACCATTCCATGTCATCTTAATGCTCACCCAAAGATGGATCATTTCCTTTCTGTCTCTGACTTGTGTCCTGAAGCTTTACACTTACATTTTCCTCGTTTTTCTGCCAAGCAGAATCATTTTAACATAAAGGCTTCAGTTCTCCAGCAGCTCAAACACCAGCCCAACAAGGTTAAACCATCTCACCCCACAGGAAGGTCCCCAAATCACCCCTATTTCCATACCAAAATACTGTCTCCTTTTGACTTTACATTTGGCAAGGCAATAACATTCGCTCTTCAAAAATATGCTGGGAAGTTTATCTATAGAACTAATGATAGAACAGGCCATGTTTCTAAAATAGCCTCCTTTTGGGCTGCTTATCTCTGCCCTGACATTTCTCCCTGAGCAGCAGAGAGCAGAGCTTTGTGCTGCCATCTGAAAGCAAAGCTCCAGCAGCAGCAGGCAAGGGCTCTGGAACAAGCAGTCACATGGTTTCTATATTTTCTCCCTTTGTTTACTGTGTTCATAATGCCAAATGGCAAATTCAAAGAGTGCTCTAATCCCAAAGAGTAAGGCATGGGATTTCTCCTTCCCACGTGGATGGTTGTGGTTATCTTTGGGGAGGGAAGACATTTTATGCTTGGGATTTTTTGATATTCAGTTCTAGTTTCCTCTCTGGGAGAGCAAATAATTTCTGAACATTTTATTATAAATTTATATATATTGTCATTTATATAAATATATAAATTGAATCATTTCTATTACATGTTTGACTAAATTTACAAAGATTATCACATGTGGTCTGCAAAACCTTTGGCTCTGAATGCAGGAGGAGACACAGGAATGTGCCTTTTTAGAAAGGAGCTGGGGAGACTGGTGATACCTTGTTAAGAACTGCAGAGAAGAAAGATATCTTTGGTCAATGCTGATATATTGCCCTTTTTCACCTTTTCCTTCAGTGGTTTTGGTCATGGACTTCAATTCTGGCTGCTCACCTTCAGGTTTTAAAACATGTTTAATAATACACATGACAGTACCAGAGTTGTGGGCAAACCTCTGTTAGTTGCTGCTAATAAAGGGCATGTGATGTTTGGAGTTAAAATGACATAAAAATGAAAAATATTTAAAATACAGTGGAAAGAAATAGAAAGATGTGCAGATAAACTTCCTCTGTCCCTCCTACCTGAATTTGTCCCTCATATTCCCCTTGGAAAAAGGTGATGGGAAGACAAAATCAGGCTCCTGTTGGAAGCTCCAGGTCCTGCCAGTGCTGGGAGTGATTTGCCTGGGGATGCTTTGCCTGCAGACAGAGCTGCTGAGTTTTCCACTCTGTGACCTCCAAGTGCAGAGCATAAAATCTGACAGAACAAGCAAGGCCATGACAAATACAAAGGAAAAGAGATGTGTAAAAACCCACTTTTGACAGCCTTGGGAAAAGCAGACTTTGCTTGTATTAAGATTTTCTGGGGCGGGGTTTAAGCAATATGACTTCAATGACTTAGTCTGCATTCAGCACTACGATGTTTATAGAAATAAATGCATCTTGAAGTAGTTTTAAGGAGAAGGTAAATTGATATCAAAATACAATTTAATTTGTTATTTAAAGAGGCTCCATTAACGTTTTCTAAACAGCCTTTCAAGAAAGATCGAAAATATTTCTAGAAATACTTTTCCACATGCATTTAATATCTGTTTCAGTGCACAGAACTCCACTCTGCACTCACATATGGGCAGTTATGCACTCCAAAGACACTTGTAGCTCCTACAAACCATTTTTAAATCCCCTTTGAAAATCTGTGCTTTAGTTTTACTCCACAAGAAGCAGTACCGTTGTATTTGGATGATGTCGTTGCTCACGTATTCAGAGAGTGACTGACTGCAAATGAAGTTCCAGCACTGGTTCCCCAAGCCTGGAAACTGTTTCAGAGATATTGGCATTGTGAGTTGAAGGGTCCTGGGGGTGGTGCAAAGCACAGGAGCAATAAAAGGGCAGAGCTCTGCTCAAAGTCAATTAAAGTGCAGGTTAATGAGCCCCTGGAGCAGCCCTTGGCTGGCAGATGGTGCCCAGCTCTGGGAAGGACAAGGGCAGTTACTGGAGCCCAACTGGTTGTCAGGAATTCAAATGCAAACAGTATCAATGGCTTTCCTTTGGGTTTGCTTGCAGGCTCCAAGATAAGATTGAGCAGGAGCAGAGGACTTCGACTTTGTTTTCTTGAATAACTGTGATGCCTTCTCTGAAATCTCTCTGTGCCTTATGAGTTCCCAAGCACACAATGCAACGGATTTGTATTTTGCAAAGATTGCATAGTATAGTAATTGGAGACCCAAAGGTAGGTCAGGTGTGTCAAATTCTTCATTGAAAATGTAGTTGCTGACTGAAAACTGAGAAATTATGGCTTTAAGTAGTGAAGAATGTATTTGGAGAGACTCAGAGCCTCCCAGAAGGGATTCCCTCACAGCTCTCCTCTCCTGTGTGGATTTACCTGGCTATTATCCTGCTTTTTTAATGCTTCAGAGTGGCAGGGGCAGGAGCACAGGGTGTTTGGGGATGCCCTGCTGGGCACCACAGCTCTGCCCCAGAACAGAGCAGGAACTCTGACTCCCTGGAGTTACCACAGCATCATTTCCAGCCCCACATTTTCAGGAGGTTTTGAAACTATTCTATGATTTTATATTTTTTTTTCAAATACTTATGTGTTTCTGTTGATATTTTTCTTGGAGGAAAAAATGCTTTTCAAATACTTCTTTTAAGCCCCGAGGTATTTTATGTATATGTATTTTTTTTTTAATTTATGTATTCACTTTAAGTGAATAAAGACCACATAAAACCTTTCTAGTCCATTTTTTACACTGAAATCCTGTTCCTTGCCTGGCTCAGAAATGCTCTCAGTATGAAAGTTGATTTGGATACAAAGCAAACAGGAGGCTGCTCAAGACAGAGATAATAAAATCAATATATTTTTATCTGATACTGGTGCCTTTTCTTGTATTTCCTGGATACCAGCGAGGGGCCTGGAAGAGCAGCAGGAATGAAAAATCCCACAGCAAACAAAGCCTGACATGTTGCTCTCTGTGCTGCAGAGGGTCCTTGGGAGCCCCCCGGGGTGTGCAGCTGGGCCAGGCTGGGCCTGGGGGGATCATTCCTGTGTCCCAGGGGTGTCACTTCGCTGCCTCTGCTGTCACTGCAGAGGGACAGTGAGGGGACAGCGACCTGGGACCTCCTGGGTGGGTTTGTGGCAGGGCAAGGAGTACAGTGGGAATGACCCACCACACTCTACATAAGCTTTTCTGTCAGTGAGATGTATTGCTGATAATAACTTTAAAACTTACAAGCTAAATTAACTTCTTAATTCAGACAAAAGCAATTGCAAATAACTTTTTATTTTAATAACAGGATGACATCTTGCCTTTAGAGTAATGAAACCAATACCAACATCATTCAGTGCCATGACTCCTGTTATTCTGAAGTTGATCCACAGGCATTAGAGCAGATTTTAGTTGTCCTTTCTCTTCTTTCTAATCAGAATAATTGCTTGTTCTTGTGCAGTGTCCCTAAGCACACCCCTGTAAGTTCTCCACTTCAGTGAAATACAGAACAGAAATGTTTGTGTAGGTTAACAACTCAAAGAGACTCTCCTGTGTTTAATCTTCCCTTCATATGTGACATCAGTGGCTGGAAATCTGGCTGGACTTCAAAGAACTGCCCAGACTGTTTCCAGCAGTAGAAAAGCTCCAACTAAGGTAGAGGATTTACTTTTGAGTAGTGCTGAACACTGACAACTTGCACTGAATCTTCTGGAATCTGGAATGTCTTTGGGTCAGGTTTCTAATCACAATTATCTGAACTCATCTGCTTAATGTGGAGCAGCTTTTAATGCTAAGGAGGAAGTTCTCAGCCAGTCTGTAATTCTGGATATGAACCCCTCTAATTCTGCACATGGGCTGTGGGCTGAGCTCCCTGCTGGCACAGCAGCCAAGGACAGTCAGGTTTTCTGTTCTTTATAAACCCAGCTGGAGAGTTATCATGGTTTAAAGATGGCCAGAATAAAACTTCAGCAGTAGATAACCCTGCACTTTTGAAAAACTTTGCCTCAGGGTAAGTGTAGGGTTGTTGCTCATCTGAAGAATCATCACCAGCCTTGAATGAGACCTGGAGAAAGCCTTGGGGTGGTCACACAGACCTTGCACAGGAGGCTGCCCAGGTGACAGCATTGCTGCACTCACCAAAGTCATGTGGAAGAAATCAGTCCTGTGCTCATCACTGCAGAAAACGTTGGTTTGAGAAATCACTGGCCATCAGATGACGTGGGGAAGTAGGAAACACTCAAACTGACAGACTGAGAGGTGTTGCATTGCCATGGTTTGGTTATTCTTGTTTTCCACAGACCACATCTTGGGCAAAAATCATAAAGGAAAACTCTGAATGAGGTCAGAAATATGTCTTAGCCCCTTGAATATAAGGTGGGATCAGGACTCTGACACACCCAACACTGCTCTGCCATAGTAGAGTAGCAACATAAAATATATTGCTCAAAGCTGTGGGCCCTATCTCTGCTTTGTATTAAGAGGACCCACAGGAAAGCTAAGACATCTCAAATGAATTGTAATTAAAAGTCCCCTCCTTTTATTTACCAATAGCTCTAATTAACAGTTCTGTGAGAGAAAAACCTGAGTCATTACTGCTCCTCCTGATGCAGAGAGACATGGGTTTAACCAACCCTTCGATAAGACTCTCCATTGCACCTTCTTGCATGACACCAGTTCGGTGAAAAATGGGTCAAAACAGTGCAGGTGTTTCACTGCTCGGGAGGAAAACTGCCATGTGTGACCATCTGCTGTACTGTAAATCCCCATGGAGAGGGGCAAAATAATTATGGATCCTCTGACTCTTTGTAAGAGTCAAGAGACCTCAAAAGAGTC
Organism: Sakesphorus luctuosus; assembly: GCA_013396695.1. Classification (NCBI taxonomy): domain Eukaryota; kingdom Metazoa; phylum Chordata; class Aves; order Passeriformes; family Thamnophilidae; genus Sakesphorus; species Sakesphorus luctuosus. Next base: position 446,100 of record VWZD01001513.1, on the reverse strand, counting down.
TTGTGAACCTTTCTGTAGTATCTGCAAGGTGTGAAGAGCAAGGGAATGGAGACTCTGCTTCTGTGGTGCTGGTGTTGCCACCTGGACATGAGTATCACAGGAAATGTCAGTGATTTCTTGTCATAAATGCTGCTCTGTTGGGAAGTGTGATATCCCAGTGAGGTCAAGCACAAACTCGCTCCTACAAAACAAGGAGAGTGACTGTGGGTCAGTATTGCATCAGCTGTCTGGGCAAGAGATTTATCTGAATCTCTGTCACTCTTAGTTATTAATCTCCTACAGTGTTAACACCTTATTTCCATAATTTCCCACTTTACTGGGCCATTGTCTTTGCCATCCTACACCCTTTTATATCTAATTATGGGACCAATGCAGTGAGAAGTTGGCTGTGCAGAGCTGTTACAGGGTTATGGCGCTTGGCTCTTCCCCAGGCACAGCCAGATCTCAGTTCATGGTTCACAGAGCAGGTTCACAGGGTGCTTTAGGGACAGAACCAACTCAGACTTTTTATGTTCCAGAAATAGTATTTATGGTGCAAATGACTCTTTTTATGTTCCAGAAATAGTATTTATGGTGCAAGTGACTCTTTTGGTCACTGTTATCCTTCGCGTCAGCTCACAATGTCACAATCCAAATATCCCATGGTGAGACATTCCTGTGAGGGTGTCTCCTGTCTGCTCACCCTGAATTTCTGAATGCTTGGGCTGAGCTGGCCCTTGCTGAGCCCTTTGGCTTGTTCAGAGAGCCTGGCACCAAACTGGCCCGTGCTGAGCCCTTTGGTTTGTTCAGAGAGCCTGGCACCAAACTGGCCCTTGCTGAGCCCTTTGGCTTGTTCAGAGAGCCTGACACCAAACTGGCCCTTGCTGAGCCCTTTGGTTTGTTCAGAGAGCCTGACACCAAACTGGCCCTTGCTGAGCCCTTTGGTTTGTTCAGAGAGCCTGACACCAAACTGGCCCTTGCTGAGCCCTTTGGTTTGTTCAGAGAGCCTGACACCAAACTGGCCCTTGCTGAGCCCTTTGGTTTGTTCAGAGAGCCTGACACCAAACTGGCCCTTGCTGAGCCCTTTGGTTTGTTCAGAGAGCCTGACACCAAACTGGCCCTTGCTGAGCCCTTTGGTTTGTTCAGAGAGCCTGACACCAAACTGGCCCTTGCTGAGCCCTTTGGTTTGTTCAGAGAGCCTGACACCAAACTGGCCCTTGCTGAGCCCTTTGGTTTGTTCAGAGAGCCTGACACCAAACTGGCCCTTGCTGAGCCCTTTGGTTTGTTCAGAGAGCCTGACACCAAACTGGCCCTTGCTGAGCCCTTTGGTTTGTTCAGAGAGCCTGACACCAAACTGGCCCTTGCTGAGCCCTTTGGTTTGTTCAGAGAGCCTGACACCAAACTGGCCCTTGCTGAGCCCTTTGGTTTGTTCAGAGAGCCTGGCACCAAACTGGCCCGTGCTGAGCCCTTTGGTTTGTTCAGAGAGCCTGACACCAAACTGGCCCTTGCTGAGCCCTTTGGTTTGTTCAGAGAGCCTGACACCAAACTGGCCCTTGCTGAGCCCTTTGGTTTGTTCAGAGAGCCTGGCACCAAACTGGCCCGTGCTGAGCCCTTTGGTTTGTTCAGAGAGCCTGGCACCAAACTGGCCCTGCTCCTCCCTGATGTCTGTGGGTCAGTGGCTGCATGGCAGTGCTGGGAAGCTGCAGCTTTGCCATGTGCTGCGAATGGAGTGGGAAGAGCTGGGTGACCTGCACAGCTGGGTGTTCCACAGACATTGCCTCAAGATGGCCCAACACACGAGGCCTCCTTGGCACTGCCCTTGGCCGTCTGCAGGCAGCAGAGCCCTCATTCTGCACCACAGTCTGAGGCTCCCTTTGCACAGAAATACAGCAAAGAAAGAAAGGGTCCCTCTGTATTTTATTCTGATCTCACAGCAGTGTGAGTTCAGTTTGATAGAATAACTCTTGATTTAGGTCATGATTCACCCAGTTGCTTAAGTAATACCCAGTTTTAAGCACATGAATAAGTCAACTACTCACAGGAGGATGGTGGCTCATACACCCAAAGTGAAGCAAGGCTTTGAAAACTTCACCTAAAACTTGATGTTTCAATACTGTGGACTGAGATCATATCAGTGAAATCATGTTAACTGAAATATTTCTATGCCCAGTCCTAGATTTTTTTTTGTTGGGGCATTCCATCTTTAGAACAGAGCATAGCTGGGATCACAAATTTGTGCCTAAAACCACAAGCTCATTTCCTCAGTTTTATGCTAATGGTATAAATAGTTGAAAAAAATTAGTGCTGTTGTAGGTTTTGTCAGTGACCAGAGACCATATCTATTATAATATTCTACAGCTTCTCTCATCAGGGACTTTTGCTGAAACCCTTTCCTGGGAGGGTGCCCAGAGGAGCTGCCCCAGCCCTGGGAGTGCCCAAGGCCAGGTTGGACAGGGCTTGGAGCTACCTGGGACAGTGAGAGGTGTCCCTGCCCATGGCAGGGGGTGGAATGGGATGAGTTTTAAGTTCCCTCCCAACCCAAGCCACTCTGTGATTTTAAGCTTGTTGGACTCTAAGCTGCAGGAGGAGTCCCACAGTATCTGCTCTGTGGAGTCCTAACAAAAGTGCCACAGAAAAGTTGTTAACAGAGGCATCTGCTTCTACTGTCAGGGATGGAAAGGGAAATGATCAATAACTGGACAGTAAATGTTGGTTTAGACATCCTAATTTATTAGAAATGAAAGATCATATCTTAGCTAGAAAACCTTCTTGCCTTATTTTAATCTAATTATTTGCTTAGAAATTAATTTAAAAATACAACATATTAATGGAGTAAGATGCAGTTAATACATTAAAATGTTGTTAAAATACATATAGCTACCCATATGAAATAATAAATTAACCAGGAATATACAACTTCTAAACAAGAAATAGGGAGGATTCACTCTTATTCCCACGACAATAAGTATCCTACTCTGCTAGGTTAATTTATTTTACTAAAATATTGCCTTGTGCAAACCTGACACACCTCAAATGGTAACTGCCCACATAAATTCACTCTTGGACCCAAAAGTCAAAAGAAAGAGTAAAGGAAAAAACCCACTTCTTTCTAAAAAGCCTGACTAGACTACCATGGTTCCTGATCATCTTTTTCATTTGCAGTTTCAAATAAAATGTTATCTCCTTTTAAGACTCAGTTTTAACTAAAGAATTAGCTAAGCCTTCAGCAGCCCCAGGCAGAGGTGTGGGAAGGGGCACACCTTTATTGGGCATCTCAGCTGGCACAGGGTGATGGCAGAGGGGGCTGAGCTCCTGGTGCTGGGCTGGGGCATCCCTGGGGCATTTCAGCCCCAAGAGACTGGGGTGGCTCTGGAGGCACCAGCTCCACACCTGAGCTCTGAGATTTAAATATCCCTGGGAAAAGTAAAGGGATTTCAGGGCAAAATTTCTACTAGAAACTTGGAAGCAGCAATTTGATTGGAATGGAACATTAAAGAAGGATATTTATTGTAAATATTATTTATTGAAATTACATGGGTCATTATTAGAGCTGTGTGGAAATGCTTTTGTTTACTGAAAGTGAATGGTAAAGGAATGGTATGTGGAAAAATAATTTTTAAAGCCAGCTGTGAGTGCTGTCTGGCTCTGTGTCAGCAAAATGGCTTAATTGCATCCCTGGTATAAACAAAATTAAAAGCATTGACTACATTTAATTTACTATTGCCGTGATATAAAGCAGCAAAATCCGACAGCAGGTGAATGGGTTTGATTTTTCTGTTTTCACGTAAATACTCGGCACTATTTTAATCTGTCAGTATTATCCTGATGTCTTTTAAATAAATTATTCTGAGATTAAAGTATTGGCTTGCCCAAAAAGAAGAGCAACAGCCAGGGCTGTGCTGGGGTGACAGTCAGTCCCTGCAGCAGCAGCTCTGCAAACATGCACAAGTTCCTTGGAACTTTATGCCAGCAGCATCAAGTCCAAATGTCAGCAGATCAGGGATGGGGCAACACTAAAGTTACTTTTATTAATCAGTTCTACCAGTTAGAACTGCACACCAGGCTCAGTTCCAACTGATTCACTCTTTAATATCCAGCAGCTTTTTGGGAGGGCTCTGAGCACTGAAAGCTGGGACAGGAGGGCTTTGGGACAGTCTGGTGGGGAGCCTTGGAAGGGTCCTCTCCCACCTGGGTGGCACCTCTCAGGTGAGGAGGATCCAGGTGTGGGTTTAGCCCCCTCTGTGCCTTGGGCCAGGCCAGCAGGTGCTGGGGCTGCAGGACCTGCTCTCACTTAGGGGGGCTGTGGGGAGGGAGCTGGAGCAGCTCAGCCCCCCAAACACCCCAGCAGATGTTCCACCGGTGAAATGAAAGCTGTTCCTCTGAGCACAATAAAGCTTTTCTGCAGCATAAAGTGTGGCAGGAGCACTCGTGTTTGCAGGACTCTGCCCTCTGCTCTATTTTTAATCAAATAAACCAAAAGCCTTGTCCACAGTTTTGTTGTTGTTAATTGCTTCCCAGACAGAGAAACATAGTTTTGCATTTAGTCATTCAAATACTCAAGATGTTGGAAACAAAAATAATCAGAAAACTTTTAGTGGGTTCATTTTCTTGATTTCTCTGTCTGAATTCATCCATCTGTCAAAACATTCCTGTGCAGAACATGTGGCACAAGGTACAGGTTTCACATTCTTTCTGTGCATAGTTGGCCAGTTTGTACAAACTACACCGAAAATAGAACTATTTTTCCTATTTGTGCTTTTCCAAGGTGCTGCATCTTCACTGCCAGAGGAAACCCAGCTCTTGGCTGCAGTCAGGGCTAAGGGAAAGTTTGGTGGCTCCATCAGGGGTGACGTAGAACACATCGGGTTTGCCAGCCCAGCCCAGCGGGAAATCATCTTCCTACCACTCATTTCTGGAGGGCATTCAAGTTTTTCAGATTCCCAGCCTGAGGCCAGACCCCCAAGGCATTCCCTGTGTGCAAGAGGGAAGTGGGGGATGTCACCCAGCAGTGCCTGGCAGCCAGAGCAGCTGGTCCAGATCCACCTGTTTGCCAAGATTCACCTGCTCAGCTGAGTGGGAAAGGCTCTGAACTGTGGGAGTTGGGTGACCAACCACAACACTCACCTGTAAGCTCAGGGATGTTCCTCCTCAGTGGGGGAATTGTTTGCCTTTGGATGTCAGTAGTTTGGAGAACTATCTTGGCTCGTTCAGGTTTTTGCCACAGTGTGATTGTGTCTCACAGAAATTGCCCTCAATTGCTTTGTTTTCCAAACATAGTTCTGATCTTTCAAAGGTACCATTTGCTTTCCTGAGGTGATACAGACACCAGATTCTATTTTTGGTTTTCCCACAGTGTAGCAATAGCACAATTACAACCAACATGCCTTTAAATATTCATTCCATATTACACATCCAGACCCCTCTGCTGACATGACTCGTGTCAGTGTCTCCACAAACAGGGCCTGAATGTGCTGACTCTCCTGAAAAGAGCAGGATTTTTCCTGTCATCTTAACAACATTATTTGCATAACTAGTACTGAACTGAATAAGGAATTCTAAATTTGTGTGTACATTTAGCAAAGGAGATGCCACACAGACAGGGACAGGGGTACTGGGAATTTCAGCTGGGGATTATTTTGCTGCCCTTCCTCGTGGAAATTACAAAAGATAAGTGAAATACAGATATTAAAACGCTTTTTTCATCCATTATTCACCAAGTGACTTGGATAAGCATATTCAATGTCATGTAAAATGCTTTAGAGTTTTGAATGGTTTTGGCAGCTTTTCTCAGTGAAACACGAAGTCATTGAAGGCAGAGTCCAGCAAAGTGCCTGAACTGGGTTGCACTGGTTAACCAACCTCACCAAGGATTTATTTCCTGAAACGGATGGATTTTGCTGGATTATGTTAGTACCAGGTGGAGTTTTAATTAAACCTCTCTCCTGCTGTTGGGAAAGAAAGCTTTGCAATCAGAGAATTAAAAGCAGCCTTCTTGGGCAGGGGAGGGGAGAGGGGGAAGGGTGGAGGTGATGCTTGGAGGGGCAGGAGGTTTCCCACCGTGGCCTGGAAGAGCAAACTCCTACCTGAGCAGCTCAGACTTTGCCCTTGGCCTTGCTCAGGCACAGCCCTGGCTGAGCTCAGCAGCCCTGGTGCTGCACCTGCTTCATGAGGCAGCTCAGAGACAGGAAATTTGTACAGGGGATCCTTTTATTCCCCCCCTGATTGTCCTTCCCTTTTGTGCTTCAGCCCAGGAGCCCCTGGGTTTGGCTGTGGGGTTTGAGGGGGCACCTAAAAGTGCCCCTTGAAGACCTGCAGCCCTTTCCCTGGCCTGTTCAGCCACTCCATCCCTCCCCTGCAATTCCAGCAGGGAGGTGCTGCTTTGCTTCCCAAACCCTCCAGCTCTTCCCTTCCATGGAAATATCCAGTTGCATATTCATTTCCTGTCAATGCTTTCCTTTTATGCTCCATCTTTAATGTGACCCCAGTAGTTGCCAGCACAGTCCATCTGTCTGTGACACCCAAAGTTAAAATTCCTAGAAAACTCAATGTAAAACGAAAGTGGTTTTATAGGAATAACTTCATTTTTGATACTTGCCACTGAACATACCCCATCCAGCACAAAAATGAAAGTTTAGAGTCCTGAATTCTTAAAAAACTCTTAAAGATAAGGCTACAAAATACTGACATTTACTCATGAAAAGAGTATTAAAAATCTTTGTCCAGCCAAGAAAGACCCAAAGTTACCACCTGAAATACTAATTTGCCTTTACAATATTCACAACATCCAAACTCCTGTCAAAATTTGTCTGTAGTTTGTTGTTTGGGGCTTGACATCTGCTCTGCCTCAGACTCCTCAAGTGAACACTGGCACGTATTTCAGCATAGTCATTCAAAAAGATATGTAAAGGCAGGAAAACCAGTCGGTGCAGGGCTCAGTTCAGAGCCTGGAGAACTCCCCTCTCCCACTGGAGGGGACAGGAGGGAGCAGGGGGAGTTAAAGAGGTCACAGTCCAAACCAGAAGAAAAGAGAGAAAATCACCCAATTCACCATTCCTGTGGTTAAAATGGAATGGTCCTTTATCCATCTTACCCTCTGAGGGACTGAAATAATATAGACTTGGTAGTTAATCATTTACCTTGTAATTAAAAATGAACCAATTACTAACCAAGCCAGGATCTGTAGGATTTAACTAAGAATTTAATTTCCAGCTCATTTTCTGAAGGCTGGGTATAAAATTGTTCATTACAATCTCCTGACTCTTTTTGGGGTTGAAGATGGTTTTAGAATATCCTGAGCTGTTTTCTGGAACCCTTGAGGCCCATCTGAGAAGAGCTGGACGTTCTGCTGCTGAGATCTGGGGGGAGCTGGAAGGGCCAGTGGGGATATTTGCAGCTGAAATCTTTGTGGCCATTCAGGAGTTTTGCTCTGACACTTGAGTGGTTCAGCTTTGGAATAAATGTTGTGCAGGATGCAGGGACACCTCAGCCCTCCAAGGTCTTGAAACCTTAACAGTGAAGGTGAGACAGATGTGCAAGAGGCACTGTTTGCTGGCTCAGCACTGGCTGCTGCTTTGGGGTTGTGTGATTTATTTCTGTGATCTAACTCAGCCTTTAGTGCTAGTTTTTGAATCATTGCACAAGAGAAAAAAAGGGAGAACAGTTTAGATAATGGCCACATGTGGATGGATTTGTTGTGTATTTATCATACATATGAATCGAGTGTCTTTACTTGCAAAGTTATTGGGAACTTGCTTTGTTGTTGGGAACTTGCTTTGAACTTCACTTGCTTGTTATTGGGAACGCCAAAAAGGTGGATTGAAACCAGCCTGCTCTTGCAGTTTCTGTTTAGTCCACTTTGGTGCAGTTTGTTGCAGACAGTGATTTTAAATGTGCTTCAGAGTATCAAGATAAACACAGAAAATACTGATGAAAACTAATGAGTGTTTTGTTTTCTTTAGCTTTTTTACTTTAATGGCTGACAAAATGCTGTAACTGTGAGTTGTAACCCCTGCACAGAAATGTTAACCTGTTGCATAAAATGTTTTTATTAGTGGTTTTCAACATGATGGAAACTTTTCAATTGCTCTTATCTTTCACCTAACTTGTTTTCCCTGAGATCTCATGTGTCAGACTTCCAAGAACATTTTCCATATGGGACTGGGCAGGAAGGAGAGACATCCAAGAACTCATGAATAGCGAGAGGGCAGAACAGGATATGCAACAATATTCCACAGCCACAGATATTTCCATTGATAGAATGGCTATAGGGGGAAAATCAGGGGTGCCTATCAGATTGAATAAGTTTTTCCTGTCATTCTCCATGCACACATTAGCTAAAAATCTTCCATTCCCCTTGCCTTGCCAATGCAACCATCCCCCTGCCATTCAAGGGGAGAGGAATTTCATTTGCTCTGCTGTCTTAATCAGGGACTCATGTGCAGCAAACCCCAACATTTTTATCTGGACAATATTATGTAAAGCAACAAGCAGGGGCAGCTGGTTCCTGTTCCAGCTGGTGACCCTCAGCAGGTGGTGCAGCAGCAGGGCAGTGCCACTGCCCCATGCCCACCACTGAGCCACTGCTGAGGGTGACAATGTGTTACCCTGGAGGCTGCAGAGATAAAGCTGAAGTTGGCATGAAAGGCACGTGATAAAGGTGCCCCACAACTGAGGCACCCAGGGCTGAAAAATCTGTGAGAAACTGTTCAGCACCTGGTGATGCTGCAAAGAGTTACTTGGTTGTTTCCACTGGAGGAGGGTGAACACCCTGAATTCCAAGGCCAGGCCCGTGAGGCTGTGCAGCTGATCAGGTCAGCAGGGCTTAAAGTTCACTGCGTGTTTGAGTCACTTGGTGTGTTCAGCTGGGGAGGAGGAGACTGAGGGGAGACCTCAGTGCAGGGACAACTTCCTGGGCAGGGGCAGAGGAGGGGCAGGCACTGATNCTCTGGGGCACAGGGGGTGACTCTTGGGGATGGGCCTGGGCAGGGCTGAGGGCTGACCCTTGTGGGTCCCTTCCAGCTCAGCATGTTCTGTGATTCTGTGAGCTCAGGAGGGCACCTCGACCTGCAGAGGAACGAACACGACCTCCTGCAGTCACCACTGGAGGGTCAAATGCCCTGAACTGCCATGGCCCAAACATCTGTGATCAGACACAAGAGCAGCTGCATTAGGAATGCAAAGCTGGTTGTTGTTGAGCACCCCAAACCAAGCCATGCTGCTGGCTCTGTGGTGTGCCCAACAGGCTTTGTAGTCAGCCAAGAAATATGCAACAAAGTGGATCATTTTTTACATTAGCCAAGGCCAGTGCTATTTACAGCCTTTGTGAGAGCGTCACTTCACCTAAAAACACAAGGGAACCCAAACCTGAAGTGTTGTGCTCCTTTTCACCCAGAGAGCTTAATTAGCAGGGCTGTATTTCTGCTCCCTGGAGCTCCTGAGGGCTCCTTGCTGGGCACAGGGCATTACAATAATGCAGTTTAGACGTGACAAAACTTACTGGTGCTCTGCTGAACTGAGAACTCATTCCCAAAGTGAGGGTCACAGCCTTCAGTGGGACTGTGAGCTTAACAGTAATTATTTACGATACTGTAAGGAGGCTGTTGGAAATGGGACTTGCTGCCATGGACAAGCTGGGTCTGACTAGACTATTCTGAGCAGAGGCACTCGTGTTCCAAATCCTTTCCTTTCTCCAACCCCCGCTTCAGAACTTAGAGAAGTTTTTTAGGAGGGTGAGAAAATTAATATTTTCAAATGTATTCTATTTGTCTCTGAGCACTAAATTGTAGTTCAGACTAATATTTTCTTCATTTTCTGTGATAAATACAGGAATTATAAGGAAAAAAGCTCTGTAGGCTCCTAAATGGTTTCCAATGATTCATTGGGACAGCATATTTATGGAGAGGAAAAAAGGGAAGGGAAGGGAAGGGAAAGGAAGGGAAGGGAAGGGAAGGGAAGGGAAGGGGAAGAACAAGGAGCTGAAGTAAATTTCGTAGCCTGCTTCTTGCCTTCCAGCCCTTAGTACATTTTTCAGTTAAACAATGTTCCCTCTTGGATTCTGAACAGTGGGTTACAGAAATATTATTTGCAGATATGCAATTGGAATTTGTTCTCTCTTTTCATCTTTTGCTTCTCTGTTTCTCATCCATGGCACAGAGCACGAGGACAGCTGACGTAATTTGCTCTGTCAATTTTTAGGGATTAAGAGCCTCAGTAGTGTTGGAGCTCAGATGGTCCTTTATGCAAAGGCAGAGCCAAGTTGTCCATGACGATGCTGGAGGTCATGTGGTAAATTATAAGTTAAAGGAACCTTCTGGAAGGCACAGGCATGACCTCTGATTGTGACTGCAGATTCATTGAGGTCCCTGTGATGTCCTTGAAATCAATCCCATACATTGGCTTTGAACAAAGAGTACTAAAGCAAATTTCAGCATAATATAAGTATTAGCTCACATTTCCAGCCTACATCTTTTCAATCTTCTGCAATACACTGCATCCTTAATCCCTGTCAACTCACTATACCTTTACAGTAAAGAACAGTGATGTTATCCACAGTCACTTTGTAAAAATCGTGCCGTTTTTTCTAGTCCTATTTTGAGAAAATGCATCTGAGTAAAACTTCATTTTCGATGTTGCCAAGTCTTCCCCCAGCAGATAACATTTTGTCTATATTTGTGTGACATGACTTTATGCTTCTTGGTGTTGACAGATGGAGGAATGATTTTTTTTTCACACTTTTCATATAGTGAAGAATTCACAGAATGTAGTTTAGCAATAGCAAGCCCAGGAGGCTTTGATTTGTTTACCTAACATACATGTCACATATAAAAGGCAATGTCCTTCCACTGTAGTTGTTAATAAGTAGCTGTTCCAAGTGGATTTGTGCCAACACAAAATCCACCACCACAATTAGCAGTAGTAGGAACTTCAGCTGGCAGCAGTAGTGAAAGCAGTAAAGATTAAATGACTGTGTGAACTGTCTCTCCAGATTAAAACTGATGCACATTGGCAAAAAAATAAGAAAACTCACACTACTTGTTACCCCTTATACTCTGTTCTATTTTGGTAATAATTAGAGAAAATGTTCCTCTCTGAGAATCACTATTTTTCACGTGTCAGATTCACCCCATTAACGACAAGAATCTGAGAAACCACACCAGTAACACATCTCAAATTACAGAAACCTACAGGTGACTTTCCAGAGGTTGAGGATAGAGAGAAGCTTTTGAAGGTTGGTTTGTAGAGACACTTGTCCATCAGCTGCCTGTTACTAAATTCTGCTGCTGCAAAGGTACTTCCAAAAACTGTGCTTGGAAATTCCACTGAATGACATCTGATAAATTAATTCCTTTTCTGGGTAGAATATCTTCCAGGAGCTTCAAAATCTCTGCAAAGCAGTTCTCATGATACTTCTATAGCACAGAATATGATCTTGGTCTACAGCAGCTTTTTGTCAGAGCTGCAGTGACAACAAACCCTCCCCCTTCTCTAGAACCATGGCTGAATTGTGCTAATACCTGTACAAACAAATGACTAGAAAAACTATATAGTGAGGGTTTGGACAAGTATTTCATTGTACAGTATGAACTGATAACGTTCTAGATTAGCCCACATTTCTTTAGAGTGATTCCCAGTGTATTGTCTTACAGTCTCCTATAAGACATACTTTCAAAATACAAATTTTTTCCACAGTTTAAATGAACCTCTAGGAATGTATTAGAGCCCCTCAGAGATATCTTTGGCTTAAGAATTGCCCCAAACCAACCTGAGAGTTCATGAACAGTAAAACATCTGATTTGCACGTCACTGTGCAGAAATCACAGCTGGTACCCACGACCTTGAAGGGGCTTTGCAGCTGCAGTGATGCTGCAGCACTGAGGGAGACACATCCTTTTCACTTGGTGAAATGCCCTGTCTTAAACTCTGGGTTTGCATCCCACTCCTTGTATTTATCATGGACAAAATTTAATCTCATAAATCAATCAGACATGTCAGTCCTCTCCTGGTCATTGTGAAAGCACAGGGCAACCAAAAGGCACAGGGAACACCATGCAGGTCTGTCCTTAAGCTCAGCATGTGCCCAAATGGGTATGTGCCACTTTTCAGCACATGTGGACACTTGCTGTACAATTTTCAGCATCAGAGCCATTGCTGTGGTGGTGCCAGTTCAAAGCTTCCCTGTACACAGGGCCTGGTGCCATACTCTGGCAGTGGTCAGATGTTCCAAAGCAGAGAACAGCTGGCCAGGAAGCAAGGCTAGTGAAAAAAAAAAGCCAAATGCACCTCAAACATATCCTGGGGTAAATGTGAGTTCTGACAGCAGGGCAGAATTCTTAAGACCACACAGGACACAAAGTAGACACCTCTCTTGGTAAGAAAGGTGACCTGTTACCAGCAACATCAGCTGAGCTGTGCACAGAACTGGTTCTGTCCATCAGGAGCCACTAATTGTGGCATTTCCTGTGCACAGCAGGGGGGAGTTCCTGCAGCACTGACTGGCCCCTGAGGAGAGCCCAAGCACTGGGAGAACCAAGTGGAGAGCTGTTTGGCTGAGCTCTGGAAGCCCAGTGCAAGGTGTAACAGCTGGTGCAATTTCTGCTGTGTGGGCAAACCCACAAACAGGGCTCTGGGGCAGGGGAACAATCTCTGACAAACTGGATTCAGGCAGGGACAGGAGAAAGAGCCAGAGGATCGTTTGTTCTACTGGTGTTGAGAACTGAGTTTGTGGATTACTTTTAAAAGAATGTAACCTATGAAAAGGAATTTATAAAGCAGATGTCAGAAATCCAAGTTTTTCCACTGTGACAACTGGTTTTTAACTAAAAAATGATGAAAAAACATGGGAACAAATTGATTATAAGACACTGAATTAGCATGAAAGCTTTAGCAGCACTGAAGGCCACCAGACACAAGTGGAGCCTACAACTCCTTCCAACACTCTTACCACTCTGCTTTGTACTTCTTGAAACCACTGGAAGACACCTACACCACTGGGGTAAGTTAGACAGTTATACTGCTCCCAGAAAGGGAAGAAAACAACCTACTGCACTTGCTTCCTGGCTGTAACACAAGCCCTTCAAGCCAGGAGAGGACTTCAAAGAGCACAGAGCTCAATTTATCAGTATAAACACAAGACATCAACCTAACTAAAGGCATTTTATAGAGCCCTGTTCCTGCCAAGCTGATGGGAACCAGGTTGAGGATGAACAACAACATGAAGGGTCAAGGCCCTCCTTCCCATATGAGCTGCTAAAGCAGTGTTCATAAAATCAGGGTTTACTTCTTAGAGAAACTACCTGTTAAAGAAAGGGACACAGGATTTTCCCCATTCATCACACTCCAGAACTTTATCATGTGTAACTCTGCATAGTCTGTGCACAACATTCTGTACCCTGAGAAAAAGCCAGTATAAAAATGTATCTCTCGTTTCTTATTCATACAATGAGAAAAGCACAGTTTATTATAACAGGAAATAATACTTTATTATAAAATCTGCATGTAAACAAGTAACCAATTAGTTGAATAACAGTTAATGGAAGTGCAAATTAACTTCATAAAATGATATCTGTTCTGTATTTAAATATATATATAATTTGTTTTCTCCCATTCTAGTGTGGTTCTACTCCCTCCTTCCCACATTTAAGTTTAAAAAGATTTATCATTTATACTAAAAAGAGTGTACGAGCCTGCGTACAAGTTTAAGTTTTGCTCTGCAAACGAGACAAGTCTCTGGTGATACTTATCATCCTTTATCTTTGCATCTCTGGTATCCACAGGACAAGAGGATACAGAACATATGTACACAGTGAAAATGTGGCCATGTCAAGCCACGTATTTCCAACTAGTTCATTTACCTGCACACATTGAAACTTAAACCATTTATCAATGAAGCGTTGTAGTGTAACTTCCAGGCTTGCTTGAGCACCTTAAGGCATTAACGAGAGTCTCAATGGAGAAGTCCTTCTCGTTATCACCACGAGGATCACCTGCACTTCTCATAACAGTCAAAGGCTTGTTTGCCACCCGCAGTGCAACAGCTGGCCTTGCTGAGAGCTCCTATAGCACAGACAGGTCATGGCAGGACTTGGATTTTGCTTTGAAAGCCATCTTCTTATTGTTCTTTGCCACAATTCTGCCAAGGAATCGCTTTGCCTTCTTGCCTATGCTTTCTCTCCTCTTGGTGTTGGCCATTCTCCTGGCGTTGTCCTCCTTGCTGTCCTTGCGGAGCCGGATCTGCCGCACGATGCCCTCGAACAGGTCCTTGACGTTGTGGTGCAGAGCGGCCGAGGTCTCGATGAACTTGCAGTCAAACACCACAGCACAGGCCCGGCCCTCTGCAGGCAAAGAAAAAGGAAGCTGAGTGGAGATGGACATTTTCTCTTCATTATATATGGCAGAAAAACAAAACAAAAATTGGCTTTAAGTAAGGAAAGAGCCTTCAATGCCACGAAAGAGCTTTACTGCACAGCAGTAAAGTCCAAATTGGTTCTCATGGTTTTGCCCCCTTACTCTTCCTGGGTTTGTCGTGGTATGGTCAGAAATCTCACTGGGCCAATGGTACTGAATATACAGCAGCAACAGTCCTTCAGGCAGACTGTCCCAGTACAGCTGAAGAGCTGAAGCTGATATAGGACAGGCACATGGATGCATTTGCTCTTTGCTAAGGAACAGTGTGAGATAGAGAAAGGAAAGGACTTTATTCTGGAAGTTGTTGAGCAATTCTGCACCTCTGCCTTGCTGTAACAAGTGAGTTTTCCACACTAACAGCAAATGAAGCTGATACAGGCCACAAGGTCAAGCCACTGAACACTTCACTAGAGGTCATGAAGTTGTACACCACTGGATCTGACTGGGGCTGTGTGTGAAATGCAAGATGCTCCATGTTCCAGACATAAGCACTCAACCCTGGAACATTGCTGAAGCACAAATTTACATGGTCAGATGTGGTAAATAATGGCAAAGTTGTAACCTGAGGGAAGTAAGGATGTCAGAACTAGGGCAGGTCAAACATGCACTGTCACCAGCCTGAAAGAAGTGATAATCTCCTGAAGAACTCATCTCAATTCCCTGTGCAGGCATTTAACACAGCAAATGGCAAAACCAGACAGCAAGACAAAGTTCACCATCAAGGCACCAATATTCCAGAGTATTCTTCCAAGTGGAAAACAACCAACAAAAAAACCCAAGCCAAAACAAAACAAAGACCTAAACAAACAAAAAACCCTCACAAAGTGTTCAAATAAGCAGAATTAATACTGTGGTGTTGGCAGCAGTTCCTGTGCTCTGCTTACCAAAATGCAAGCTGGAACTAGCTGAGAAAATTCTCACTGATCTCAAGTGGAGAACATCTACAAGGGGACTCTCAGTTGTGTGAGCCTGGCCCCACCAGCTCAGCTGAGGTGTGATGGAATCACTGCCAGAAGAAGAGGGTTGTACAGGCTGTAGGGCATTGCCCTCTCCAAACCCTGCCCAGGTCTGTGGCAGCTCCTGCCCCTATCAAGGCATAGCCTGGGCCACCATATCGTGAGCCTGGCAAGTGCTGCTGCACACAGAGCATGCAGAGAAACCCTGCAGGTACTACTGACCAAAAATAGGTCCCACTCCAAGCAGTGTGCTCAAGCTGCAGCTCTGATGCATTTTTTCTCTCATCCTGCAGTTCAGAGCTCTGTGCAGCCACACATCTTCCTCCACCACCATCTCCACTGTTTCCTGTGGTACCAAGGCCCTCAGCTTGGACCAGTTGCTCTGATTTCTCCAGTGTGCCTCAAATCCTACATTTTTCTACATCAGACCCAGACCATTTCTATTGGCCATGATCCTCCACAGCCTTTTGTGCTGCTGCACTTCAGACATTACTGTGTAAATTCCGTGTCTCTTACCATCAACTGAGACTTCCCGGGATCTGACCAGGTCGCTTTTATTGCCCACAAGGATAATGGGAATGTCTTCTGTTTGCCTTGCTCTTCTCAGCTGGATTCTTAGCTCAGAGGCCTTTTCAAAACTAACTTTGTCTGTCACTGAATACACAATAATATAGGCATCTCCCATTTTCATACAATGGTTCTGGAGCCATTGGCTGTCATCCTAAACAAAACACAAGAAACAGATTTACAGCACTGAAAAATCTATTCAACACTGAGCAATGATTTAATTATTGCAAGCATCTTTAAGATATTTTTCTTAGCTTTATTATAAAGAGTCAGTAAAAAGAAGCTGATCTCCCAATAGCTAATTTTGTTACTTAAAATGCAATACAAAAGAAAATTCTCGTTTCCAGAAATGCTATCAGGTCTGCACTGATCAGATTGTGAATCTCTAATTTACAGTAATTCCCTGGGCTGCTCATGTAAGCTGCTGCTCATTCGAAGAATTAAGGGATTTTCACTCCAGCTCTATTCAGGTTTTTAAACTGCCTGCCTAGCTAAGAGAAATTAATTGCTGGAGAGAACAAAGGGCACTATGAATTCTAATTTTTAATATCACTTATCAGATCAAAGAAATCGGCATAGTCGTTCCATGTCTACTTTTTTTATCAGAACCACAGACCAAGCCATACATGAAAAACAAAGAAAAAGCTGTAAGTACCTGCTCCCATATATCAAACACCACGAGAGAGGCTTCTTCTCCATCGACTATAATTGACCTGTCGTACGTATTTCCTACGGGAAAAAAGTTCAGAAAAAGGAAGTTACTCCTCTCCGTCCCCGCGGGTGGCCCGGGAGGGAGTGGTCATGGGGGGCCGCGTGTCCGGGACCCCCGCCCGCGCTCCCCGCGCCCTCACCGGCCTCGTCCGCGTCCGCGCAGTCCTCCACGCCGCCGAAGATGCGCGCCAGGCTGGTCTTGCCCACGCCGTGCTCGCCCAGCAGGATCACCTTGTAGAGGCTGCTGTCGGAGTCGCTGCCCGAGGAGATGACGGAGTCGGAGGAGTCGGAGGCCCAGCTGTCGCGGTGCGGCTCGCCGGGGCTGTAGGAGGTGCAGCGCACCAAGCCCAGCTCGTCGTGGGGCAGCGCGGCGCGCAGGTCGCGCTCATCCACGGGCATGCTGCGGCGGTGCAGAGGCTGCGGCGGCGCCCAGGCCGAGCTGCCGCGCCGCTTCTCCAGGCTGCGCAGCCGATCGCCGCGGTTCAGGGTCATCGGGAGTCGGGCTGCGGGCGAGAGGAGCTGTCAGCACCCGCCGCTGAGCGCCCGAGCCGAGCCGAGCCGGCCGCGGAGCAGCGCTTACCTCGGGGCGCGCCGCGGAGCGAGGGACGGAGGGCAGCGGTGAGGGATTCCCCGCCGTGTGTCGCCTGTGTCGCCGCTGCTGGAACTCCCTCAGCGTGTGCTGCCGCCACCGCTCCGCGCTCCTATTTATGCCCCGGCGGCGCTGCCCGGCCCTCCCCGCCGTGACGCGCGGCGGGCGCTCCGCCAGCACCGTGGGCAGCGCGTCCGCCCCCGCGGCTCCGCTCAGCTCCGATCCGCTCCGCTCGGCTCCGAGCGGCGGGGGCGGGCGGGGAGAACCCGGCACGGGGGGAGCCTGGCACTGGGGGAGAGCCCGGCACGGGGGGAGCCTGGCACTGGGGGAGACCGGCACGGGGGGAGCCCGGCACGGGGGAGAGCCTGGCACTGGGGGAGACTGGCACGGAGGGAGAGCCCGGCATGGTGGGA
>VWZD01001513.1:410391-428061 GCA_013396695.1 Sakesphorus luctuosus | reverse complement strand
CAGCGCGGCCCGCTCCGCTGTCCCCGGCGAGGCTCCCGCCCGTGGGCGCGGAGGATGCGCTCCTCGGCCGGGCAGCGAGCGCCGTGGGCAGGCGAGGGATGGCGGAGCGGGTAGATGGAAACGCTGCCAGGTGCATGGAGCGAACTGCTGAGCTCTGGGGCTGCCGGGCTTGGCCTCACCGCCTGCTCCTGCCCCTGCTCCTGCTCCTGCCCTGCCAGCCGAGGTGCCTCCTCCCCCGGCCGCCCCTGGTGCGATACAAACAGCATTTCCTCTGCGTGTCGCCTGTTTCCACTCCTAGCCCTGTGTGAGAGCGCACGATGCGCACGGGTGGCTTTCCTCGGCTTGCGAGGATCTGTGTCACGGTCCAGGACTCTCAGTGTAATCCTGGCATGTACAGAAGGGTTAGGAGGAATAAGGGAGACCTCACTGCAGTTACAGCTTCCTCGGCAGGGGCAGAGGAGGGGCAGGCACTGATCTCTGTTCTGTGGGCATCAGGGAACGGATCCGAGGTTGTGTCAGGGGAAGGTTAGGTTGGACATTAGAAAAAGGTTCTTCCCCCAGAGGGTGGTTGGGCACATGGTGTGACTCTTGGGGATGGTCCTGTGCAGGGCCAGGAGTTGGACTCGATGATCCTTGTGGGTTCCTTCCAGCTCGGCACCTTGAATGATTCTGTGATTCTGATGTGCGCTGTTGTCATTACTTGGTGCTTGATTTACTCAGCGTTCAGGAGTGGGTTATGAGAACAGCACCGTAGCAGGTGTTGACACACACAGAAGGTTCACCAGTGTGTCCATGTGCAGTGTTAACAGTTTGAGAGGTCAATATAAAACATAAAGGTCAAATTCTCCTCTTTCACCTGAGCGGCAAAGCGAGGCAGTGAAAGTCTTATCTCGTAAGTGGCGCAGTCATTCCCATGTGATCGGGTGAAGAAAGGACTCACCAGATAACTATACTGGTCTCCCGAATGGCTCACCCCAGCGTCGTGTATACAGTTTGTTGTTTACCTAGCAACCGAAACGTGTCAGACATTGTACAGCCAAAATAGCTGCGGCTCCTGCTCCCGAAAGATTAGAGCCCGGGCCGTGCGGGAAAATCCCGCAGCCGCTGCGCAGGGACAGGTGCCATCACACCCCTGGGAGGCTGAGGGTTTCCAAAGCAGCCGCAGAGATAAGGTTAAAGAAGGCGTGAGAGAGGGAGGGGATGGGAATGAAGATAGAGATGTAGGGAATAAAGTAAGGGAAAGGAAAAAATCTGTGAGATTAAGCTATAGGGTTGCTTAGTTTCTTATCAAATGAAGTAATTAACTATTCTGTTGTTTTCAGGAGCCAATACAATTTTCCAGCCCACACTCTTGGGGTGATTTTGGCCCCTTCACCCCGATAACTGCGGCTGGGGGTGTTAATGTGGCAGTTAAAGATTGCTGTGTGCTTGCAGTGAGTTCTCTCTGCCTGTCTCACAAAACTGCAACCAAAATAGCCTTGTCAGTTTAAACAGTCAGGGCTCGGTGGCAAAACGTGTGTGCTTCAGCTGACTAAACTGAGTGATAAACCTCTGGCTAGCATTTGGAGTTATATATTAAATAAATTATTGTTACCATTGGAAATACACTGTGGTTACTCTACTTGGATAAACTGGAATCTGCCCAACATCCTGATGATTCTGAGTTTATATACAGTTAATTATGCAAATACACTTTCTACTACATATCTGTCTTCAATGAACTTCTTTAAAATTTGGACTTTTCTGCTTAAAATTGTCACCTGAAACTATTCTCAGGAGGTTTTTTAAGTCTTTGGACCATGTTTTCTTGCAAGCCTTTACAGTGTGTCAGGGTCAGACTTTAGCAGTTGGCATATAAAGTGGGGGTAATTTGTAATTGTTTTTTGTGTGAAAGAAGGGAAATCTGAGAAGCAACAGAACCAAAAAGACAACTCCACTTCTGTGCCACCTAGAGCACTACTGGCTGGAAACACACTGGAAATGGGAATTTCACTGACAGGCCTTAAAAGAAGCCATATTTTATTCTGGGCCTTTTGCTGATGAGAGTTATGGATCTTTTAAAGATACACTCCTTGCTAGCCAAAAAACTGTGAGGAAAGGCATATGTAAAGGTGCTAAATGAAAACTTTGAGAGAAGAGTGTTTGAGCAGGAAAAGCAACTGAAAATAAAATGATACCCAGTAGAAACTGTACAGAAAATTCAGGACTCTGTGGGAAGTACTTGGGGTCTTTTGTCAGCACCCAGGTACAACTACTGAATTACTGGTTATAAAATTCTACCACAGTTACAGGATCTTACTCAGGGTCTGGCACGGGGTGCTCTGAGAAAGTGAGATGGCCTGGGATTGTGTCCCCAGGGCTTCACTTGTTCCTGGAGGGCTGAGCCCGAGTGGCACAGAGCAGGGCACGGCTGTGCCAAGGCAGCTGGGTCTGTTCCCCCCCACCACAGGAGCTGTGCCTGGAACCAGAGAGGGGGAGGGGAATCACAGGGGTCACGGAGCTGGTTTATCCCTTTGATCTTAGTAGGTCCAGCTATTTCGTGAAGTTGGAAGGAATTAGCTGATAATTCAGGTTAATCACTTGAGACACATAACATGTCCCTTCACATGGCATGTAATTCTGTTTGCTGATAATTACTGCTGTATTTTCATGTCTACATTACCGTGGCACCTGCTGATTTCAGTGGGATGCTTATGAGTCCACAGGCTTCGTGCTGATCTTTTGGTTTCTTTGAAGGATTTTAACATCTTCTTTCTCACCTGCCCTCCATTTTCACTTCTATGGGACAATGCCTCTAACAGAGACATGAACTGTCATTTATTTCTATTTCAAAGAGAATTGTTCTAACTTATACTGGTCTAGGGTTTGTTTTAATTAACTGAGTGCTTCAGATGCATACTGCAGATGTGGTAGTTTTACTATTCTGGGGTTCAGGGACCCCAGTCAAACACATCCTAATTATCTGCTTATTCTGGTGTTCTGACAGAGCCACTGCAGCCTCCCGTGTGTGAATCCATCCCAGACCTTCCCATCTGCCCAACATCTGTGCTGTGTGTCCTGTGTCCTCACGGGAGAACATGTTCTGACACCAAGAAGGAAAGGAACACTGATTTCCTACATTGTGTTGAATTGCGTACAAAGCCCTATAAAAGGGGTCTAGTTTTGAGGGGTTTTTCTGTTCCATTTCATCTTTGTGTGATTTTCATTTTCCTTACTTCATCTGCTTTTCACTCAAGGTGCCTTTTGTTGTATTTCACTGTTGTTTATCCAGCTACTTTTTTCTCTCTCCTTCCTCTTTTATTCTTTCTCTATTTTCCCATTAACTTTTCCTCTATCTTTTGAGAAAGTCAGTGTTCAGTTCTAGTGCACTCTCTTGCCCTGAGTAGTTTTCATCATCTGGAACATGTAAAACATGCAATTCAGTCCTGGTTTTCCAGTTATATATTCCTGGGGTAGTAAAGCTTGTGCTTGGAGTTCCTTTATGCTATATTAGATGCAAAGTGCATTTCATGGGCTTAGTGACAAGCAGACACTTTGCAGGGGGTGCAGTGATAACTAAGCATGTAAAACCTAATACTTAACATGCTCCCTTTTGAATTTTCAGGTAAAAAAGCAGAATCTGGGGGGTTGAATTAGCTGTGTGATTCTACCTCATCAGTGTTTGCTCAAGGTCAAATGCCATATTATAAATAGCATTTATATTTTTTACATCAAATTAATATTATTATTGAATTCCAGTTTTTTGTTTTGCTGCTGTCTTACAGTGAGTGGAATTATTCATATTTGATTAGGAATAATAGGAATATTTTGAGCAGCCCAGAGACTGGAGTAGCAGCAGAGAGATTTGGGGGTCAGCATGTTCTCATGTGGCTCTGAGCTGGAAGTCAGGGGTTTTTCCTCTCCTTGCTTTTCAACTCATCTGCACTGGCCCAAGTCTCATTAATCAGCCACTATGTGAAATGATTATGTGAGGTTATTTCTATACAAACTGTGGAGATATCCACAAGGGTCTGTTCTTGCCAAGTTCCATGAGGCATTACTCCTGCAGAAGCCTGAGCCTGGCCACCTCCCAGATACCTGGACTGCAAAACAAACAGCAGCATTTATTGTTATTTTATTACAGAACTGACAGGCCAGTGGGAGAAGAGACAGAGGCAGCAGCATGAAATGTTGGGCTTTTAACCTAAGCAAGAGGGAAAGAGGTACAGGGAAATGAAAAAAAAAATTCCTTTTCCTTATCCTACCAAAAAGGTGGGATAGAGTAGGAACGTGGCATGAAGTTTTCCTCACTCTCACCCTTGAAATCACAGATCAGTGTGCTGGACAGACCTGGGCTGGCAGGTTCAGTCTGTGGGCTGTATGCAAACACACATTAGACCTTTTCATGTGAGGCTTCTGGTGCATTGCATTGTCTTGCTGATAATACACAGGGGTGTAAGAGCAGGCAACAGTCTGAGCTGTCCAAGGCACCAGCAGTGGTGGAGCTTTCAGCCTTAGCCTGAAATCCTTTGTCAGAGAACTGATAAATGTCACAGCCACACTGGAGCTGTGCTTGGACATTGCCAAGGGAGGTAGCACAGCCCTTTGGCCAAGGAGCTTTCTCTCCTAATTACTCTTGCATTTAATATTTTGCATGTAATATTTTTGATTGAGTAGTGATAGCCATGAATTGGGGTTGCAAAGACCCCAATAAGACGTTTGTGGTCAGTAGACATAGCTTAGAAAGCTCCCATAGAGTGCCAGGGGGAAATGCAAGCAGAAAACTGATTAAATTCATTGTTAGAGCTACAAAATTAATCTCAATTTTGTTCCTTTTATGGCTGCTGTGCTTCCTGTCAGCTCCAGACCAGAAGTTCTAGAGGTCACTGATAGGCATTGCAAAGAAATGCAGAACTGTTTGCATTTTTCAGGTAGAAAATTATAAAATAGATACACTTTAAGCCCATTGCTTGTAACATAAACCAAAAGCCTCTTTCTGAAACACTCGCAAAGGAGTGCAAAAAATAACTTGGGGTGAGAATAACTGGAAATGTGGTTCATCTTTCAGCTGCTTGGAATTTCTCCCTGCTTTGAGTAAGCTGCAAACCTTCCCCTGCTGGGTGAGCTCATGACCAACAGAACCAGGTGAATCACTGCTCCAAAATAAAGGGGCTGCACAAGCGGCAGATCCAATTTCACTTTGGCTTGTGGAGTTCCTCTGCTCCTTTTTCACAGAGTGCAACAGACTGTTAGAAAACTACTAATATATATTGGGATATGCTTGAGAAAAGCATCCTGTCTTAGACTTGCACTGAGTTTGAGTTTTTCAGACTCAGATGTACCTCCCCCCAGCACAGGAACTGCACTGCTCCAGGGTCCAGAGCTCGGGTACCCCTTGCTCTCCTCAGCCACCGTGGCACAGACCTGGGAGCACAGACTGTGTGTGGTCAGCTGGTTGCTCCTATTGCATTTCAAGTTTGGAGTAAAATCAGAACATGACCTAAGCTATTTCCATAATTATTTTCGTTAATCACCCCTAATTGCTCTGTTTCAGTACTAAACCTGTCCCAGCCACTGTGTGTGACACACATCACCCATCATGAGTGCAATGCCAGATATCCTGCTGCAATTCCTCAGGGCTGTGTGCTCCTGAGTGGGCATCTCAGAGGCCCCTGCCAAGAAATATCTGGAAGTCAGAGACCATGAAAAGGTTTCTGAACTCACAGACAGTTGGTTTAAGGAGGGGGCACAGTAAATGACTGGCTATCTTACTAAGTAGCACATGGTGGCAAGGAAGTAAATTGAGAGTGGAAGATTTATTGTTTACCAGCAATAGCTCTTGGCAAGAGGAATGAATCTATTTACACTAACAAATTAAAGGAGCTGTCCTGGGTCAGACTCAGCTCACAGCCAGTTTCCAGCAGCTGCCAATACCAGACATCTGAAGAAGAATGGGCAGTAAGAACCTGAGAAACAGTTAAAACTCCACATACACAGCCACCAAGCTAAAAGCATTCCTTTTGTTCCTTCATGTTGCTTTTCTCTGTATACTTTTCTAATTGTTTTTAACCCATATAGATCTTTTATATCCTGCCAGACCCCTGTTTACTGTAAGGTGAAGCAGAGAATAGGATTTCCCTCCTGCCTCCTTCATACATGTGATGATTTTACAGCTTGGTGCAGTAATTGTCTCTCGAGGCTGAGGAACCTGCAGGATTGGCTCACTCCAGGCACAAACATGATCCCTACTTGCCCTTCTCTGTCTTTGCCAATACATCTTTCTAGAAGTCAGAGCATAAGATTATTCAAACTGCATGTTCCCATGGACTTGCACAGTGGACAGTGATACTTTCTGCTTTCTCTGTTAATCCTGAGGATTCCTGGCATCTGTTTACACTGTCAGCTGAGCACTGAGGAACATTTTCATGGACCTAATTCTCTTTTATTGAGGAATTAAGGATTTAATAGGCAGAAAATTCGACAGAAAACAGCCTAAAGCCACCCTTGTTATCCCAGAGAACCCATTTTAACTTATGCCTACAGGACAAAGTCTTCAAAAGTTGCCTGTAAGCAGCTGTGAAAATCTGGATAAAGTATTGCAGATGTTTCCATGAATGTGATGGGTGAACAGGAGAAAGTCTCCTTGGGTTGAAAACCCATAATAGGAGCAGAGATGTGGTCCTGAGAAGAAATGGGCAACAGGTTCCAGCATCCAGAGCCATGTGGATCCATCCCTGAGGGAAGGGGCAAAACCACAGTTTAATGTTTATGGCAATATAAGGAAACTTTAACTGTGCTGCCCTCTTCTGTGTACTAGGAATGTTTAATCTCTCTTTTCTTATACAGATGATTTCAGTTCTGTGCCCAAATGTGCACTTGCAATGCTTTGAATCACTGCACCTACATAAAGTTCCTGGTGGGGACCAGAATAAAACAGAACTGCCCTTTGGCTTTAGGTGATAAAGTCTGTTCTTGTTTCCCTTGTGAGGAAATTCCATTTACCTTTCATTTAAACAGATGAAAGGTTGAAGCAGAGACAAAACCCCCATGGTTACAGGGGAGACTTATGAGTTTGAATTGGAAAAGCTTTGCACTTCTTTATAAGCCAGTGCAGAATTTGTGATGTCTTTTCCTGTGCTGAGTGATGTCATGGAATCACTCATGTAAAGTGTGTGAGAATTTGGATGTGAGAGATCTTATCATCTTTTCCAGGAAAAAACTCAGAACTTGTCCAGCTGGAATGTGCTGAGTTTGGCAAATTCCACATTTGGATCATAGCAGTAATAGAAGTCTCTGCTTCTTTTAAATGTCTCATTCCTGCTTTCCCTCTGTTCTACACAAGATACTCTGGTGAAAACCTTCAGAATTCTTAATGTAGAGTTTTACTAGAATCAAAAGGACTCTCTTGTTTTCACTTTAAACTGTCAAAGTTCTTCTGATTTGATTCTTGAGAAAGGTTGTAATAATAATTATGTCAATCATAATATGCTTCAGTATCTACCACTTTCTCAAAAACAAAACAAAACAAAACAAAAAACAAACAAAATGCTCAGTATTTAGCCTCCTGATAAAATACAGAGAGCAAGACCAAGCACAGACTGAGGTAATAGAATGGTATGAAGTGTGTATCTTATACAAAGAGGTTTACAGGCAGCAAATTTGGGGGGAAAAAATGTTATTTTGTGAAAGCAAATGCAGATCTTAATTTGAAAGCCAGCCCTAACTAGATAAATCCAAATCAAAACTCCAGTGCTAAAAGTCTCTCAGTCCTAAAGATAAAACTGCAAAATCATGATGCACATCAAGGACATCCTACACCCAAAGCAGTTACAGTGAGCTGTGAGAAATAACTTTATTATCCTGTTCATCTTATTCTTCCCTCAGGCAACTCCCCCACGGCTGGTGAATACCAGAGTCTGAGTCTGTGGTGAGGCAGTGCCATCCTGAGCTGCTGATCACCCAGGAAAGTGCCAGGGCATTATTGCTCAGCTCTCAACCTCTGCACGCCTCATGTATGAAGAGTTTGCTGTCAGAGGTTTCTTTGACAGGCACATTACAATGGTAACCTTTGGGCTCCAGGCATTCGAAGTGGACTTTATTTCCCAAGTCATCAAAGCTACTGATATTCAATGAAAGACTCAGTGATCATCCCATTCTCTGGTGCTAATGAAATTCAGCAAATTGGTTGCTTTTCATGGCATTTTTCCCTGTTACAGTTTTGGAAATGAGATCAGAATCAGGCCTTGACAGTCCTCTCCCTTCGCCACACTCTCTTATGTCAGTCATTTACATGAGCCAGGCAAGTGTTTCCTTGGCATCAGACTCTCATACTAAAAACATGCAGTCTGTGATTTCACTGCCTGCTCAAGATGAAATGCTCTTTATTCAACAATTAATGTCAAAAAGAACATGACAAATACAGTAAATTTCTTTTCTGCAAAGGCTCTTTCTGTCACACTCACCCCTGTCTTTTATAATCTCTTCCAAAGCCAGGGTTATAAATTTGCATCACTCCTCTGTTCCAGCCCCACCAGAATCACTCAGATGAATCTACAGCCTTCTAAGGTAACAGCAGCATGTAGCTAGGCAACAAAAAAGAATATAGTAGTTTTCAGGAAGAAGGACTTTTCTAGATGATCTCACACAGATGCAGTGCTTTTTTGCCTTATAAGAAGAAAGCAGTTCATTGGAGAAACGAGTCTGTCACCCTGGCACCGCCAAGTCGTGTTGATGTACAGACTTCTCTTGATTAGCTGTGACAGAAAATAACAATGCATTGCATGCTGCTCCTACTTCTTTCTCTACATCAATTACATATTTGTAAGGATTTTTACAAAGACTGAAACCTACAAAGGGTTTTTGGCAGATTCCATCAACTGTCATCCTGATTAAAATGGAATGCTTTGATAATTACGCAGTCAGGTGAACTAAATTGTATGTCAGTCCAGCTGAGACTGTATCAGCTTTAAAGACAAGATATTATGAATGGAAAACAGATCCCATTGTATGTACAGTCCCTCCCCTTGTGTAAGGACAGAGCTGTTGGGGATGGTGTACACTGATTTTATGCCTGTGAAGGGATTTGGTGAGTGCATGTGGAAAAACAGATGTGATCTGGCAGGGACAGCACAGGCACCGATCCTTGGAGCCCTGGATGAGGGGGATGAGCCCAGCACACAGGGTGGCAGAGGTGCCAGGCTTTCAGAGAATCCCAGAATGTGCTGAGCTGGAAGGGACTGATGCCTTGAGAGAGCCCAAAAACAGGACTCTGAGCCAATGTACAGTGGGATAAGATAAAAGGACAGATTCTTTAATGTTCAGGCTTAGGGCTTTTAGGAATACATGATGACACACCTCTCTCAACATTGATTTCCATGGGTTTTATAATATTGTCCACCCAAGCTCCAGTTCACACATCGCTTGGTCCAGGCCCTTCCTGCCCTCTGGGCACACCCCATCAGGATTTGAGTCTGGGGGACTGTGGGACTCCTTCTTCATCATCGTTCTCTTCCTCAGCACACGAAGGGCTCTTGGAGCTTTCCCAATGTTCTTAGACCCAAGGTTGGTGGCTCATGTTTGTCTCTTTTTGCAGGCCTTCTGATATTCTTCAGCTTTCTACCTTGAAAAGACATCTAAATAGCTAAAAGAATTTAAGGCATTGATATGGGATGGGGTTTACAATAGATAAACATTGAACTTAAGCTGCCAGAAATACCAACACACTAAATCTGCGTTTTACTACAGTTACTTCTAAAATCCATGAAAATGAAAAAATCAAAAAACTCGTGAGGCATCAAGACCCACAACGAGCATGGAGTCCAGCTCAGTCCTGCACAGGACCCTGTCCAGGAGCCCCACCATGTGCCCGAGGGTGTCGGGGAGGCGCTTTTCTGGCCGGAGGGCCGGGATGCTCCGCCGTGGCTGCCAGGGATGCTCCTCCATGGCTGCCAGGGATGCTCCGCAGGGGCTGCCCGGGATGCTCCACAGGGGCTGCCTGGGTGCCCAGCCCGGCTCGGCAGCCCTGCCCGCGGGGTCGCAGCTCCACCTGCGGGGTCGCAGCTCCACCTGCCGGGTGCCGCTGCCGGCCCCGAGCCTGCGGTTCACCCACAGCCCCTCGGACAGCTCGCTCATCCGACAGGCTGTCTGTACGTGCAGTAACACATCGAACTGGCAGCGCTTCCCAAATGTGTTTCCCAGCCTGGGCTGGCAGGATTCCCGCGGGCACCGGGCACAGCACCTGTCCCGGAGCCCTGCCCTGGGTCACAGATCACGCTGAGCTGGAAGGGACCCGCAGGCACCACCGAGTCCCACTCCTGGCCCTGCACAGGACCATCCCCCGTTGTCCCACCACGAGCTGTGCGTTGCAGCTCTTGTGACAGGTGTTTTGCTGGTCAAACCTGTCTAGAGCTAATCAGAGACGTTACATCCCAGTCCTGGCAGCTTCCAGGCATGTATTTCCTCTCTTTGGCAGGTTGTGTGATTTGTGTTCCAGAGCCTGCTCTGCGGGATGGCTTTCACTCTTCCCAGCTGGACCAAGGCACAATTCACACCCCGCTGTCGTTTTCATGTTGTCATCCTTGGTGCCAAAGCAGGCACTGCCCAGATAGGCATGAAAGTCAGAAAAATACACAATTTATTTGTAGTCAGTGAAAGATTAAATCAGCTTTCCAGAGGATGAAATCTGGATCACAGTAAAATGTCTGAGGAAGGAACACCAGCCTTGTAGCACTCACAGCAAAGTTCCTGCAGTTTTAAGGGTTAGTGGAATATATTGTAGGTGCTAAACAAGTAGATACATCGCCTGATGAGTATACAATTGGCAGCTGAGCTATAGTGTTTATCCTTCAGCCACACAATGCAGAAAACCATTGAATTATATGAGCTGGCAACTGCATAAATACATCTCCCATGGGGTCAAGTGCTTAGACTACAGGTGACCTGAACTGTGGACACCCAAATGACATTTGCATTTAAAGTAAGGCAGATATGACTGAGATTAAAGCTGACACAACGTTTACTTTCTGTTTGAGAAAATAAACGTACTCTCGTGTTACTAGGAATGGCCCAATATTGTCCTTACCAACAAAAATAAATGTGACAAGGCTTCATCACTTCTATGCTAAAAATATAAACCAGAGCATAACCTCAATTAAAGCTCTAAATTGGCAGGATTAGACTCAGGATGGTGACTGGGAAGGGGAAGAAATTGTTTAAATAATAGCTCCTTTTTCAGGCTCCTAGTCAAGTTTCTTATTAGTAAGAATCATTAATAAAGTCAAATTTGACAGCCTTTTTACATTATTGACCTATGTTTCAAACAACCCAGTGCATAAATGCATTGTTAGGAAAATAAGTCAATACCAATTTGAAGAGAAACAATTTAAGTGACTCATTCCTCATTTTTATTTTCAGTCTACCTAAAAAGTAGTTGTTTTTTTAAAGTTGGCTGCAGTTAGTGAAACTATTTTCTGATTTTCAGCAATAAAACTGATTTTGTTATATTAACACCGTAAGGAGAAAAAATGGAATCTATTGGCATTTATTGTTTTTCTCTGCAATCATTTCAGACTACATGGAGGATTTATTTGTCACTTTGCAGGGGAAATAAAAAGTATTTCTGCTTGGACAACTTTATAATCCCTAGACAGAGCATGTGGCAGCTCTCCCCTTTGCAAAGGAGAGAAATGGAGCTGCCAGGCATCCTGGGGCTAAGCAAGCTCCTGGCAATCTCCTGGGGTTATTTTGGTCAAAGCCATGTGTGGCACATCTGATGGGAACTCAGATGGAACTCATTTGGGTAGATTGGCGGGGGGGGAAGTGCGATGATAAACCATCATCCCAAAGTTATATCACAATAATGGGGAGGCTCAGGTCCAGCAGAGGTTGGCAGTGACTGCCCAGTGTCCTGGGTCCCTGTGCTTGGCTCAGCTGGACACAGCTGCTGCCCAGGCTCTTGGCCACTGCACTGAGATCTGGCCATGGGCATCTCCCTCTGCCAACTTAAAGCACTGGGTTTGTGTCGATATTTATTCTGATCCTCCCATGTCCTGCTGTTTGTGACTTACCTGCAGTGGCACAGCAAAGGCTTTCTTGTCCCTGCAGCAGCACCAGGGCACTGATGGGATCCATCAGAGCCCAGCAAGGGAGGGCAGAGGGGCCACGCTGTGCCATGCCTTGGCTGCAGGCTCCATGTAGGCACTCCTCTCCAGGCAGCCAGCCTGTAGGGAAGGAGGGAAGCAAAGGGGTGGGGATGTCCAGCAGGAGGTGATGGGTGCTCATTTATTTCCCCTGCAGGCTGAGGAGAAACCCTCCAGCAGTATAGAAGCTCCATGTTGGCACAGACCAAACCCTGGAGCTGTGCCAGGGCAGGGTCAGGTTGGATCTCAGCAAAAGGCTCTTCCCCCAGAGGGTGGTGGGCACTGACCAGGCTCCCCAGGGCAGTGGGCACAGCCCCGAGGCTGCCAGAGCTCCAGGAGTGTTGATGATGCTCTGGGGCACAGGGGGTGACTCTTGGGGATGGTCCCAGGCAGGGCCAGGAGTTGGACTGGATGATCCTCGTGGGTCCCTTCCAGCTCAGCACATTCTGATTCTGTGACAGTGGCAGCACAGGAGGTGTTGCACACCCCTGCCCTTTCTCTTCCTGTGTCTTCACAAAGGTCACAGGCAGCAGGGGCTCCTGATTCCCATGTTGTATTTGTTTCACAGACCTGCTAGAAATTAACTTTTGCTCTGTTCTCTCCCTCCAGTCCTGCTGTGAGATCTGAGCTATGGCAGGAACCAGAACCTGTTGTAGCTTCTGTTCCAAAGAGGAGAGCCTTGGTGTCTGAAGGGTGTGAGTGCTGCAACAAAACTGATGAGACAACTGGCAAGGGACACAGATGAGTGGGTAGAATTAAACTGGGAAAGCAGTTTCACCCACCCACCCAACCAACTATCCATCACTGCAGACAGTGCTGCTCTTTTGGTCCACAGAGGAACATCAAGGAATGGAGATAACCTGTGGCAGGATGCAAAAGCTCTTTATGGGTAGGATATAAAAAATGTATGAATTGATAGTAAGAAATACGTAAGGAGGTCACAGAATGTGATACTGTATCTTCTGCAACCACTGAGGTGTGTTGGACAAAATGAGGGCTCTCTGCTCTTTGTACACTTTGTCAATGTTCGTTATTTTTAGCATTTTGTGGAATGAAAACTTTCATGTGCTTTCTTTTAAATGGCCAATGGCTGTGAGACATACCAGCAAACTTTCCCAGGTTTGCTCCTCTTTGCTGATACTTACCTTTCCATAGTAACACTGGAAAGATTATGCTATAAACTTCTGTTTTGCTTAGGCAAAAAAGGTGCCTCTGCCACTTCTTCCGTCTGTATTTATGCCAAACAGTGCATTTCATAAAGGAAGGGAAAGGGGTCTTGTTCTCCTCTTTACAGGCTAAAGGGAAATGCTTTAAACAGCTATTAAAAAAGCATTGTAAAACACTACTTTATAAATGAAGGCTCCAGAAGAAGATCTTTATCAAAGCACTTTATTGATGTAAACACATCCCTCCTCAGCATGGCCAGAACACTGAAGTAACTTCTGTTACCCAACAGTTCCAATGTTTGGTACACAGTGCTCCACCCCAGGGGCACAAGAAAGGGTGCCCTTCCAGCAGAAAGTTCTTCCGCGGACAGTTCAGTTGTGTCCTTGGATACAAAGCTGCTGAGCTCCTTCCCAGCCACCCATGGTACTGGGGGATGGAGAGGCTTCAGAAGGTTCAGGTTGCTGGTCCCAGCATGGGAGCAGCAGGGGTGGGATGGTGTGGGCAGGCCCACACCTGAGCAGGGGGAGAGCCTGAGGGGCTGGGCTGGGCTGGGGGCTCCAACATGCCCCAGGGCAGGTTCCTGGGAGCAGGGAATGCCCCCCTGGAAAGCTCTGCCCAGAGCCCAGCAATGTGCAGCAGCTGTCTGCTGCTGGCATTTGTCCTGGATGAATGAGGCTGTGTGTATTTAACACAGCTGCTCCAAAGGGTCACAGTTTCTCATGGAACGTGTCCCATTACAAAGCATTCCAGAGGCTAAATTTAGGGGAGGCTTTTTGGAAAAATAAAAATCTGAAAATAAACATTCATAATAAGTTAATGTTTTCTTCTCCCACTTTATGTCCATACAGTAGGAGCCAGATAATGATCATTAAAATCAGGATGGGAGATTTTTTTAGAACTGGTGGTGCATTACCATTCAGAATGCGCAGAGCTGATGGAGTCTGGACAGGAGGACCTGGGATCCTCAGCAAAGTAACTGTGGTTTGTGTTTCCATCATAAACATAACACTCACATCACTCCAACAAACACACCAGTTCTGAAGTAAGCAAATTCTCCACCCCTACATAACAGAAGTCAGACCTTTTCTTTGATGTCCCACAACAGATTTCCCTTACTGCAAAGTCATCCCCAACTATCTCTGATAAACCTAAACTACCAAACACAGCCTGTTGCTTCTCTGAGGTAAATGGTATAAAGTGCACCCCCAGGGTTGCTGTGTACAGTGTGTTCCATGAGGCAAGTACCAACATCCCAATAAATTATTTAACACTTGTATTATATAGAAAGCCAAGCAGAGAGGTTCAACATAGCATAACTTACTGATAAGCATAATTTACTGATTCCTTCTCTATTTGGAGTACAGGTTGAAGCAATCTGCTAGCAGCTTAGTCATCCTTCTGTGTTCCCCCTGGCACATACTTGCAGTCCTTTCTATCCTAAGATCTGGGCAGGCAATATTAATTTTCTATGAAAAAACCCACCAAAATACAGAGACAAAATCAAATTAACAAAGTGTGCTGCCTCTGAGCTGCCTGCCTGCATTACCGTGGCTGAAGTTTCATTTGTGGTGCAAATGTTGGCAATGTCAGAACTAATCAGCTCAGTGATTCTACAGGAGAGGCAGAGAGGAAAGCTGGGTCATTCTGCTCCTTGCCCAGTATTAATATTACATAAATACTGTCCTTATTTATAGTTTCATTCATTCATTCATACACCAAGTCCTGACCATTCAAGGGATGCAAAGCCAAATAGTCAGGGCAAGGCTGGTGCAGAGCTGTCTCTCTGTAGAAGCCTTGGGCAAACAGGGAGGCTCATTTCTGAAACAGGAAGATGTGGCTTGGTTTCTCTCCTGTTCTGTTACGTGACTTTACATGTCACACTTGGATCACTCCAAGTTCTCTTGGCTCCTCAGCACAGGCTAGTCTGGACTGCTAGGCTGTGCTTTACACAATGTTCATAAACTTCACTTCATAACAGCATCTGAGACCCTCCAAGACCAAACACTACTGGAATATAAAGCATTGCCATCAAACAGGTGAGCACAATCTGCTTTTAGAAAGTCTATTACTTGTTCTCTAGATAATTGATGATGATGATGATGATGAAGGTAACATTGTATGTGTGCAGGCACCAAAATACCTGACAGGATTTAACAGGTTGTTATTTTTAACTGTGCTCCATGACTAAGACATCTTTTAAAAAGTTCAAATTAATCCTTAATGAATTTTTCTATTGTCAATGTCTTCTGAACACAGTAGTTTAGTGCAGTTTGTAATTAATTCTAGGTAGTGAGAAACCAATTAAAACCAGGTTGAAACAAAAACTTTTAAAGAAAAATCCTACCTATGCAATGACTCATACAATTAAAAAGCCAATTTTCATTATATTTTTGTAGCTGTCTGTAAGCTAATTCCCCACAGAGTATTTTTGTAAGAGTAAAGAAACATTTCCTCAAGAAAATCCAAGTGGTTTTATTTTGCTTATAGATACATGTACAGTGTAACATCATCACTTATATACAAAATAAATTGAACAGAATACCAATGATTTCCTCATCAGGCAATTAGGAACGAGCAGACAAACACTGATTCACCACTTCCAGGAGGTGAGAATTCTCCAAAGCAGCTGCCACACGTTCTTTATCAGCAAGCTGCTTATTAACTGTGCAGAGAAAAACCACGAGAAACTGGTGAGGACATTGGTGCACAATGTCTTTTTCAAAGCACTTAACGTGGAGACACACAATGACAGTTGCTATGGTAGTGCAGGCAATTCTGCAGGTGCCAAGCATGCCCCAGAGCTGCAGTTTAAAGACAAAGCTCCTGTGTCATCACTTAAACCAGTGAGCTGCCCATGATTCAGCAGCAGGAGCTGCTGTGTGGGTGTGACACAGGAAATCTGTCCAGCTCTCCCCATTTTCCAAGCCACATTTTCTATTTTCCAGGCAAATCAATGACTAGCTGAGAGCACAGGTTGCCTGAGGAGATGCTTCAGGAACGGTACAGAACAATCTCAGTGGCATCGCAGGTTCCTGTGCTGGAACATCTGACGCACACAAAGTCCCAGGTACCAAACAGCTGCTCTGCAGGTGTGGGAACCGCCCTCCTCTCTGATTGTCAAGATTAAGAAACAAATAAAGACCACCCAATAGAGCACTGAAGGCCTTACCTGCATGCTCAGAGGCATGTGTTCCCGGTGTTATATGAACATCCAGCTTAACAGGCATCATAAAGAAAGAGGGGAAGAGTTAACAAAACACTGGAAGTTCAAGGTAATAAATAAACATAAGACAATAATAAAACGAGGAGAAAAAAGGATGTTCTTGCCAGTATCAGTTACTATTTATAACAGAATACAAGTCTAAAAGCACAGAATATTCTGCATTTCCATCTCCTTAGGCCTGCCTCAGATGAGGTTTGGGGCATCAGCCCCTCCTTCTCCCAGGCACAGAGCCCTGCAGGTAGTTTCCCTCCAAAACCCCGCTGGGCCATGGCATGACTGTCCCAGAACCGTAACTCTGCACTGGCATTTCAGCCCACTGCCCTCCCTGTTCCTGCAGAGCCTCCCTCACCCACAAAACAAAAAAGCTCTAGTTAGTTTTCACTATAAAGCTTAATTTTTTTGCCTTTTTTTTTTCTTTTTCCAAACACAATCACTCTGTTTTGCTTTGCAGGAGTGATGCAGTCCCTCACCTTGAACCTTTCTGGCAGAGATCTGAGCAGTTTGACCTTGATGGAGAGGCCGATCAGGGTGGCCATGCTGCAGTGTGGGATGGTGGGCGTGAACTCCACCGACACGGTGCTCTCGGCATCGTTCACCTGGGGAGACAGCAAAGCCACCGCTCTGACCCGGGCCAGCCCCAGCCCTGCATGGGACAGGCACTCACGGCTCATGTCGCTCACTGGCATTTTAAAACACTATTTCAGAATCTAATAATATTATATATTAAAATTATATATAAATATAATAAGTGTAATAGATATTATATATAAATAGAATGTATTATATAACCATATAACTACTATTAATTTTAATACTATTAATTTTTAAATACTATGCTTAGCCGCAGTAGACCGCTATGATAAACATATTTGAACGTCAGAAGAGGTGACTGGTTAATGAGCCGGCCGGGGCAGCCCAGCCCAGCACAAGGAGCACATCTCAGCGGGATCTCACTTTCACTCGCACTTGCTCCACCACGTTCAGCTCCTCCAGGGTGAGTGGGTGCTCGGGGTCATTGATGGAGCGGATGAGATGTGCGGGTTAAGGAAAGCGCCCCGGCCCTGCCTTGCCTTGCCCTGCCCTGCCCTGCCCGCCCCGGCCCCGCCCGGCCCTGCGCAGGATATCGAAGATCTCGCGGTCGTCGATGGCGTCGGGCAGCTCGTC
>VWZD01001513.1:373225-408878 GCA_013396695.1 Sakesphorus luctuosus | reverse complement strand
AGCCGGCCGGGGCAGCCCAGCCACAGCCCAGCCCAGCCCAAGGAGCACATCTCAGTGGGATCTCACTTTCACTCGCACTTGCTCCACCACGTTCAGCTCCTCCAGGGTGAGTGGGTGCTCGGGGTCATTGATGGAGCGGATGAGATGTGCGGGTTAAGGAAAGCGCCCCGGCCCTGCCTTGCCTTGCCCTGCCCTGCCCTGCCCGCCCCGGCCCCGCCCGGCCCTGCGCAGGATATCGAAGATCTCGCGGTCGTCGATGGCGTCGGGCAGCTCGTCGTCCTCCTCGCGGGCGGTGACGGGCCGCTCACCGGAGCGCCGGTAGATCAGCGGGTTCGCGTTCTCCAGCGGCGCCGGGCCCGGGCCCACCATGGCGGCTGCGGCGCCGGAACCGCCCCAGCCGCCTCCGGCAGCGCCCCGGCCGCGGGCAGGGCCTCCTGGGGCGTAGCGGGGCTGTCCCCGGTCCCTCCTCCCGGGGGCGGGAGCGGGACTGTCCCCGGTCCCTCCTCCTGGGGGCGGAGCGGGGCTGTCCTGGCTCCCGGTCCCTCCCCGCCTGAGGGGCTGTCCTCGTTCCCCGGGCCGGAGGTGCTGGCTGAAAGGCTGTTTTGGCTCCCCGCGTACGTCCCGCGAGCAGGGTAGGGGCAGGGGCAGGGACGGGGCAGATACAATGACAGGAGCAGGGCAGGGGCTGTCCCGGCCCGGCCTCTCGGGCGCGGCGCGGCGCGGCTCGGCTCCAAGGCTGGAGCGGTGGCGGCCCGCAGTGTCCATGAGTGTCCCTGCAGTGCCCATGAGGGACCCGCAGTGTCTGTGAGGGACCCGCAATGTCCACGAGGGACCCTCAGTGTCTGTGAGTGCCCGTAGAGATGCCGCAGTGCCCATGAGGGACCCTCAGTGCCCGTGAGGAATTACAGCTCCCGATCTCCTCGGTCGGTGCTGTGCAGTCAGGCTGTGTCTGAAACCACGCGAACCTAAACTGCAATGATAATGTAGCGATGACATATTTCATACAGCCCCTTATAATGGCGTTAAAGCAGGAATTAAATGTTTTCGTAATTTTNACACCCAGCCCGGACAGTCTCGCTGTTCCCTCTGCCAGCACACCCAGCCCGGACAGTGCCCAGCACACCCAGCCCGGACAGTCTCGCTGTTCCCTCTGCCAGCACACCCAGCCCGGACAGTGCCCAGCACACCCAGCCCGGACAGTCTCGCTGTTCCCTCTGCCAGCACACCCAGCCCGGACAGTGCCCAGCACACCCAGCCCGGACAGTCTCGCTGTTCCCTCTGCCAGCACACCCAGCCCGGACAGTGCCCAGCACACCCAGCCCGGACAGTCTCGCTGTTCCCTCTGCCAGCACACCCAGCCCGGACAGTGCCCAGCACACCCAGCCCGGACAGTCTCGCTGTTCCCTCTGCCAGCACACCCAGCCCGGACAGTGCCCAGCACACCCAGCCCGGACAGTCTCGCTGTTCCCTCTGCCAGCACACCCAGCCCGGACAGTGCCCAGCACACCCAGCCCGGACAGTCTCGCTGTTCCCTCTGCCAGCACACCCAGCCCGGACAGTGCCCAGCACACCCAGCCCGGACAGTCTCGCTGTTCCCTCTGCCAGCACACCCAGCCCGGACAGTGCCCAGCACACCCAGCCCGGACAGTCTCGCTGTTCCCTCTGCCAGCACACCCAGCCCGGACAGTCTCGCTGTTCCCGCTGCCACCACACCCAGCCCGGGCCGGGCCGGGCCGGGCCGCTGTTCCCGCTCGGTGCTCTCGGCCCGGACCTTGCCCCTTTCCTGCCTCATAAACCCGCAGCCCCCGGGCGGGCAGTGCGAACGGCTGAGCGATGGCTCCGCAGCGCCGGACGGCTTCGCTCTGCTCCCTGCTCTGCACCGCCGCGTTCCTCTGCTGCGGGGCACAAGGTACCTCTCTCACCTCCTGTTGCTATTGCTGCTGGGGAAGTTGATTTTCACTACCAACTTCATTTTCAAAGTGTGATTTTTCAAAGGCAATAAAACTTTTATGCTTTGGTAACAATCTGCAAAAGTATCTTAGTGATGCAAAAATGACTGGTTTTGTGAGATGAAACTGTTTCTAAGATGATTTTATGAAAATAAAGCTTTCTATCTTCTCTAAAAGGTAGAAACATTTCTGAATTATCTAAACAAAGGCATTTTTAAGATTTTGTTAAATGATAAATTTAGGAACAATTAATGGTTTTGCTGTTTGCCTTGAAATTTGCTTTTAAGCTTTATGCACAGTGACTAAACTCTGTCCTACTTGGCATAGCCAGTTTGGCAGGGAGTGTCTGTCATTACACAAAAGCAAAATGAAAACTGAACAAAATTGAAAGGAATAAGCTTAAATTTTCTAAATTAAACAGTCAGTTTAAAATACTTCATTGACAAATCTGTCTGATATTAAGAAGATGCAATTTAATTTATTTTTTTACCCTATGTGTTACTTAGGGCAGAATGGTGCTGCCCCAGAAGTGACTCTTGCACTTGGACGGCTCAAAGGGAGACAAACAAATGTGAAGGGGACAGACAAACTTGTAAATGTGTTCCTTGGAATTCCTTTTGCAAAACCCCCTGTTGGACCCTTGAGGTTTTCCCCACCTGAACCACCTGAACCCTGGAATGATGTGAGAGATGCAACTTCTCACCCACCCATGTGAGAGCCATTCAGTTCCTCTGGATACAGGACCTGCTCGTGTGGGGCTGTGTTTATTGGGGTACAGGGGGCTGATTGTTGGCAAGGAGCTGGTGTTGGCTGGTAGTGGATGTGCTGCCAATACTGGAGTGTTTCAAGCCCAACTGCAGAGACAGTTTTACAGGCTGCACCTCTAACTGTGTGTAAGGAACACAAAGTTCATGCACCCAGTGGGAATTCAGCCTGTGGGGCAAAAAAGTGTTTTCTCTTTCATTGTAACATTGATGCTACTGCAGTTTCATTACTAATAAATGTGCTTCCTTTTCTTGTGAAGATGTCCCCAGGATCTGTCCATGCTGAAAACAGCTGAGAGAAACTTTAAGGAAAAACACATTGCGTTCCGAACTTCTGAGGACTGTTTGTATCTCAGTGTTTACAGCCCTGCTGGTTCCAGCAAGAAGGACAAGTTACCTGTAAGTAAACCCATTGTACAAATTTATATGGTACAAAGTTTGCCTCTAATGATTGTTCCTAAAAGATTTAATTGCTTTTGAAAATTTGATGCTGCAGTAGCAGAAATAATATTAGTATGTCAAATTCAAAGTCCACCAACCTAAAATTCAGTTGCCATCATTCTTCAGCAATTTGGACTTTTTAATTCTCTGATGTTGTTTTCCCTTTTCAAATGAAATCTGCAAACCAGTGTATAAAAGTGTGTCTCACCTTTTTTTCCCTAAGGTGATGGTGTGGATCCATGGAGGCAATTTTGTATTTGGTGGTTCTTCCAGGTATGATGGTTCTGCACTGTCAGCCTACGAGAACGTTGTCGTAGTAATAATTCAGTACAGACTTGGACTCCTTGGATATTTCAAGTAAGACCATCTATTTTACTTTTTATGAAGTACTTCCTATCATGTTTAAAGAATTTTTAAATGTTTGCTAAATCAGCTGAACTTCTATACCAGCTTCTCACTGTTACAATGGTTTCAATGTACGTAATTTACTGACATCAGGACTTCAGAGCCTTAAGAAATGTCTGTAACTCCCATTTGAATTGCCATTTGATTGCAGCCTGCTATCAAATGGTAGTTGGGCTGATTTGGTTCTGGATGTGAACCTTTCTTTCCATCCATTGATGTGTAAAGTAAAAACTCATCCAGAGTAAAGGGCAGGGATCCCTCAGAGTAGGGGTGAGCAGAGAGGAGAGGGGAGCCAGTCAGGGGGCTCAGGTGTGACTCTGAAGGGCTGTGGGTCAGGGGGCTGCTCACACCTTCCTGGGCCAGATCACACTGAATCCCATGGAATGTCCTCAGCTGGAAGGGACCCATCAGGGTCATCAAGTCCAACTCCTGGCCTTGCTCAGAACAGTCCTAGGAGTCACACCCTGTGCCTGAGAGGATCATCCAAACGCTCCTTGAAGCAGTTTGCTAACATCTCCTGTGAGATTTGGGTGTTGTTCTACCCTTAGTTTACTCTGTGCTCTGCATTGCAGCCCTCATTGAGAACTCCTGCAAGGACAGGTGTGGGTACACAGAGTGAGTGCAGAAATCCTGTGAGACTGAGAGCTACAGTCAGAAATCCCAGGGCAGGGGGCTGCTGTCTCTGTTTCTATAAAACCTAAGCCAAGAAAAGTTGCCTTATACCTTTCTATCTTCCATAGCAACTACTTTATCAAAATTCTTACTCAGAAAGTTGCAAACATATAAATTATAGAATTAATTCCTAGCTCCTAGCAATTTAGAATAAAACAGAAACTTAAGCTGTAACATTTTGATGAAATAAACCACTGGCAATATGCACTCCCAATCCAGTAACCCCCACAGACATCTATCTGAAAGCCTCCATGATTTGTGTCAGACTTTGCATGAAATGTGAGTTGGTGAGAGGTACTTTGCCCTGGTGTTATCACTCTTCCTTGGCTTACAGTGCTTTTCTTTCAGCACTGGTGATGAACACGCTCGTGGGAACTGGGCTTATTTGGATCAAGTGGCAGCTCTGCGGTGGATCCAAGGAAATATTGAGCCCTTTGGTGGAGACCCAGGATCTGTCACACTCTTTGGTGTATCTGCAGGATCTTGCTCTGTTTTTGCACATGTAGGCATACAACAGATAAACTAGAAAGTAAAGTGTTTTGAAAAAATCTTCAGAAACTCACTTAGTGCCACATTTTATGCTTAGCCTGATTTTTGATAGTAAGATTATTGGCACATTGTGCTAAGTCTGGAGAGTTCCCCATCAGCAAATAAAAATGTGT
Organism: Sakesphorus luctuosus; assembly: GCA_013396695.1. NCBI lineage: Eukaryota > Metazoa > Chordata > Aves > Passeriformes > Thamnophilidae > Sakesphorus > Sakesphorus luctuosus. The sequence goes on along the minus strand of VWZD01001513.1, from coordinate 403,985 downwards.
AATTCCCCATTGAATTCAAGAGTCTAGTCAAGCATCAAGTTATGGGATAAGGATGGTAACGTAAAATGCTTTTTGTTTTCCCTTCTTGGCAGGTTTTATCTCCTTTGTCTAAGGGTCTCTTTCATAAAGCAATATCAGAGAGTGGAATTCTACTGCCCCCCAGCAAACATTTACAAAGTTTAACAGATCTTAAGGTAGGCTCGGGGATTTTTTTTGCATTTTAAAGCCTTTATAACCTAAAATAGGATACATATATGTGATAATTGTGTTGAAAGAAAAAAGGGGGAAATCTCATTGTATAATATGCAACAAAGTGGATCAAGTTTATTCTCACAGCATACCTATTTATCTTCAGTCTTGTTTGGTGTTAGAAATAGATTGTACAGGTGTGTGATTACAGTAGCTGTGGGTTGATGCAGGTATTTTCAGGTACACAAATGCCAAGCTGGGCAAATATCCCTTTTAATACCCACTGCACCCTGTACAGTAACTATGACATTTATTATGGAAAGTGTAATAAGAATCCAGAAGAGGCATTCAGTTTTTATTGAGCTATGGTCTTTTATACAGAGCTTTTATGTGAAGTAAATTTATTAAACATAAAACAAAACAATACTTTCAAATAAAAATACTTTCTGTAAGTACCTTTTCATTTCTCTTCCTGTAATGGCAGGTAGTAAAAATGTAAGTGTCTCATAAATTGATTTTCTGGATTTTACTCCCTTTATTTGCTTTATGCTACAACCTTGTATTATCTCTACAACAAGGTTTGTTGTAGAGCAGGGAATGGAAATATAAAAGGAAAGAGAAGTAGATCAGAATCATTTCACTTTGTGATTAAACTGTAGTATTTCTAGTAAAATAAAATACTCAAAGATCTCTTAAGCTCACCTAAATCTGCCCTTAAATACAAATATTAACAGTGGTGTGTATAATAATTTTCTGGTTTTAAATCCTTTAAAGACCCCTCAGAGCTAACAGTCCTTGTCTTTGTTAACAATTTTCAGAGAATTGCAAGTATATTTAAGTGTGATGGGAGCAGTTCACTGTCACTGATAAACTGCCTCAGGAAGCAGGAAGCAGAGCAGATCATCTCCAACAGCATGGTGGGTGAGACTTTACAGAATAACAGAACATTTTAATGGCACACTTGCATTGCTCAGTCTCTGACCAGAGGTCATTGTTCATCTGCTCCAAAGTCGGTTTTTCATAACTTTTGTCCAAGTACCCCATAAACAGTGCAATAATTTCACATCATTTCTCTCTGGAATTTCCAGTGGGGTGTCACAGCAGCTGGGAAGTTGTGAGCAGGGCTTGAGCACATATATATATATATATGTATATATATACATTAATGCCACTGAGAAGCAGCACAAGACCAGGACACCACCATGTTCCTGCATACCTTGACCCACCCAGGCTTGCATTTTATACTCTTGTGCCAAAATAAATTTCTTAAAGCCCTTTTTTGCATTTGGAACATTAAATGTGGACATCTTATATGATTTGAAGGGAAAATAGAAAATATTATTAACAAGTAATTTCATATTTTTCTTTTCCTCCTTCAGGATATCCCATTTCTACCCATAGTTTTGGATGGAGTATTTCTTCCTAAGACACCTGAAGAGATATTGGCTGGAAAAGAATTCAATGCAGTTCCACTTATGATAGGAGTCACCAACAGTGAATTTGGCTGGAATATTAGATCTGTAATTTAAGGCTATTATTTATTTTATTTTCTGTTTGTGTTAATTGGTGGAGGCAACTTGAGAGAGTGTTTGCTGGTAGAACAAGGCTTTGCCGTGTTGGGAGGACACACAGGGTAAGCTTTGCTTGCATCCATAGTGACCCAGAGCCAGTGGGTCACAGAAGGGTGAGACAGCCTCCAGCCTGCAAGTCAAACCACATGGGCATCCTTGGAACATCACCTTCTGTACAGTATTTTCTTATCCTAACATTTTAATCCCTCACCCAGGCAGAGAGAGGGAAAAGAATGTAACAGTCAAGGGCTTATTACTGAAAGAAAAGTAAAGCCAATCCTTTCCCCACAAGGCACAGTAGCCAGAGTTGATACACAGATACACTGACCACATTAAACAGCTCCCCCTCTGTGCCATTAGTCTTCAGAAAAGGCTTCCATTTGAAAATCTCCTCTGGGAACAGAGTATGGGTTTGATGCAGGTGTCCAGCCCATGCTCTGTGCAGAAATTCTTTCTTATGAGAACTCAATTGGGTAACTCAAAAAAATATGAGCAGTTGCTGTCAATGCTTGTAACCTCAGGAGATGGATTTGTGTCCTCTCTCATCCTCTTTCTTAATTTCCAAGTGCTCAGGTTGCTCTATGTGTGTTCAGAGCAGCTGTGTCTCTGCCAGAGTGCTCAGTCCAAGAAGAGCAGTGGAAAGGGAAATCTGGTTTAGCCTATTTGCAGTCAGGAAGAGTTGTTTTATGTAATACTGTGAAAGAGAAGCTCTGCCTCTATTTCAAAGCGCTCAAACAATTGGACTAGAGGCAAAGAGGCTACCAGTGACTCTTAAGATCTCCAATAACCCTGTGAGACAGAAGGAGCTTTTTGCTTCAACTCTGCCCTAATGATTTCTAGTCTTACAAGTTTCTTATAATGTGTGTTGATTTAAGGGTAAACTGCTTAGCGTGAGTGGTTTATGTATAAACCTTCACCAAGGAAATATTTACTGCAGTAAATACAAGTTTTCAGGACAGCTGCTGCATTATGCTACACTTCTGCCTATGGTGCTTCAAAAAATAAACACCAGTAGTAAGAAAAAAGTGCAAAAATGTAGTTCCAATATTAAAAATAGTGGGAAAGTTGAATGGTGCTAATAACATTCTTTTTTTTTCTGTGCAGACGTCAAAAATAACAGGTTTGAGGGAAATAGGAGATAAAAAATCCATGGCTTCAACTTTAGAGATTTTTCTACCAATGATAGTAAGTACTGTTGCACTAATCTAATCTGAGAAGTGAATTTTCTTTTTCAAGCATATGACAGATTGGAGTCATTGTTACTGAGAGCTGAGGTCATGTTATGCTTTGGGAAGAGTCCCAGCAAAGCTGACAGGACTGGGGTGTATGGAGTTAGACAGAAATAGGATTGAGTCAGGCCTGGGATTTGGGGAAGTGCCTTTCTCCTTCTAGACCTCTGAAGCAACATTTTTATCTTATGTATTTGCATGTAGGATTACTGTAATAGTGTCCCTAATGCTCAGGTACCTCATGCCTAATCTGCTGAGTTGATGGGTTTCAATATGTTTACATGAAATTAAATGCAGCTTTTAAAACAGTTAGTTTGCACTCACAGTTTTAAACTGTATCTTCCAAGTACCAAATTCTAACACTAAAAACCTGTGCTGTGTTTGGAGATCCAGTTGGTCTTGCCCTCTAGTCTAATAGTCCATAAAGCTTTCAAGGACTTGGAGAATTTACTTTTGTTATTCCCATTTCTTTTCTCCTGAAGAAAAAAGAAGCCAAAGGTATTATCAGGAAAAACTGCTGGACCTTTGTTGTTTCCTGTAGAGTTTTAACCCATATAAATCTGGTGCAAATTTGACCTGAGGTGGTTGGGGTGGTTTTGGTTTGTTTCTTTGTTTTGTTCTGTTTTTTGGTTTGTTGTTTTGTTTGTTTGGGGGATTATTTGTTTCTTTGGTTTGGTTTTGGTTTTCTATGTTGGTGTTGGGTTTTCCCCACCACAAAAAGTCTGAATAGGTTTTATTTCCTACCATGTTTTCCCATCAACATGGGTGCTGTCCTGACCCTTTGTGCCCTTGCAGAATCTCTGAAGTTAAAAAGATGACATTGTTAGCTGCTAATTCAGACTGTGATCATTTCTCTGTTTGTCTCCTGCTTCCCCTTTGGCTCTCAGGATCTGCCAGCAGATTTTCTGCCCAGGATAATAGATGAGTATGTGGGAGACACGGATGATCCTGCAGAGCAGCGAGACCGATTTCTGGACTTGCTGGGGGATATGGCAATTGTCATGCCAGCCATTAAAGCCCTGAATTATCACAGGGGTAAGCCAGTGAACAGCAGGAGGATGGTCAAACTTCCTGCTGCGTGCTGGGTCAAATGGTGTAGGCGCAAATCCTGTCGTGTGTAGGCAGCCCATCTTGGGGTTCCTACAGGGAACCTGAGGATGAGGAATGATATGGGTGTGCAGGGCTGTGTGTGGTCCTGTTCTTTGTACTGGTGTCTTGCACTGGGCTCAGAATCACAATGCCTTGAGAGCAGAGCATGATAACACAGGTAAATGTTTGCTAACTGAAGCATACAGGCTTAAAAATTAAAGCATATCAAAGCAACCTTTGTCCTTTGGCCTGTGGCTACTCAGGAAGTCAGCAGCTCTGTGGTCTGGAGATTTCCTGGTGTAGACAAACCATGCCAAGATATCCAGAACTGGAAATAATTCAGTGTTATTTTGTTTTCTGTACCTTTTCCTGGGGTGAATATAATTTTTTTTTGTAAGTGCTATGAGTTCTTAATTTTGAGTTAAAAATAAAAGTACATATTGGAATGGAACATGACATTAGAAATGTGTCTAGCCTAAAGCTTTGGGCATGTTTAAAGTGATATTTCAAACAGCTGATGTCAGCTGGACTTTAGGCATCTCTTCTTTAACTCTCTAAATGTTATATGTTGCAGAGTCTGGAGCTCCTGCCTACTTCTTTGAGTTTCAGCACCGCCCCAGCTCGTACTGGGACAGCAAACCAGAGTATGTGAAGGCTGACCACGGGGATGAAGTTGGCTTTGTCTTTGGAGGGCCCTTTCTGGCTGGTGACATTCAGCTGCGCAGTAAGAAACAGTCACAAATGTTCACTGAGCAATCAGTCTTGTAACTGGCATTATTATGTGTTTCAATCAGACTAAAGTGCATCTGTTAACAGGGAGACCAAAGCATAACCCTTTCTCCTCTTTGAACTTGTTTTACACTGCCTGTTTCCCCCAATCTCTCTCATGCACAGTTTGCTCATTCTGAAGCACAGTAAGTCACACATGTTGTCAACAATTTACCAAATAGGACATTTGCAAGAAGACTCACTGTCATTAGACCAGCATTAAGCAAGAACTTGCCAAATAGTTTTGGCTGAAAAAAATAAAATTGAAAGAAAGGTCAATAAAGCTTGCAGGAATTTGCAGAGTGCTTGGGAAACAGGAAATCCAGACATCTTTTCCTGAGGAGTTTGAGGTAATCTCTCCTCCTTTCCAGGAAATCCCACAGGCTGTCAGGCCCCAGAGAATGGGGCACTTGGGCTCTTACAGATGGTGTTCCAGTTGTGTTTGGAGCAAGCCTTGGGACTCCAGTGTTTAATTTTCTGCATGAAGATCTAATGGTGGGATCTATTTTGCCCCATGACTAATTAATACATCACCATTTTATTCAAAATAGAACCAGTCCATTGAGGGAGGGTTAAGGGTGTGCACCCAAAATCCTCGTGGGATTCAGCAAGTTCCTTCAGGCAGAATCCCACATTGCTACATTTCAAATAAATGTGCCAGTCACTGAGCAGCTCAGATACACGATGCCACGTCCTAAGGAATATTATGCATCCAGCAATATGCTTTAATTACATGGGCCTACAACAGGATGGACTATTTTTTTCCATTAAATAAATTAAGAATAGTTCTTATTTTGAGAAAGAGATGCAGAAATTCTACTTATTTTAAGTGAATTCACCTTTTTTCTGCTTTTATTTTTGTCATTTGCACAGTAGTTCATAGCCTGTTTCAAAGCCTATATAAATGAAAGTGCTTCCTGTTGCTCCATTGGACTTTGGACCAATCCAGCTGTGTTGTAAAACCCTTTGTTAATCTGTTACTAGAGCCTATTGATTTGCTTATATTTTATATTTATTTTTTACTTATGTTCTTATTACACTAGAAAATTCTGTACAGTTCTTTTCCTATTTACCTGAATTTACTGAGGGCTTTAAGACAACAAATATTTTTCTTAATATATTGAGATGCATTTTTAACAAATAACACACTGCAGTTATTTTCATCTAGTGACACAGTGGGTTTGTGTGTCAGTATATATGAATGGACATTATTGAATCACATCACCTTGTACCAGAATGGAGAAAGCTTTGCCTAGTCATGCTCTGAAGAATAGGGAAAATTACAGTCCCACAAAGTTGGAATGAGATCTGGGAAACTGTGTGGCCTGATCCTTGAGTTGTACTGGCAGGACACTTGGGGATTTTTTGGTTCTCCTTCTGGTTTCCTGGAAAGCTACAGACACATCCCCTTGTTTCCTTGTGCCCCAAATCCCCAATTTGTAGAATAAGGACGATTGTGTCACTCATGAAGTGCTGCAACCTCTTGGTGATGGATTCCTAACATTTTACAGGTGTTGTCTCTGTTGCAATTGTTAAGTTGTTGCAGCATTTTCACAGACAGAAATGCTGCTCCTGTAGTAGCAATGTCTGGATTTCTGCCACACATAATGACTGTTTTGTATTTTGCCTTTCAGGTGAAGTTACAGAGGAAGAAAAGAACCTCAGCAGAACTCTGATGAAGTACTGGGCTAACTTTGCTCGAAATGGGTAAGAATCATGAGAGTCATGACACATATCACTGCTCTGGACTGACTGCATTGGGAATTAGCTGGTTTGTTGGTTCAGTCTTTGCTGCTGTCATTGAATTCTCCTGTGCCTGAAAAGGGCATTCACTCTTCCTTTCTCATTGTTTACAGAAATCCTAATGGAGAGGGTTTGGTTGAATGGCCATCTTACAACCTAAATGAAGAATACTTGCAGATAAATCTAAAGCAGAAGAAAGCCAGAAAGTTGAAAGAAGAGAAGGTGGAATTCTGGAGAAAGCTGATGCTTGAAAAGACAAATATGAAACAAATGGAAAACAAGAAGGTCAATTCAGAGTTATAATTTACAGTCTCAACATGCACACAATATTCAAGCTGTTGGGATGGTGAAAGAAATTACTTAAAGTAATTTTGAGGATAAAATTCTGTTTCCCTTTTCACCTTTTCTTCACAGTTGTCCTACTTGCCATTCTTCACTGTGATAATTGCAGTTGATCCCTCACTTGTTAAATGCAGCCACCAGATTTCCCCAGTGCTCAGGGTTTTCTGTCACTTCCCCATGACTGAAGACAGAATGTAGCAGCAATATTTTTTTAATAAAATTGAATCAATGAAGACCAATTTTTCAAGTAAACTGGTCTTTTGATGTCAAGTGTATCAGTGGAGGTACAGAAATTTTGGTGTGAGGTAGATACAGAAATGTCCCCTGTGGAAAGAAAATGAAACTACAGAATGTTCTGCTTTATAGGTTGGTTTTATAGGAGACTATAGTTGTGACTGTTGTGGTACATAATCTGTAATGGTAGTGCTGGGATTAGGACTTCTCCTAAATGTTAGGAAAGGGATAAAAGGTCTCCACTACCAACTCCTTTTCCCTACAGGTCCCCTACAGGGACCACCCTTTCTGTCTTTCCCCTGGTGCTGCTCTCTGTGCCCTCAGGCAGCCCCAGCCCCTGCTGGCACTGGGTCACAGGCCTTTGTTACCAGCACTGGGGAGACACTGAACCAGAACCTTCCCAGTGCCCTCAATTCATGCTTGGGCTGCCAAGAACAAGTTTGAACTCTTCATGTCAGAATTGACAGGAACTTCTCTGCCATGTCTGTCCTGTGCCTGCCCCAGGCTGCTCCAGCTCTCCCAGCCATGTCACTGGGCACACTGGCACCTCACAGTTATGCAGATCCACAGATCTACAGGGCACTGACCATCAGTTCCCCCACCCTTGCTGTCCCCTCTGTATCTCTTGAAGAATTTTAGGTTGTTCATAGCCAACAATGTCTTACAGCAACTAGCCAGCCAGCCCTTCTTTCCAGATTACTTTATTGGAAGAAATAGAGTAGGATTTCCTACATATTTTTCCCAAATTCTGTTGCCAGTCAGAAGTCAGGAGGTAGGATGAAACTGTTGGCACAGCTGCTGTTTTGGGGAACAGAAATTCCTGCTAAGCATCTGCCCCTCCTCCTTTGTTTTATCTAACATGTCTTGCCAGGGGGATATAATTTCAAAATAGTCACGATAGATTTGCATTTCACAAACCCCTGAGGTCCTGCCCCACTCCCTCTCCCACTCTCCGGGCCCAGAGAGTGCTGGTGAATGGAGCTGCATCCAGCTGGGGGCCGGTCACTAGTGGCCTTCCCCAGGGGTCTGTGTTGGGTCCAGTCCTGTTTAACATCTTTATTGATGATTTAGATGAGGGAATTGAGTCCATCATCAGCAAATTTGCTGATGACACCAAGTTGGAAGGGAGTGTCGACCTGCTGGAAGGCAGGAGGGCTCTGCAGAGGGATCTGGAGAGACTGGAGAGATGGGCTGATTGCAATGGGATGGAGTTCAACAAGGCCAAGTGCAGGTCCTGCCCTTTGGCCACCCCAAGCCCTGCAGCGCTCCAGGCTGGGCACAGAGTGGCTGGAGAGCAGCCAGGCAGAAAGGGACCTGGGGGGACTGAGGGACAGGAAGCTCAACAGGAGCCAAGAGTGTGCCCAGGTGGCCAAGAAGGCCAATGGGATCCTGGCCTGGATCAAAAATAGTGTGGCCAGCAGGACCAGGGAAGTGATCCTTCCGCTGGACTCTGCCTTGGGGAGGCCACACCTGGAGTGTTGTGTTCAGTTCTGGGCCCCTCAGTTCAGGAAAGAGATTGAGGGGCTGGAGCGGGGCCAGAGAAGAGCAACGAGGCTGGAGAAGGGAGTGGAGCACAAGTGCTGTGGGGAGAGGCTGAGGGAGCTGGGGGTGTTTGTGCTGGAGAAGAGGAGGCTGAGAGGTGACCTCAGCACTGTCTGGAAGTGCCTGAAGGGAAGTTGTGGCCAGGTGGGGGTTGGTCTCTTCTCCCAGGCACTCAGCAATAGGACAAGGGGGCACGGGGGGCTCAAGCTCTGCCAGGGGAAATTGAAGTTGGAGAGCAGAAAAAACTTCTTTGCAGAGAGAGTGCTCAGGGATTGGAATGGGCTGCCCAGAGAGGGGGTGGATTCCCCATCCCTGGAGGTTTTTCAACTGAGCTTGGCCGTGGCACTGAGTGCCATGATGTGGTAAAGGGACTGGAGTTGGCCCAAGGGTTGGACTTGATGATCTCGGAGGGCTTTTCCAACCCAATTGATTCTATGATTCTATGAAACCAGTCAGCACTGTATGTATGTGCACTAAATGTCTGCTCAGCTGGTAAGGGCGTGCAGAGAGTGCAGTGGAACTGACTTCTTAGCACAGGCCCCATGCTAAAAATAAACCACAGTGGAAAATGTCAGATTTTACTCCTGTCTGCATAGAGATGAGGGCTCTGATACTCTGTCCTATCCCAGAGACATCCTGCTGTGAGTTTACCACATGCTAAAGAGGCAGAGTGTTCCAGCTCTCCAGGCTTGACAGACTCCAGCTCTAAGTTTCATACTCTCTGTCTTCACTGAATACTCCCCAGGGGCTGTGAGAGTTGTCTAATTTTTTTTTCAGCTATTGAAATCAAGAAGGGTAGCAGTGCACCAAAGTGCAAGGAGGCAAAGGCCATCACATGATGATTTTTTTGATTGACCCCTGACGTAGGCATTATTCACTGATTGAGGGTAAGTTGCAAAATGCTCTCTTAAAATTAAATGCCAAACAGAATTCAAGAATTGCACTCACTGGGTCAGCAGCACTGCTCCAGGTTCTAAAGTCTAGTGTGTGTCACTAGAGTAAGGCTTTCTACATCTGCAGAGCAATCAGGTCATGCTTGCAGATCCACCAAAGTATCCACAGACAAGGCTGTAGGCATCTAAAATCCTATTTTTTATTACCTTACAGTAAGTGAGATGGGCAGAGTTTGCAGAAACTGGTTTGCACACATAATATTCTCAGAATGGCTGCTTGTCTAGGGCTGTGGATGGGATATGGACTGAGACTTTTTGCAGGTGGGCACTGGAGAGAGAAGTAGTGAGTAGAACAAAGATTGAAGAGTAAGGTTTAGAAAATAAAATAGTAAGGAAGGGGAAAGATAAAAGCAAAGTAAATGGGAAAATACCAAGTTTAGTAAACTAAGTAAAGATCAGGAGACAGAAAATAAACTGCTTAGGAAAATAAAGTTCGTGACAGCAAAAGGAGAGAGCAGCAGAGCCCACATTACTTGGCTTTGTAGCAAAGGACTCCTCCTGCAGTCTGTGGGTCACAAGTGAGCAGAGGTGTGCCTGCCCCTCAGGATGGAAGCTGAGTCACAAGGAGGGATTCCTCTTGTTCCACCTCTCAGGTAAACAGTTTTCCCCTGCCAGGAATCAAAGCAATCCAAGGGAAGTGGAGAGAGAGGATGTGTGACAGTATTCAAGAAGGCAAAGAGGAGTGCAGAGCTCACCACTATGCAGTGCTTCTGCCCTTGGCACCTCAGAAACCTTCATCACACCCATAAAGGTAAAAGGTAACTGGTGTTGAACTCCATCACTGGTGTCCCAGCCCCTTTTCCACTAATTGCATTAGACAATTCAAACATCTGCCATTGCTGTATAGACTGTACATTCATAGCAGTGCAGACTAACCCCAGCCCAGCTTTACTGACCTTTCGTGTCATGAACTTCACTCTTGAGAAACAAGGAGAGTCTCCCAGGGAACACCTTTACAGCCACAGTAAATCTACAATGGAGTTTTGTCACATAGATTTGTTAGACACTTGGATTTACAATGTTATCCTGTTTGCCACTGTCCAGTGAGCAGTGGCCATGCCCTCAGGCACAGGTGACCTGCACACCAGCACAGCACTGGCACTGTTGGAGGGCACTGCTGCTCCCAGAGCTCGGGGCAGAGGGCAGGGGTTGCCCCACAGTCAGAGCAAACGCTTGAGAGGCTCAGCATGCACTGAGTGTGTACACTGGGGCTGCTGCCAGCTGTCTGCTCTCTGGGCAGGCCAGGTCAAAGTTGACTGGGATTTACCTACAGGGGCTGTAAATCACACCTTCCTGAGATATGGTCAGGAAGATCTGGAGTAAAGTACACAAGCATAGCCACAGGACACAGGATTAACAGGTGAATGATATGGTAAATGTGCTGAACTAATTAAATGACTATGAGTCTTTGCAACCACTTAGAGATGGGCAAGCAGTAACTGATCTGTAGAAATGGAGCACCTCTCCTATGGAGGCAGGCTGAGAGAGTTGAGATTGTTCAGCCTGGAGAAGAGAAGGCTTTGGGGAGGCCTTGGAGCCTCCCAGTGCCTGAAGGGAGCATACAAGAAAGATGGATGGGCACTTTTGTCAAGGACATGTAGTGACAGGACAAGAGGGAATGGCTTCAAATGAAGAAATAGATCAGACATGCAGAAGAAATTGTTCCCTGTGAGGGTGGGCAGGCCCTGGCACAGGTTGCTCAGAGAAACTGTGGCTGCCTCATCCCTGGGTGTATCCAAGGCCAGGCTGGACAGGGCTTGGAGCAACCTGGGCTGGTGGGTGGAATGAGATGAGCTTTGAGGGTTCTTCAAACCCAAATCATTCTGTGATTGCATAATATGATTCTATGAAGTGCTGTCTCTGTCAGCTGAGAATTGCCATGATTTAAAATTGCAAAACTGCCTTTCTGGGGCAAGAGATACTGAGCCTTGAAAAAAACAAAAAGGCAGAGCCTAAAGCTTACATAAAACTAACACAAGTTCTTAGTTAATGTGAGAAGAAAATCTTCTTTGTTCCTATTCAGCTATTCTAGGCATTCCTTTCCACATCATGCTTCAATTATAGAGGTGAGCTGACACAGAAAATAAATCCTCCCGATTTTTCAAAAGTATTAAGTATATAGTTAACACCCAAATACCACCCTTTACTATTGTTTCCACTCTGCAAAGGCTGATAAATCCTGTCTTTAATGTTGCAACTTTATTGCAGCACTATAGCAAACATCCCTGAACACACAGGACTGAGTGACAGGTCTCCTACATCCTGCAGGAAAAGCTAGTTTTCTAATATTGTTTTTGTCAAAAAATATCTTTTTCGTGACAATAAAAATCCCTCAACTTTTACTTCAGCCAAAGCACATTATTCAGGGATATTGGTTTGGGTTCAGCTACGTTGTGTACACTGAGGCCTTAGTACTAAAATGAGGTGAGCTCAGTTGGTTAGAGCCTGGTGCTAATAATGCCAAGGTTGTGGGTACAATCCAAAGAGCTGGACTTGAAGGCCCTTGGGGGTCCCTTCCCACTCATAATATTCTGTGAAAATGAAGCAAACGTGTAATAAAGCAGAGGGAGGGTTCCCTTCCTGGTCTCTGCTGTGCAGTGTCCCAGACAGGGGTGGCACAGCAGCAGGACACCTCTGGTGCAGGGGAAGGCTCTTTCCAAAGCATTTAGAAGCAGAGGTCTCAGGACCAAGGCCCCAAAGCAGCAGCAGGGAGGCAGCAGGACAATCATGGGGCAGGAGGCTCCCTGTGCTGTCCCATGGGGTGTCTTGCAGTGCCCAGGGAGGGATGGCAGCCCTGCCCCTGCCCAGCAGTGCCCCAGGAGGGATGGCAGCCCTGCTCAGCAGTGTCCCAGGAGGGATGGCAGCCCTGCCCCTGCCCTTGCAGTGCCCCAGGAGGGATGGCAACCCTACCCCTGCCTGACAGTGTCCCAGGAGGGATGGCAGCCCTGCCCCTGCCCTTNCTGCTCAGCAGTGCCCAGGAGGGATGGCAGCCCTGCCCCTGCCCTTGCAGTGCCCCAGGAGGGATGGCAGCCCTGCCCAGTAGTGTCCAGGGAGGGATGGCAGCCCTGCCCTGGCAATGCCCAGTAGGGATGACAGCCCTGCCCCTGCCCAGCAGTGCCCAGGGTGGGATGGCAGCCCTGCCCAGCAGTGTCCAGGGAGGGATGGCAGCCCTGCCCCTGCCCGGCAGTGCCCAGGAGGGATGGCAACCCTGCCCTGGCAATGCCCAGGAGGGATGGCAGCTCTGGCTCGCAGCCCGGGCACTGCCCTCGCCCATCGTTGTGTTCCTTGCGCAACCTCCGCCGCCCGAGCATAAAAGGCGGCTCTCGGGGCCCGGCCCCGCCGCACCATGGCAGCGCTGCCGTGCCGCGTCCTCGCCATCGCCCTCACGGCGCTGCTGGCCACAGGTAAATAAATCCCTGCCTTCTGTCTCCTCAGGGGCGAAGCCTTTGTGAAGAGAAGGGCAAGGGGACCTGCCTATGCAAAGAAACTCTGCATTTCTTAATTGCGTCTGCAACAACTGGGAACAACTTACGAGTCCCGAGTCAGCTCTCAGTTCTGTTCTTGCATTGCTGCTCTGCTCTCAGGGCGTTTTGGTTTTCCGTGGTGTAGAGAAGTTCTGTGCAGAGAGTGGCAGATGATCTCACATCACATCTGGTGTTTGCCTTTGCCTTTTGCCTTGCCTTGGGCACTGACACAGGTGTGTCCTTCCTCTGCACCGCTGGGCATCGACATGCCCGAGGGAACTGGGCAGGGAAATGCCTGAGGGAACTGGGGATGGACAATCCGAGGGAACTGGGAATGGACAATCCCAAGGGAACTGGGGATGGACAGTCCTGAGGGAACTGGGGATGGACACGCCCGAGGGAACTGGGGGTGGATGCGGGAACTGAACTGGGGGTGTTCGGATCCAGTAGCAGCTCTGCAGAGGATTGAGGAGAGTGCCCCGAGCACTTGGGGCTGCTCCCCTGGGGAGCCCGGGCACCAACCCTGCTGTCACAAGCAGAGCTGGAATAGCAAAGAGTTCTTGATTTGTTTTTGCAATCTATCTTGAGTCGTTTGCCTTTTTGGCAAATAGCAAAATCAAGTTCCTGTCCCAAGTGCTGTCTGTTGAGGCAGGGCAGGCCACTGTACCACATCCTGACTTGGTGCTGAGGACTTTCACAGTGATCTTAAAATGAATCTTGCTTAAATGGTAACAAAATAATTTTAGAAGCTTTTTCTTTTGGCTCTGCACACTATCAAGGGTCTGGAATATATCTAGTCCATTCATTGCCTTGTCCTAATAAGAGCAATCTACTGGGCTTTTATTTAGCAACCAAAAGAGATTAAGATCTATATGTAATTATTAATGAGTGTGGGCTAAGGTAATACATATGATATATCTGAGGGAGATTATGCACACAGACTATTAAAAATGAAGGCTGAGAGACTGTCAGCTATTCTGATTTAATAAAGACATAATAAAAGTGTATTAAAATAAAGTTTTAATTAGTAATTACTAGTAATCAAATCAGTGCAACAAAGTAGTAAATTAGGATAGTGCAGTGTTAAAACTGATTAGAGTTTGTTGAAGCCTTATGTGTGAAAATTAATTAAGTAAACAGAAGGTGTGTATTTAAGCAGCATTCTGGCAATTACTTATGCAGAGACCAATCCTGTGATTTTGTGCTCACACCCCCAGGACAAACAGCAGAGCAGCCCGAAGTGGAGACCAAATACGGCCGAGTCCGAGGGTACCAGTTCCATGTGGACACAGCTGAGAGGAGTGTGAATGTCTTTTTGGGCCTTCCTTTTGCTAAACCTCCTCTTGGGTCCCTGAGGTTTGCTGAGCCCCAGCGACCAGAGCCATGGAAAGGTGTCAGAGATGCCACTTCCTACCCACCAATGTAAGGCAGTGACAAAGCCATGGAACCTTTTAATAATTTTATATTTATATATTATTTCTAAACTACATAATAGTTTACATGTTATTAATAATTGCCATAATTCTATATAAAATATTATACACTATATTATATTAATATTTTTGTATTTTCATATTTTAATTATTCCATACTACCATAATATTAATTTGTATTATATAAATAGATATTTTATATGTATTAATGTTTTATAGTATTGTATTTTATAATATTTGTATTATTTTATATTTGTGGCATTCTAATAGTTTACATTCTTTATATGATTATATATTATATTTTTTTATATGTGTATTACATGCAATTCCATGACACTGCTGCACATACAGGGCAACCAAAATCCACAAAGATAAATTCCTCAGTGCCATCTCATTACACCTGCAGCTTTATTGCAATTAATGCATTTCTAAAGACATCTTTATTAGCTGCTCTCTTTACTGAAAGCTGCTACTTAATGTGCATCAGGGATGAACTGGTGTGGACCAGCCCTTCACTGATAACCCTCTGGTTTGGGAGCACTTGGCCATCACTTACCAATGGTTACAAACAAACCTGTGGAGCAGGAACAGAAAGAGGCTGAGGAAATGCTGGAACACAGACCAGGGAAATGCTGAGTCACTGGTTAACAGGCTGACACTGCAGAGCAATTCGAGTCTATACTGTAAACATTTTACTCCTTTGTCCTACTGCCCTTGTTTGGTGCCTCAAGCCTAATACCTGCCATGACAACATAAAAGCTACTGGAGACATAAAATAATTAATTTACATTTTCATTGAAGTCATTTATAGCCATGTGTATTTCCAGATATATTACTGTAATATTTTGAAACATGCAAGATTTATCTGCATATCACTGTGTACTGCAGTGGACAGTGGCGCCTTTTCACAGGTCTCATTAATGACAGGTCAAAGGAAGAAAATGCATTAAAAGAAGGAGAAAATGACATTTTCTGCTGCCAACATTCTAAAATGTGCTAGAGATCGATTTCTGGTTTACCCTTTGTTGTGGAGGTACAAAATACTGCACTTCATTTCTTTGAGGTTTTAGTGATTTTTGTTTGTTTTTTCATTTTTTCAGGTGTCTACAGGATCCAGCCCAAGGACAACATTTTTCAGATTGGATTACTAATAGAAAGGAGAAGGTTCCCCTGCAGGTGTCTGAAGATTGCTTATACCTCAATGTGTACACACCCGTTTCTGCAGGAGAACAGAAGTTGCCTGTAAGCAAAACCACTATAAAACCTCTACTAGATTTATTTTACAGCAAACCTACAGCCTGTGCACTAGTGCAGTGTTGTCATGATGCTCAACTCACATGCTTTGTCCCAGTAAATATTAGCTAGAGCCCAAAAGAGATACAAAATCATATTTTACAAGTAAAATTGTACTGACATTTTAGGTGATGCTTGATTTGCTCTAAGTAATCTGTCCAAACTCAGAGGGCACTGATAAAGTGTAAGTATTTAACAAAATCAATGTAATTGTGTAGAACTACAGGCCTCAGAGTCAAAATATTTCTACCACTTGTGAAATGTAATCTGGAAGAATCAGGAGTGAAACAACGAAAAATATTATATTTTGGGTTATATTTAGTTTTTATCACTGGGAGCTCATATCCATGCTGGGTTGATTCTGGTTTTGTTTTTCCAGGTGTTTGTATGGATACATGGAGGTGGATTAGTTTTTGGAGCAGCTTCAACATATGATGGCTCAGCATTAGCAGCCTTTGACAATGTGGTGGTTGTGACAATTCAGTACAGATTAGGTGTCCTTGGATATTTTAGGTAAGATGTTTTATCTCGGGTTTTGCCAAGTGATTTCCAAAATGATGTGTGCAAAGCCTCTGTGAAGGGACAGGCAGGAGATTTGCCTATGCAAAGAAACTCTGCATTTCTTAATTGCATCTGCAACAATTGGGAACAACTTGCGAGTCCGAGTCAGCTTTCACTTCTGTTCTTGCATTGCTGCTCTGATCTCAGGGATTTTTGGCTTTCTATGGTGCAGAGAAGTTCTGTGCAGAGAGTGGCAGATGATCTCACACCACAGCTGGTGTTTGCCTTTTGCCTTGCACTGGGCACTGACACAGGTGTGTCCTTTCCCTGCAGCACCGGGGACGAACACGCCCGAGGGAACTGGGGGTACTTGGATCAGGTAGCAGCTCTGCAGTGGATTCAGGAGAACATCATACATTTTGGAGGCGATCCAGGATCTGTCACTATCGCTGGAGAATCTGCAGGAGGAATCAGTGTTTCTGCTCTGGTAAGTTCACAGTATTATTGAATTTTAATCACTTAGGGAAAAACCCCTACACTGGTCCCCATTCTATGTCAGTATGATGTGCACGAGAAGTTTGAGAGAAAAGGGATGGTTACAGTGACACGTCACCTTGGTCTGTGGTACAACAGCAGTACAAGGCAGCAATACAGAGCAACAGTACAGACTTTGAGAAAAACTGTAGTTAAGTCATAAAATGTTATCTCTTGTCTACTCAATTAAATGTGGTTTGGGTTTTTTTCCAATGCAAATAAAGCCCCCAAAGTCTGACTTTGTGAGAAAGGACTTACGGACTATTGCCCGTTTTCTGTTTGCTTTGACAGTCCCTTGTGCAAGGTGAATAGTCATGGTGGCTGAACTGGACATGCACTTTGTGTCCCAGTGGTTGTGTACAATTTTTACATCCACACTGAGCACGTTGGCTGAGATGCTCCTCTTCTCCAGCCTCTTACAAGTTGGTGCAGATCAGAGGGTGAGACCAGGGCTCATTGTTACAGGGATAAAAATTTCTGTTTCCTGAGCTCTGTGGCCAATAGCCCTTTATTCCACTCCTGCAGCACAGCCTGACTGCCTTGGGCACATTCAATCAGAGTCTGGGTTGGAGTGTAATTCCATGAAGGCTTGGAAGCAAATTGCTGTGGGAAAGGAAATACAAGCATGAAATCCTTATCACTGCTGGTGCTGCCAAAGCCCTTTGCACAGCTGAACTGTGGTCAGAGGCTGCAGAATAAGTCTTACCATATTTGCTTTCAAAATGTTTTAAACAGCAATTCCTGATACTGAAATTCCTAGTCAGTGGTTAAACCATAATGCTTGTCATTCTTGTTCTTGCTTTTTCACAGGTCTTATCTCCCCTGGCAAAGGGCTTGTTCCACAAGGCCATTTCGGAGAGTGGGACTGCACTGCTGGGGTTGTTCACTGACCAGCCTGAGGAGGATGCAGATGTGGGTATTTTGTGGTAATTTTAATTATTTTTTCCAGGTAGCTTTGTATATCTTAAACTATTTATTCCCTAACATAGAAACAGGGGTTGCTTGTGAAACTGCAACCACACTCACTAGATGTGGTATCTCTGTGTGCAATAGTACATGTTTAATGATGCTTTGCTTTTCAAATACCCAAATATCCACATGTGTCTGAGTGAAAGCAAAATGCCAAGGAAGTGAAAGAGAAGGCAGGGAAGAAGTATGAGATGTAAAGGAATATTGTAACATGTAGCATCTTCAAGAAAAGTCAAGTTATAATTTTTGGCTGGAAATGGTATCAGATTCTGATCACTCTTCTCCCCTTCTGTTGTGTGCAACTAAACAAGACTTTATTCAACTTCCTTAATTTGAGAAAAAGTACAGGTTTCAATCTTTTTTTGTTCTTCTTCCACTACAAGAAACAATTTCCAGGAATGTAGAACCTGGGATATAAAAGACACAACATTATAGGGAGCTCTCTTTAATGACAGCTGTTACTCCAGCCAAAAGGACATCACCAAAATGGTATCGTGCTCTTTGTTGCCCTGCAGATGGTTGTATTCTCTAACCCCTCTATGCCATCCTGCCTTCTCAGCCCAGCATCTTATTTACCAGAATTATTACCTTGGCATATTTCTATATCAAAAACTGTGGAGGCCTAGGCTTTGTCCTTTTGCCCAGCCCCTCCCTGTGTGAAGGTTGTGGGGGCTCCTGTTCCCTCCCTCTGCAGCTGGGACAGGCCAGGCTCCAGCCACCCCTGTGCAGAGTTTCTGCTCCCACTGGGCTCGTGGGCTCATAGAGCCAGATGTAGGAAATGTGTCCCAAAGTGTTTGTTCTCACTGCCTGCAGAGAATTGCTGATGTTTCTGGCTGTGAAAAATCCAGTTCAGCTGCAATAGTCGAGTGCTTGAGAGGGAAAACAGAAGAGGAGCTATTACAGCTCATGCTAAAAATGGTAGGTGAAATTAAATTTAAATGCCATTTCAAAAGTTCCCCTCACAGAATGTGAGTGCTGTGGTGTTGGGAGGGCTCGGGGTGAGTGCACCCTCTGACTGGCTGCACCTTTGCAGGACATGACCACACTGAGGCTCTGCGACACGGCCCCCGAGCACTGCAAACAGGTACCTCGGAAATGCCAACACACAGGTTGGGTTTTCCTCCACTGCTCCACACATTGGTAACAATATTGAACTAAGAAAATCTGTAAATTGGGCATAATCACTTACGCTTAACAAACATCAGAAATAGAATGTTAATCTTCACAGAATCTTCTGCCTAGTGCAGAAAATCTGTCAGAGAAAATTTAAAGATGACTTGAATAGCATTACTTGTTATATTTGCATTTGGCTTTGCTTTGGAACTACAGTAAAATCTGAACTTTTTTAGAAGCAAAATAAATGTATTAATGAAGCTTTCTTTTTCTTTTCCCCTCTTTTCTTCAGGATTTCTTTTTCATCAGTGCATGTGTAGATGGTGTATTTTTTCCAAAGAGTCCCAGGCAATTACTATCTGAAAAATCAATCAATGCAGTCCCATATATAATAGGAGTAAACAACTGTGAATATGGATGGATGATTCCTATGGTAAGAGACTTACAACATTGTTATTTATATATAATTTTGTAATTTTAAGATTTTCTAATAGATACGATTATCTATATCATGCAGATGATGAAATATCCTCCTTTCGTGGATGGCCTGGATAAAAGTGTTGCACAACAAATTTTTAAGAGCTCCTTAGTTTTAGTTCTTAAGGTAAGAGACCATTTCCAGAATAACCCAGTGCTGCTGCCTCACTGCTCTGGTTCTGTCTGCACTCCTGGAGGGATGTATTTCTCAGGCAAACCTTGTTCTGTTGAGCAGCTCTACCATGGGGCAGTAAAGGGCAGCAGTGTGGTGTGTTCCTGTTACCTCTAGAGATAGAAAACACTCTCTAAATTCCCAGCCTAAGTGCCCCTCCTCTTAAAAAGGAGTTCTGTGGAAATCCAGGACTAATTCAGGTGCCTAAACACAGATGTCCTGTGACATTTTAGATGCCCCTAGGTGAGCCAAGGCATGCATAGTACCAGCAGGTATGACACAAGGCCTATAGAACACAACCTTCTAAAGCAATAGCTGGAGACAAGAAAGGACCACTCAATGTTTAGGATGCTTGAGGGTTTGCTTCCCTGTACTGTACAAATCTCTTCGCTTTCTGTGCCTCTGTGCTCTCCTGAAATTACTGAATATAGAAAAGTACAGGTTAAAAGGTAAGAATTAAGGACTCTGTAGTATTTGCAATGGATCAGTCAGTGTCACAGATACCCACCATGAACCTGGAAAGGCAGAGGCCAGGCTTGCTCTGAAAGGGAGTAAATTATGGTCAGCTACAACAACAGATGGATTTTGTGAAATCCAGTAGGATTTCTTTGCTCTCATAAGGGTTATTTCCACAGAAGGGAGAACAATCAGTATCACTGATTGCTGTTTACCTAAAGATGTTTGATCTTTAGACCTTACCTACCTCTTTTCCCTGAGAATCTGAGTCTGGTAGGTGTGTAACTCCAGTCCTGAGCTCTGAGCCACACTTACAGCTGAGGCAGCATGTGGGGTTTAGCCAGGGCCATGCAGACACCACACTCAGTTAGTCCTGTTGCTCTTTATAGTATTTATGATCATTATAAGCACTTTTGTTGTTCATTTCAGGGTGTCAGCTCTGCAGTTATTGATAGGCTGTACAATGAATACTTAGGGAATGCAGAGAGCCCTGCCCAGGTGCGAGATGGCCTGCTGGATGCAATGGCAGACATCTTTTTTGTGTTTTCATCCATTGAAGTGGCCAGATACCACAGAGGTAAGCCAGCAGCAGAAATGGAGAACTGTGTCCCGGGCTGTGCTGTGGACAGTGTGTGTCACACTCCACTGCCCAAACAACCAATAGTGTTTTCATTTAGCCAAAATAGCTTGTAATTAATGTTTATCCTCTTCGATGGCTCTCAGACTAACACTCTTCTGTATCTACCAGATGCTGGCAACCCAGTCTACTTCTATGAATTTCAGCATCGACCAAGTTCAGCAGAAGGTGTTTTGCCAGAGTTTGTAAAAGCAGATCACGGAGCTGAGCTTGCCTTTGTCTTTGGAAAGCCATTCTTAGCTGGTGATGTATCTCTGCTCGCTAAAGTATTCCTTTCAAAACATCATTATTGCTCATTTTACTTACTGGAGATCTTTAGAACAGACTTTCTCTCTTACAAACATAGTAATGAACATAAAATTTTTCTGCCTTTAGTAGTAGATACTTCTATTGAAATCTTTCATCTGCAGTTCTCTCCTAGAGCTCTGCTCAGGTGAAACTCCCACAGCTCAGAGCAACAAGTAGAATGGCCCACAGCCTTTGCAACTGCTATTGCTGCCACTAATTATACAGTTTCTAATGTTGTCATTTCATCTCTTGCTTTGCAGGGCATGCTACAGAAGAGGAAAATAAACTTAGCAGAACTGTTATGAAATACTGGACTAACTTTGCCAGAAATGGGTGAGGATCATAATGCTGTTTACAGCTCAAGCTTTGTCTGTGCTGCCTGAGACACACTCATATGCCTGGAGCAGTACTTGTGAGGTGGTTCCTTCAAATCTGACAGAATCAAGATAAATATTGAAGCAAATTATTTCTCTTCTTAATGATCTTCTAAATCAACCCGCAGACACAAAAAGAAAAAAAGAAGTAATCTAAGAGCTATTACTCCCTCTGCAATGGTGTTTTAGATCCAAAAATAGTGCCAATTATTAAACATTTGCTGTTCCACTGATGGGCATTTTCATAAGAAACATCCAACTATTGAGGTACCAGAATCACATAATCTGAGCTCGTGTTAGTTTTCTGAAATGCTCCCAACCTGAGCAGCCAGAGAGCAAAGACAGGCCCATGGAAAGATAACTTTTCCTTCTATTCCTTCCAGAAATCCCAACGGAGAAGGCTTGGTCCATTGGCCTCAGTATGACCTGGAGGAGAAGTACCTGGAAATAGGTCTGAAGCAAAAGACAGCACAGCAGCTCAAAGAACACAGAATGGAGTTTTGGACACAGATCCTGAAACAAAGGATGAACNGACTAATTCAGGTGCCTAAACACAGATGTCCTGTGACATTTTAGATGCCCCTAGGTGAGCCAAGGCATGCATAGTACCAGCAGGTATGACACAAGGCCTATAGAACACAACCTTCTAAAGCAATAGCTGGAGACAAGAAAGGACCACTCAATGTTTAGGATGCTTGAGGGTTTGCTTCCCTGTACTGTACAAATCTCTTCGCTTTCTGTGCCTCTGTGCTCTCCTGAAATTACTGAATATAGAAAAGTACAGGTTAAAAGGTAAGAATTAAGGACTCTGTAGTATTTGCAATGGATCAGTCAGTGTCACAGATACCCACCATGAACCTGGAAAGGCAGAGGCCAGGCTTGCTCTGAAAGGGAGTAAATTATGGTCAGCTACAACAACAGATGGATTTTGTGAAATCCAGTAGGATTTCTTTGCTCTCATAAGGGTTATTTCCACAGAAGGGAGAACAATCAGTATCACTGATTGCTGTTTACCTAAAGATGTTTGATCTTTAGACCTTACCTACCTCTTTTCCCTGAGAATCTGAGTCTGGTAGGTGTGTAACTCCAGTCCTGAGCTCTGAGCCACACTTACAGCTGAGGCAGCATGTGGGGTTTAGCCAGGGCCATGCAGACACCACACTCAGTTAGTCCTGTTGCTCTTTATAGTATTTATGATCATTATAAGCACTTTTGTTGTTCATTTCAGGGTGTCAGCTCTGCAGTTATTGATAGGCTGTACAATGAATACTTAGGGAATGCAGAGAGCCCTGCCCAGGTGCGAGATGGCCTGCTGGATGCAATGGCAGACATCTTTTTTGTGTTTTCATCCATTGAAGTGGCCAGATACCACAGAGGTAAGCCAGCAGCAGAAATGGAGAACTGTGTCCCGGGCTGTGCTGTGGACAGTGTGTGTCACACTCCACTGCCCAAACAACCAATAGTGTTTTCATTTAGCCAAAATAGCTTGTAATTAATGTTTATCCTCTTCGATGGCTCTCAGACTAACACTCTTCTGTATCTACCAGATGCTGGCAACCCAGTCTACTTCTATGAATTTCAGCATCGACCAAGTTCAGCAGAAGGTGTTTTGCCAGAGTTTGTAAAAGCAGATCACGGAGCTGAGCTTGCCTTTGTCTTTGGAAAGCCATTCTTAGCTGGTGATGTATCTCTGCTCGCTAAAGTATTCCTTTCAAAACATCATTATTGCTCATTTTACTTACTGGAGATCTTTAGAACAGACTTTCTCTCTTACAAACATAGTAATGAACATAAAATTTTTCTGCCTTTAGTAGTAGATACTTCTATTGAAATCTTTCATCTGCAGTTCTCTCCTAGAGCTCTGCTCAGGTGAAACTCCCACAGCTCAGAGCAACAAGTAGAATGGCCCACAGCCTTTGCAACTGCTATTGCTGCCACTAATTATACAGTTTCTAATGTTGTCATTTCATCTCTTGCTTTGCAGGGCATGCTACAGAAGAGGAAAATAAACTTAGCAGAACTGTTATGAAATACTGGACTAACTTTGCCAGAAATGGGTGAGGATCATAATGCTGTTTACAGCTCAAGCTTTGTCTGTGCTGCCTGAGACACACTCATATGCCTGGAGCAGTACTTGTGAGGTGGTTCCTTCAAATCTGACAGAATCAAGATAAATATTGAAGCAAATTATTTCTCTTCTTAATGATCTTCTAAATCAACCCGCAGACACAAAAAGAAAAAAAGAAGTAATCTAAGAGCTATTACTCCCTCTGCAATGGTGTTTTAGATCCAAAAATAGTGCCAATTATTAAACATTTGCTGTTCCACTGATGGGCATTTTCATAAGAAACATCCAACTATTGAGGTACCAGAATCACATAATCTGAGCTCGTGTTAGTTTTCTGAAATGCTCCCAACCTGAGCAGCCAGAGAGCAAAGACAGGCCCATGGAAAGATAACTTTTCCTTCTATTCCTTCCAGAAATCCCAACGGAGAAGGCTTGGTCCATTGGCCTCAGTATGACCTGGAGGAGAAGTACCTGGAAATAGGTCTGAAGCAAAAGACAGCACAGCAGCTCAAAGAACACAGAATGGAGTTTTGGACACAGATCCTGAAACAAAGGATGAACGAAGGGAGAGAACACACAGACTTATAAGAGCTGGCAAGGGGGGGTACAATTTGCTTTTAAAACCCAAAGTAAAGTCAAACAAAATTAGTTTGTCAGGATGCAGAGTAATAATCTCCTTCTAACTCACTATGATGTAATCTGTTGGCCTGATCACAGTGAAAGGAGAGAAAAAAAGAGAAATTTGGAATGTTTGTCGGACTAAACATCACTATTTAATGGAGCAAGCAAAAAAACCCACAATCTTTCAGACCATGGTGTCTAGTCAATGGATATCAAAACTAATTAATGAGGAGGGAATTGGCAAGTAAATTGAAATCTGTAAGAAACCATTTATACAGACTATATAAAGCATGAGTGTCAGACTATCTTTTATGCTTATTCCCCTCTTCTTTCAGAAGAGCATGGTCTGTTGTCCTTCTTGCAGCCTCTTTCCACTTCCTTTAATTGGAAATAGCTCGTAGGGAGCAGAACATCCATCAAACTACACCTGGGAGATTGGCTCAACATCTCACAACTGAGGACAGAAAATCTCTACTTGTTTTATTGGTTTATGAATTCTTATAAATAAATGTCGCTTTGATTTTTTTGTGGAACTTCCTTTTCTTTCACTTTACTGATAGAGGCTAATTCCAAGAGGTTAAATCACAGCCAAGGAGCCAGAAATGTGCCATTTCATTCTCCAACCTAAAGGGTTTCAGGTATGAAATTTTAAGGTTTCTTTGCAGAGTCTCAAGGCTCCAGGGTTTTCACGAACTATTCTGTGGTGTGATTATCTGTTCTTCAACCTGGCAAATTCCGGGTTCAGAGGCTGGAGGGAGGAAGCATTGCTGGCAGGACACACCAGTGAGGCAGAGGGAGAGCAAAGGCTGATTGTTCCCTGCGTGTTGTTGGCTCAGCATTATCTGTGGACCCACAAAAAGGAGACCTGCTGATGTGCAAAGTGGGCACTCCCAGTCTCCCACCTTCCAAGGGCACCAGCAGCTGTGATCACACCTGGAATGTGCCAGTGGCTTGTTTGCAAAGTTACATGACAAGCAAGATACACTTGGCAGGCACAAACAGGCAATGTAAGCATCCAGGAATCTGTAAGAACTCTGGTCATACCAATAAAGAGCGAGCAGTACAATAGCTCTAAATTCCCCTTTCACTGGTGTCGGGCTCCCCCTGCCATCTCCCCCAGCATCCCCAGCCGCGACTGCTCTTCCCGGGAGGGGCTGCCACGGTGACACAACTGCCTGAGGAGGGCGAGTTCTGGCAGGTGTTGAATTCCTCCTGCTCACCTGCGGGTTCACCTGGGCTCGCTTTTACACACGGGCGTCCGAACTGGAGCCGCATCCAAGGCCGCGGCACTGGGCACAGCGTGGCAGAGGAACATCCCGGCACGGGGCACATCCCGGCACAGGCCACGTCCCGGCACGGGGCACATCCCGGCACCACCCCGCTCCCGCAGGCACGCGCAGCAGCCGCCGGGCACGCCCCCGCGGGCACGCGCAGCCGCGGCCATGGCGGGAGGGCCGCCCGTGCTGCTCGGGCTGCGGGACGTGGCTATGGCGGGCCCGGGGTCGGCCGCGCCGCTCCCCGCATGGAGCACCAACAAGCTGGGCGGGGCCGCGGTACGGCCGGGCCGGGTCTGGGGTCGGATGGCGGGGGCTGGCAGGTCTCGTTGCCGTGCCGGTGTTGCAGGACTGAGCTGGGCCGGGCTGGGCTGGGCTCGGCTCGCGCTGCGGTCGGGCTGTGCCTCACGGCCGTGTGCTATTGCAGGGCCGGTCCGGCCTGGGCTATCCGGTCCCGCCGGGCCGTGCTTCGTGGCCGTGCCCCGTTACAGGACTGGGCTAGGTTAGGCCGGGCCGGGCTATCCCGGCCGTGCCTCATGGCCGTGCCCCGCTGCAGGACTGGGCTAGGTTAGGCGAGGCTGGGCTAACCCGGGCCGGGCTATCCCGGGCCGTGGCCCATTACAGGACCGGGCTAGGTTAGGCGGGGCCGGGCTGGGCTATCCGGGTCGTGTCTCACGGCCGCGCTGCCCCATTGCAGGACTGGCCCCCGGCGGTGTGCGCGCTCCCGCGGTGCGCGGGCTGCGGGCGCGNATCTCACCTGTGTCTGCCCCACTCCGCCCCCCGCACACCTCACCTGTCTCTTTCTGCCCCGCCGCGCCCCCCCCCACACCTCACCTGTCTCTCTCTGCCCCGCCCCGCAGCTGGACCGTGCTGCGCTCGCAGGCACCGGAGAAGGAACGCCGGGCCGCCTCCGTGACACAGGTACGGGCGAGCGGGGTCGGAGCCGCGGCCGAGCTGGGTGGGTGTCCCTCCTGACAGCCCCTTTTTTGGGTACCCACAGCCTTTCCGCACCATCTGCACTGTGTGCTCGGCCCCAGTCGTGTGTGGGCTCTTGTGAAGTGATGGTCATGGAATTTTTGACACCACTGCTTTATTGTTCACTAGAAGGTTGACTTATGCTCGTGGCCTGCATTGGGCTGGTTTCAAAGTGGACATTGCAGTCCAATTGTATGGTCAAAGCTGATATTTAATACTTTTAATTACTTGAGCTAGCTGAGTATTATTTTGCAACTTCAAATGATTGGGCTGTACTGTTTTGATTTGGATCTTGAAGATGTTTTCATTACTTCATAATTTAAATTGATTTTTTTAATTTATCATGAGTTTTAATTAATCTGAGGAATTACTAATATACTTGTGAGGAAAAACTTCATGTTGGCTTAAGCAGATTAGAAGAGGTGGGTGGCAATCAAACTTGTAAAAGCAGGAAAGAAGTCTTTATTCATCTGGTGCATTTGCAATGAGAAGGTTTGGTTTGTAAATGAGCTTTACTCTGACAAAATGATACTGTTGTCATTATTGTTGTTGTTATTCTTGGGCTTGCCTGTGGGGCAGTAACTGCTCCAGCTGCAGGTGCCCAGCCAGCTGGCAGGGCCATGGCAGCTGAATGCACAAGGGCCACTCAAAAAGCCAATGAATTCTTCCTCTGATTCTCCAGTGTGAGATGTTTCTTGCCATAATTGTTCTGATGTGAAAACTAAATGTGTGTGTGATGGGAAGTACAACTGTGAGTGGAATATGTGAAATAACTCCTTAATAGGTTAAGGTTTTAGTTTTCTTAGCTGTTAGGAAACTGTATTTGAAGTGCTTTAGCGTGGATGACCTTGACAATGTTCTTTTCCCTTTTTTGGTTCTCAGAAACAAGAATCGAAGTTCACTCCAGAGGATTGGTGTGAGGAGGCAGATGACTGGGGAGCCAGTGATGGAGCAGAGTCTCCTGCCTGTGCCTCCCTTCAGCTGCTTGGCTTGGAGCAGGCAGGGAGCAGCTCCTCGTGCAGAGAGGAGGAATGTGCATCCCAGCTCCAGCAGCTCTGCCTGGCTGAGGCTGCAGAGGGCTCAGACTCCCAGCACACACATCCCCCTCCTCCCCTCAGGGAGGAAATGGCAGTGGTAGCAGCTGGGGCAGCCCCTGTGTTCCAGCCCTTCTATATCAACGTGGTGGATGAGGCCGACTGCACCAGCTTCCCTGACACAGACCATGCAGATGAGCTGCTGAGGGAGTACCAGCAAAGAGAGGGGGTGGATTGGGAACAGATGATGTCAGAAAGGTGAGAACGGGTCTGGATTTCATGGGGAAACTGGAGGAATTGTGTAGTTTCCTTTGTGCTGAATGCTGATCTGACTGGGACCCCCACTAAACCTGGATGGTTTTGTTTGGAGCTGGCCCTGCAGGAACCACTGGTGTGTCCTGCTGTGCTCGAAGAACAGAACACTGCACCCAGTTCTGTCACACTTGGAGCTCCTCAAAGATGCAGCTATTTTCTGAGAGGCTGAGCAGTTGGAATGTCCCTGGGCTCTAGTTAGAGCAGAGGATGGTCAGTCTCTGCATCCAAACCACATTTGATGCTTTTTCCTTTACAAGGCTAAAGCTTTTCTCATGTACCAATTGCATTGCATTCTTAAGAGTTTCATTGTTTAGGGATTTTGGCTGGAGACTGACATGATGGTAAGACTCCTGAAGGTTTAATAAAGGTTGTCTAAAAACAATTTTTGAACATAGTTACTACTGAAAATATTTTCTTAATATAATATTTAACTTAGGTGATCACAGTGAGCACTAATATCCAGGCCATTTATCCTTTGGTCCTATTAACATGTGCAGTGGCTCTTCCTGAGCTGTGGGCAATATTGAATTTGTTTACAGCTAAAGCTGCTGTCATTGCAGAGACTGCATAGGACACTGTCAGCAGTGGGGTGTTCCTGTGGAGTTTTGTTGACATTTATAGAATCATAAAACCTTAATTACATTTGATTCAAAATTGAAAAAGACAAAATCGTAATTTAAAAACTAGAAAAACTTTTGAGAACTTACTAAAAGAAGGATTTTTTTAAGGAATAAAGCAGATATCTGGTAGATTTGAATCCCATGTGACAGTTTGAAATACTGTTAGTAATTGTAACCCACCAGCACCAGAAGAACTAGAAGCAAAATGTTCACTTGCAACCTCTCACAGGAATTTTCTCTTACCATGTGTATTTTTATTTAGTGTACTTACTATAATTTAATGTGAGTGCTTAGTAACCATTTCTTATGTAAAACATGCATGTGATACTGAAAACCTTATTGGACATCTTGTTTCTTTTCCTGATTTCTTCCAGTTTTGCAGGTGAACGTGGTAATGAAAAATACGAGAAGAGTGAAGTGAAAAGCTGGGACCACACTTTCCGTAAATTTATGAAGAGAATATCTGTGTGTCCTGAACAGATTCTAAGGTATGTTCATCATCTGGATACAGATCAGAGACATGGATTAATACATGAAAACAAACTATTTCACTGGAAATACATGTGTGTTTTTACTTCTTCATCAAAAAAATTTGCTGTGGGAGCTGTTGCTATTCTGTGTGCTCTGACTGCAGTCTCTGGGTGGGCTTTTTTTGTAAAACGTCTGAGTAGATGAGAAGCAAAACAGGATCAGAGGCCCCAGCTCTGGCTATGAGACTTCTTTGACACAAGACCTGATGAAACAGACCCAGAGTGTGTTTGAGACTCCTGAAATCTGGGCACAGAGGGTTTCAAGAGACAGTTTCCAGTGGTGTGCTGTTGGGAGAGATTTCCTAGGCTACCTCCTCCTCCAAAACTTTGTAACCTACTTGTAATTTCTAATGTCTCAGTCCTTGAGGTGTTACTGAGTTAGAGATTACTTGTTAAAAGCCCCAGTTCTTTGCTGTGATGGCCCCCTGCAGTGTTCAGGGCTTGTACATCTGTTGCTTTTCCTAGAACAGAAGCACTTGAATTCTCAGAGTAGCTACTTTCCCAGAAGAGGAGTTAATTATGGATGGGAGCAAATCATAAGTCATTCGTAGTACCAGATAATACACCAGGTTTTCATGGATGCAAGTAGCATTTGCAGGCAGCTTTTCACTGGATCTATCACTTTGCAGTAGTGTGCTCTTGGAATTTGCTATTTTAAACCATCACCTCTGGTGATCCCTGGGGCTGCTTATAATATTTTAACTATTAGAATATTTTATTATTTATAATTAATATTTTATTATTTTAAATATTAGTGTAACACTTGTTGTAATCTTTCCATGGCCCTCCCTTTGCCCTCTGGGGTATTGTCAGTGTGCTGTGAGACTCCCATTGCTCCTGGGCTGTGGATCTTGTTGAGCTTCAGCAAAGCACAGAATTTCCTGCTTGGCATTCCATGGAAACCATCTTTGATCTGGGTTTCCTGTTAGCTGTGAAGCTATGAGAGCTCCTAGAAATAAAACATCAATTCTGTGGTGTAACTGCAGTGGGTTTGGGCCCTATTCTGTGTTGAGTCTTTTACTTGAATCTGACCTTTTACTGCCACTGTTTAGGATTCCACTTTTCAGAAAAGTGTAGTTTGCTTAATTAAATGAGTTAGATTTTGGAGGTGTCAATTCAAAGCATTTTTCTCCATTTTAAATCCAGGTCTTCCCTTGAGATTTTCCAAGTGTTGACCTTCCCAGTATTTCCCCCTCCCCATCTTTATTCTTTGTTTAGTGACTCTTTTGAAGCTTAGGCAACGATTCTGACTCTAACCATGGTTTTTACTTCAAGCAAGTTAGAGATTTCAGCTAACCCTGAACACATGCAAGTTTTCCTATCAAATTTAGATATTAAAACCTAATTATTTTCTCCTTCTTTCTTCTCTCAGATACTCTTGGGGTGGCCAGCCTTTGTTCATCACAAGCCCTCCTGCTGCCATGGCCCAGGGTGTCCCAGCCTGCAGCAGCTGTGGAAGCAGCCGTGTGTTTGAGTTCCAGCTGATGCCAGCCCTGGTCAGCCTGCTCCACAGTGACTCAGGTGCTGAGCTCTGCCCTGGCCAGGCAGGGCTGGGCACACTCACCTTGTGGGTGGAGGGTAGTGAGCTGCAGTTTGGATTGTTTCTTTGTCCCACATAGAATCATGGAATCAATTGGGTTGGAAGAGACTACTCAGTAACCACTCATTAACCTGCGTGCACTTTGGGCCCATTCCTTCCCCTTGGCACCGCTCTGTGCGATTTTAACCAACACAAGCAGACCTGGAAAAACCAAAAACGGGTAATCAGCAAAATGAATCATAGAATCACAGAATCGATTGGGTTGGAAAAGCCCTCCGAGATCATCAAGTCCAACCCTTGGGCCAACTCCAGGCCCTTTACCAGATCATGGCACTCAGTGCCACGGCCAAGCTCACTTTAAAAACCTCCAGGGGTGAGGAATCCACCCCCTCTCTGGGCAGCCCATTCCAAT
>VWZD01001513.1:345577-372830 GCA_013396695.1 Sakesphorus luctuosus | reverse complement strand
GGACTCAATCCCCTCATCTAAATCATCAATAAAGATGTTAAACAGGACTGGCCCCAACACAGACCCCTGGGGAACACCACTGGTGACCGGCCCCAGCTGGACACAGCCCCGTTCACCAGCACTCTCTGGGCCCAGCCCTCCAGCCACCTCCTAATCCAGGAGAGGGTACACTTGTCCAGGCCATGGGCTACCAGCTTTTGCAGGAGTATATTATGTCAAAGGCCTTGCTGAATTCTAGATAGACACACCCACAGCCTTCCCCTCATCCACCAGGTGGGTCACCTGATCATAAAAAGAGATCAGGTTGGTCAGACAGGACCTGCCCCTCCTAAACCCATGCTGGCTGGGTCCAATCCCTTGTCCATCCTGAAGGTGCTGTGTGATTGCACTCAGGATGATCTGCTCCATAACCCTGCCAGGCACCGAGGTGTTTGCCCACAGTGATCATGTTCTGTAGACTCCACTGTTCCCACTGGAGATTTCAGGGAGCAAAGGAGAGCTCTGTGATTGCAGCTTCACTTGCTCACTACTGAGCTTTAATAACTGCAACAGGGATAAGTCCATGGCCTTGGGAGTAATTTGTCTTTATTGCCTCTTAAAGGAGGCCTTGGAAAATCATAAACACTGTCAGGTAAGATTGCAGACACTTAAGAAGCTCTTTGAAAATTCTGAGCCAGCTTGCCTTAAAATGTTTAAAATCAGAAAATGCTGTGTACATAGGAGTCTGAATATGAGAAATATTTCCTGATTTAATAACTTCTGCAAAGACTAAAGTATAGTGGTAAGCAACAGGCCCTGATTATGTCACCTTTTATGCCTTTACCTCCCTTTGTTTTTAGGTCTGTCAGTGGAATTTGGAACTGCTATGGTTTACACATGTGAGAGAAGCTGTTGGCCAACAAATCATCAAACCCCTCTTGAAGAATTTATTTTTGTACAAGAAGACCCAGATCAGAATTTTTTTAAATAAATTATATTTCTCTGCATAGATGGAAAGTCTGTTGGGTGGGGTTTTTTGTTGCTTTTTTGTTCCTACAAGGGAAAGTGTGTAATAATGCAACAGTCCAATTGTGCTGCTTTAATTTTAAACTGCCTGCATTTTAGTCTGGCATTCCCTGTTGGTTTAGGCTAAATTACATATCTAAATTTCCTTAATGGAGGAGTAATTTAAGTCAGTGTCCTTAGAGCATTGTGTGCGGGTTTAGTGCTGCAGCACAAATTACTGCACTGAAAGTGTGGGTTTAAAACAAGGGGGGTGTTACACACATGGATGGACAGCACGACCTGAAGTGGTGGAATGGGCAAAGCTGAGCTTTAAAGGCAGAATTGCAGCTTCTGACATCAGCTTCTGGAGGTGAGTTATTCATATAGGCTGAGAAATAACACTGAATATAAAAACATTTAAAATAAAGAAAAAGATGTTAAATATCCCATCAGGCTCATCAAGTCCAGCTCCTGGCACTGTGCAGAATGCCCTGAGAACCACACCATGTTTCTGAGAGTGCTGTCCAAATGTGTCTTGAACTCTATATAATAATATAATATGTTAATATATATAACGTATCTAATATACAATACATATAAACATATGATGTACATAGTTATATGGTAATATCGAATATATAAATACATTAAATGTATATATTTAAAATACAATTCTATTCAAAATCAACAGAAATAAACCCCCCCAGTTGCCCCGGGAGCACTACCCGGGTGATGCCCGGGAATGCTGCCCGGGTGTGTGCCCGGCCCAGGCGGTTCCCGGGAATGCTGCCCCAGGTGATGCTCGGGAATCCTGCCCCGGTGTGTGCCCGGCCCGGGCGGTTCCCGGGAATGCTGCCCCAGGTGATGCTCGGGAATCCTGCCCCGGTGTGTGCCCGGCCCGGGCGGTTCCCGGGAATGCTGCCCCGGTGTGTGCCCGGCCCAGGCGGTGCCCGGCGGGCGCGGGACTCGAACCCGCGGTCACCCCGCCCCGGCGGAGCGGGGGGTCCTCCCGGCCGGCAGGGGGCGCTCTTTGCCGGNCGGGGGGGCCGAGCCCGCGGGGCCGCTCAGGGAGGGCGCGGGGCCGGCGCGGCCTGTCCCGCCCTGTGCCGCGCTGTGTGCGCCGTTCCGACCCGGCACGGCACGGCACCGCCGGGCCGGGGGCGCCACAAAGGGCCGCGGCCTGCGCGCCATCGCCGCTCGCAGCCGGCCCAGCGCGGCCGGGCACGGGCACGGGCACCCGGGTACGGCCACTCGGGAATCGCCACCGGGCACGGCCATCCAGGCACGGGCACCCGAGACCCCGCGGGGCAGCCCTGGCACACCGTGGGCCCGCCTGGCTGCCCGGCCGTGCCCTGTAGCCGGGATGGGCTGGGGGTCCGGCGGGAACCGGAGCGAGGAGAACCCGCGGGGGCGGCGAACTGTGCTCGTGGGTAGCGGGCTGTAAAGCCGTCAGCGCCGGGAGCCCGGGCACGGCGCTCCCCGCCGGCTCCTGCTTTCACTGCTGCTGCCAGATACTGATCTGAAAGTGTGTGGGAAGGGCAGGTGTGAGAGGGGGCAGTGAAAATGGGGTAAGAGAAATGCTGTTGGCAAAGCTTTGGTTAGCGGTACCCAGACCTTTGCTGGGTCCTGGAGTCAGGAACAGCGTGTGGTTTCAGTCCAGCAGAGCACAGTGTGTGCCCTCGAGTGCTTTTGCACTGCCGAGCGCTGCACTCGGGGCTTTGCTGGGACAGGCTGGCCGAGTTCGGGCCTCAGTCAGACTAGCTGAGCACAACAGCTCGTGTCTAAAACTGCATCACCTGGTACAACACACAGCTGCTGGTTTGCCTTGTGCTTCCTACAACTCAGGCTTTGCTGCTGGAATCCTTTTTAAATTTGTGGGGCATGTTTAAGTGTCGTTCCAGATTGTCCCTTTGGTTTGAGGGGCTGTGCAGTTTGAACGTTGTAGCAGGGAACTAAACTGCAGGGGAGAGGAGGCCCGAGTTTCCTGCAGCATTCCCCCCTTTTCCCATGCCTTAGTCAGTCATGCCTGTGTTCCTGCAGCCCATTATAATAGAGTTTAACAGCTCCTGATTTTCCAGTTGTTCATCAGGCATAAATCTCAGTGGGATTTGCTTATTGTATTCGTTATAGTTTGGGGTTTGGTTTTGTTTCTCTGGGCTGACTTGGTTGGGCTCCATGAACTTCAGCCCTTGTTGGGTCAGAGCTGTCTTCATTTAGCCATGTCCTGGCAGGGGTTCATGCAGGGCAGTAACATTTTGGTACATAAGGAATGGGTGGATGGGAGACAAGGTGTGAGCAAAAAACAATTTTTACACAGAGAGGGAATTTGCTGTAAGGAGAATAAATTGGTTTTGTCAATATTTGTGATATTGTTGAAGGTTTTCCTTGGGTATTAAATACTAACACAATTCAACATCTGGAAATGCTTTTTGTTTTTGTAAGTCAATTGTGCTTTTTATTTTTTGAAAACATATTAATACTAAAAATAAAAATGTTAGTTTTGAATACCAGACAACTCACAAATATGACTTAAGTATACAGTGTTGAAAGGTTGTTGTCCTCATGAATGGGGAACAAAGTGAAGTTGCTCCATATCCAAGTTTGAATTCAGAACACTCCTGTTCTGAGAGAAGTTCTGACATCTTTTCTTCCAGCAGACAGAAATGGGAGCAGTGTAGAAGTTGTTTAATAAATGAACTGTTCAATTCTCATTATTTTTAGCTGGACTGAAGCTTGTGTTAAGGTCTAATGGTCCAGTTTTCTCTCAGGAGAAGAATTTCCTTTGCTTCCTTTAGCCCTGTTATTGCTGTTTGCAGCACTTTGTTGTTATCCCCAGTCAAAATACTCTGTTTTCTGGGTAGTGGACACTTTAACAGAGTTTTGCACTTAACTCTTTTCCCTTGAGCTCCTTGGGCTTTTTGGCTTTGGGCTAAGCAAACTTTCTGAATGTGCCTTAGGAGAAAGGAGAGGAGTTAGAAATGTGTTTCCATGCAAATACCATTTTCATTAAAAGATACTACAGGTAATAAAGTGTAGCAGTGTCTGCTTTATAATACATTTGTAGGGCATTGTGTCTTTGCTGTTTGCTCTATCAGTGCTCATATTTAATGTTTAAATAACACTCTTCAGCTTTTGCAGTTCTTAGTATATTAAAGCTTAGTTGAATGAAAGATACTCCCTTCAGAAAACAAGAAGTTTAATCACAGAGTTTGGACCTTGCATGCAAAGGATGTTCAGTAAGTGTGTCGTGCCTTTTTTTTAGTTGAGGTTTGGTTCATAAATTTGGAATTGTTTGGGAGCACCCCCAGCAGGTGATGTTTGCCCTTCCCACTGCCCAGTCAGGCTGGGGGGATCCCTGTGCAGCTGAGTGTGGCAGCATTGGTGGTGGGAACAGGGGAGAAGTGGCTCTGAGGCTCAAAAACTGTCTCACTGTCCTGTCCCAGGTGTGAAGGACAGGAGAGGACTTCTAAAAAGAGTCGCTGGCCAGAGAAACTGTTTAACTGCAGAAAAGTAGTGGTAACAAAGTTAGGAATAAATGTCAAAGCTGTAGTTAAATCTTCTTAATTCTGGTGGTGGAGGCCAGAGACATTGGAGTGTGTGCTGTTCCTGTGCATGTGTTCATAAATAGGAACATGGCTCTTGGGGGGATTGCACACGTGGCATCCTCTCAGGTTGTACCCACAAGGGCTGTCTGCTGTAAGTTTTTAAACATCTCAATTGTGTGAATGGATTTTTTTTTCATTTTTTAAGTAGACTTCCTAATTTTTGAGCATGCACTTGTGGGTTAGTGCTGTGACCAACAGGCAAAGCTCCTGCCCTGCAGTGAGTGTTGGTGGAGAGGCAGCCCTTGGTTCCTGATCCAGCTGCTCAAAGCCCTGTTCCCTTCCAACATGGAAGTACCGTTTGGTTTGGAGCAGCTTGTCCTGGACCTTGGGGAAGCACAGAGCAGTGCTCAGGGTGGGGTTCCTGAAGAACCAGCAGGTGGTCACTTGAGCCTTTGCAGTTGCTGTAGTGCAGATGTAACACCTGAATGCAGCTCCAAAAAGAGGTCTGTGAAGCTTCTGCTTTTTGGTCAGTCACCTTTTCTTCAAACTCTGTTCAGTGATTTCATTCCTTTTGTTTCTGTGAAAATGAAATGCTTCTCTTGTGTTTATAGATTGATTTGGATACTATTGATGTCAGCAATCTCAACAGACAGTTTCTGTTTCAGAAGAAACATGTTGGAAGATCAAAATCACAGGTGAGGAAAAAGTCAAAGCTCAAGTCTTATTGCTCAGTGTTATTTTATGGATGTGTTAGAAACATGTCACAGTTTAGTTTCTGCTGGGAAGAGGTGAGTGCTGGTTGGTTGATCATGGCAATCCACAGCATTTCATTATATTAAGTATTTAAATCTCTTAAGGTAGTCAACTTACTCGATACTCAACTGGTATCAAGTCTGTCTTTAGAGGGAAGGAAGAAATAATAAGTGTTTTTTTGTTTTCTTTTTTTTTGTTTTGTTTCTAGGTTGCCAAGGAAAGCGTGTTACAGTTTTGTCCAGAAGCTAATATTATAGCTTACCATGATAGCATCATGAAGTATGTTTGGTTTTAAGCTCTAATTACATGTTTTGATTTGCAAGTGCTGTGTTATTTCAATGCTACAATGGTGTGCTTTAAGGTGTTTTGCAAAGCCTCCTCAGGAAGGAGAAATAGCTGTAACTGTGAGACTGCCCCACACCTGAGTGGCAGGGTGGGTTTTGCATGAGTTTTAAGCTCTGCTAGTAACCTGTAGCCATTTGTTTATGTCTGGTTTTCATTCTATTAGCAACATTTGCCATATAAGTTTCTGCATTGTGAGGATGCCCTGATGTCTTGAGCAATAATTAAATTAAAAGTAATGTGAATGTTGAGTCTGTGATTAAAAAAATAAAGTCATTTGTGTGAGTAGGTAACTAATTGTTGTTTAGATATGCCCCAAAACGTTAAAATTTAGTCTGTGTTACCTGCAATCAATGAGTAGTGTACAGGATTATGTAGAGTTTCATTAGCTGTTTCCCATGTTTTAATTTGTATTTGTCCAGTTTCTTAAAAATGGATATTCTGTAACATGAAGGTTTGGCCTCTGATGTTACTGTCACTCTGATGAAACACTGACTCACTGCAGCTTCTGCTGAAACAACCCTTAGGTCTAGTTCCTCTTTACTGTCTCTTCTTTTCCACCTTCTTTGCATCAGAGAAATGCAGTGCAAAGACACTGCAGTGTCACAGTTTCGGATGCCCTGTCTTGGCTCCTGAGGGCAGGGAGGCACAGCCAGACCCGTGGAGCTCTCAGTCTAATGAATTATCCACACTCTGATGAGCTGTGGTAATTACAGAGTGCCTGCTGTAGCCACAGCTGATGGTTTGTAAGGTCAGTTACCACAGCTCAGCCAATTTACTCATTAGGCCAGAGTAGTTTAATCACTTTTCCTTGTCTGCCCGTTTCATTGGTCAAATTAGTACTAATTGCAGTAGGTTCCTTCCAGCAGCACAGCATTCATGCTGTCACCCAGCTTTGAAAGGGGCAGAAGACAAATGGGGCAGTTATAGCCCGGCTAGATTTGTAATCTGTGTAATTTATCACATGGACATCAGTCCAGCCTTTGCATGTGTGGAGTTTCTGCTGTGGTATAATGAGCAGCAAGGTTGATGTGCCATTTCAAGTGCTGTTTTTCTCTCCGTAGCCCTGACTATAACGTAGAGTTCTTCCGCCAGTTTACCCTGGTTATGAATGCTCTGGATAACAGAGGTGACGTTTGCACTGGGGTTATAGTGGGAGGTGTTGCTTGGTCATAGACACGACTGTAACGGGTTCCTCTCAGCATTAAAACAGTAACACGTGTCCTCTTAAGCCACCTGTGGTTGGGCTGAGGCGTTGGGTGCTTTGCTGGGAACTCAGAAGGGTACTTAGTGCTTCTCCAGCTGTTTGGACAGTAAATATTAACTGCTGTGTTATTGCTTTATGAGAGCTGCTGAGTGCTGTGGGTATATATGTAGCTTTGTGCAGCTGAGTGTGCTGTGCTCAATAATGTAAATATATCTTGTGTTAGTGGGGAAATGGGCTGGGGGAAATGGTGTAGTGCTCTGTAATGAAACAAGGCAGAGGAAGGATCACTGTTCGCATGGGAAGCTACTTTGAATTTGGAGAAGTAAAACTTTTTTTTCTCTAATTATTCCATTTTTTTCTTCAAAACCTCTTGCCTTGCAGCTGCCCGTAACCACGTGAACAGGATGTGTCTGGCTGCTGATATTCCTCTGATAGAGAGTGGGACTGCAGGCTACCTTGGACAAGTGACAGTCATCAAAAAGGTTGGGTTGTGTGTGACTTTGTCACTGGCTATTTTGGACAACAGGGAGTTGGCTGTTTTGGGATAGAGTTACAGTTCATCTGTTAATAGCTTGTACTGGCAGTGGCCTTCTCAGTGTGACAAGTAAATATTTCATTTTTCACCAGGGAGTGACAGAATGTTATGAATGTCAGCCTAAACCAACTCAGAAGACTTTCCCAGGCTGCACAATCCGAAACACACCCTCAGAGCCCATCCACTGCATTGTGTGGGCCAAGTACTTGTTCAAGTAAGTGATCTTTTCAAGAGAGAGACTGGGTACTGTGCTTCACTCTCCTGGCTTAAACCTACACACAGAGAAATAAAATGGACACACTCTTAAAATGAATTGTAATGGATTTTATATTAATTTTAAATTATAAATTTTAAATCTAAATTACAATGCAAACCTCCAGTTCCTTGATCTGGGGTTTGGGGTGGTTATTTTTTTTCTTTTACTAGTAAGATGGAAGGTCAATTAGTACTTAGGCCTTGCTCTAATATCATAAACTCTGGCAGAGTGGTTTGGCACAGCAGTGTAGGTTGAGGTTACTTTATTCTTCATCTTTGTGTGAAGTGAGCACATTTTTCAGTTTAATGCATGTATTAACAAGTGTAAAGTTGGTTGGAATCTTGGCTATCCCACAGGTTCTAAGATTGCTCTCAGTACTGCAGTGTAAATGTAAAGCTGGGGGAATTACTGAGTTCTACAGAACTGTTCTGCTAAATTCATTCTTGTATTGAGCACTTTGTGCTCTCAGAGTTAAGTCCATGTATGATGAATCCTAACAGTTTAAAAAGCAGTGTATGAAATGGCAGTCTGACAGCAAGAATTCTCCAGTGGATATATATTTGTTAGCAAATATTTCAGTCTTTAACCAGGATGTTGAAATTTTAGTGTTGTGTTGTTCTTATTATGTAGCCAGTTGTTTGGAGAAGAAGATGCTGATCAAGAAGTCTCTCCTGACAGAGCTGATCCTGAAGCTGCCTGTGAGTGTGATATAAGCTGGTGGCTTACCCTGTTACTGAAATGTTCTGTTTCAGGGATTATGACTTGTGTCCCTACATCTCTTAAACTCCATTGTATTTTAAGAGGGTTCTATTTCCTGTATCCTTGGACAACAAGAGTTTGGGGAGTGTTAACAGTAGTCTCCTTTACAGGCCATCATATACACTGTGTATAAGTCAGTTCTCTCATCCTGCCTCTTGTTTGAAACAGTTTCAGTTGTTAGTTAACTTGGAGCACAGTGCCTACCAGAGGGTTTTTTGTGGAGAACATGTAAAAAATACTCTTCAAAGTGACGATAATTTAATAGCTGAATCTGTCAGAGCTGTGGCCCTTGTGGGCAGCCTAAAACATGATTCAAAGGACCCCTTCAGAGCAGGGGGTACCAGAGGCACTGATGTTGTTCTGTAGCTGTTCTCAGGTGGTGTGGGGAGGGCAGCTGTGAGGAACACAGAACACTCACAGTTCCTGGAGTTCCAGTTAACACATCCAGGTGTAAGATATGATATGGATGAACAGGTTTGTTTAGGTGTGCAGTCTCCTGTTCCCTCTGCAGCAAATGGTTTTGCCCTGTGCCCAGAAACTTAAAAGTGAGCTTGAAGTGCAAATAAAATCCCACTGATCTTCACAGGGTGGCCTTTTCCCCTCTGTGTATTTGAAAGTGATGGAGTATTTCCTTCCCTGCATCTGGAGGCCTGTCCTTTGAACACTGGACTGAGTGATACTTGTAGTCACACTGCCTTTCCACTCCTAGCTGAGGGTCTGCCAGGAACTGCAGGGATTGTGCTTGAACTCTTCTGTCCTGCAGCCCTTTAGTGTTTATCTGCATGGGAAATAGGCCCATTTTGAGTGATTTTTTGTAGCTATTCAGTATTTTTCTGTCAGGACAGTAATCCTAATTACTGTGAGGTGGATAAGCAGCATCGTTGCTTGATTCTTCTGGATCCTTTGGTAGATACAAGGACTTTTGGAGAGGGAGCTTAGAGGATCCTTTAACTCTTCAAATGCTTTGAACATCAGATAGTGATCACTGGACAGGTTGTTCCTACAGGAAGTACAGAATGAAATTGGTGAGTCTTAAGAGAGGCATATAAAGGAACTTAAAACAGTGTCTGCTGGGCCACCTGAAAGGTAGCAGACACAGTGCCACTCATTTCAGCAGGGATACCAGGGCAGTGAGAGGGAGGGTGAGCTGCAGCCTCACTGCTGTGGTCACTGTGGGGTGTGAGTGTCAGGGTTTATCCCCACCCAGCAGCCCTCACTGCCCCTGCCCAGGGCAGGAGAACCAGACAGAAAGGAAAACTCACAGCTTGAGATAAGAGCAGTTTCATAATGGAACAAAAAAAAATCTGATACTAATGATAGTAATAACTGGAATGAAGGGAGAGAGAGGGTAATAAACTCCAGACAAACCAGTGCTGCAGCTGCTCAGCACCCACAGTGGGTGCCCAGCCAGTGCCCAGGCAGTGCCCAGCCCCTCCCAGCCAACGCCCCCAGCTCCTGAGCTCTGGAATATCCCTGTGTAGTTCAGCTCAGCTGGCCTGGCCCTGCTCCCTGCCAGCTCCTGGTGCTTCTGCTCCCTGGCAGAGTGGGAAAACTGAAAAGTCCTTGACTGAGAGTAACCTCTTGGCAATGACTGAAGGAGCCTGTTATCAACATTATTACAGAATCCCAAACACAGCACTGGAGCAGCTACTGGGAAGAAACTTAACTCCATCCCAGCCAACAGCACTCAGGCAAGAGTCAGTGCAGCCTTTGCATTGCTCTGTGGGTCCTTGCAAGGTAGCACCAAACCTGTGGAGGAGCAGATTTGTCTGGTTTACACCATTCTCAAAAACTTGTGAAAAACCTGAGGAAGAAAAAAAGGGTGAAGATCCTGAAGGAGACAAATTACTTGAGTGACAGAGATAAATGGTGACTAGAGGAATGTCTCAGTTGGAAGTGTGTGCAGTTCACACAGGTAATTAAGCAAAGTCACTCAGAATAATAAAGATGAGGACTAACTGCAAAAAGTAGTGGACAGTTTCACAATACAGAATGACTGGGCAGTGAGACTGAGGCAGAAAAATGTGAAATAATGCAAATGATGCATTGATGAAAGGTGGGAAACATTCACAAATTTACATCTAAGGTGATGGTCTCCACGTTGATTTTTCTCAGTCAAGATGTTAATGGATAGTTCTATGAAAACAGCAATCTGCTGCTTATTAGAAATCATGATAGCAATTGCTGGATGGGACTGGGAAAGAAAGAAAATTATTAGCATCTATATATGGAATTTTTTTATGTAAGAATAACCAGAGCAAGGAAGCTGATTTTTTGTTGGGGTTTTTTTTGTGTGTGTTGAAGTCCTAACCAAGCTAAGACTCTTCAGCCAGGAAAAGAGACTCCTAAGAGGGGGTGGTTAGACATTTATGAATTCCCAGTGCTGTGGAGAAAATTAATAGGAAACAATTGTTCACTGTTTCTGCCAACAAAGGAATTGGGTGACATGAAGTTAAAACAGTGAGTTGCAGTTGCAGAGACAAACAGGACCAGACCCCCTGTGTCTAATTCAGCTTTTGCTGGGTGCATTAAAGCCAGTTTATGGTCTGCATAATTTTAATTATTCTCTGGGGGAAATATTTGGATGGGATTTTCTTTTTTAATTAAAATATGATTGCTTTATTGATAGGGGAGCCAGCAGAAGCAGAGGCCAGAGCACTGGCATCCAATGAAGATGGTGAGATTAAACGTGTCTCAACTAAGGAGTGGGCTAAATCAACGGGATACGACCCAGTTAAACTGTTTACTAAGGTATCTTCTTTACCCCAAATAAATGTCTTTATTTGAAGTGCATGACGTGCTTTAAAGTCCAAACTCTGACACAATGCTCCCCATCAGTTCTGTGACTGTGCTTTGCCATCCCCCAGTTTTGCTGTCCTGTTGGTCTCCTGCAGCATCAGCCTGTGGTGATGGCTTCCGTGGGCACAGGAACCCCTCCTTTGGGCTCTTCTTTTTGGATTTTCCCTTTACTCCTCCCCAGATTAACCAGAGCTGTGTCTGCTCTGTGGAATTAAGTGTTAGAAAGTGGGGAACAAGAAGGTTTTAAAATCTGATTTTATGCAGTTGTAACTATCTTCAAGGAGAAAATCAAAACCTCATAAATCTCATGTTGATTTTTCAGTTTCACAGCAGATGTAAAAATAAAGTGTGTCTTTTTTTCCTCTCATTTAAATTTTTTCATGTTTCCCAGCTTTTCAAAGATGACATTAGATACCTGCTGACAATGGATAAGCTGTGGAGGAAAAGAAAACCTCCAGTGCCACTGGACTGGGCTGAGGTACAAAAGCAAGGTAACTGTCCCTCCTCCTGCTGTATAGTTTTAGTTACACCTTTTATTTATTAATGCATCTCTGTGATATCTATATTTTTTTAGAGGCACAGTTGAGTAAAGGTAAAGAACATATTAATTCTTTGCAATTCCTGAAGATTTCCAATTTGTATGGAAACATTTTTCTAAGACTGTGTTGCAATTGTTGTTTTAGATACTCAGTATTGGCTGTAGAAAATACACTTTTAACAAAATTATGTGTGAGTTTATTCTAGGACACCTTACCATAAGCTTAGATTTATCTCTGAAAGCTGAGGTTTGTTTAAAATAGACATTTACTGTAGTTTGTGCATGTCTGGGTGACTGATATGTAGCTAAAGCTGCAGTTTTGAATGCAGATTTGTTGTAAAATGTTGGGGCTACTGCAGGTTAAGAATATTGTTCTTCATGTCAGAAAATA
Organism: Sakesphorus luctuosus; assembly: GCA_013396695.1. Taxonomy (NCBI): domain Eukaryota; kingdom Metazoa; phylum Chordata; class Aves; order Passeriformes; family Thamnophilidae; genus Sakesphorus; species Sakesphorus luctuosus. Next base: position 360,721 of record VWZD01001513.1, on the reverse strand, counting down.
CTTAATTTTGCTGAAATTTGAAAATCACTTGAGAAAAATTCTGTGGAATTTATAAGTATTCCTGATCTTAATTTTTTCCTTTTTTCCCCAAAGAGCAAAACCTGTCTGACCAACAGAATGAGTCCCCTGCAGTGCTGAAGGACCAGCATGTTCTCAGTGTCAGGAGCTATGCAGACCTGTTCTCAAAGAGTGTGAAAACCCTGAGTCTCCACCTGGCTGAGAAGGCTGATGGAGAGGCACTTATATGGGACAAGGTTAGTTTGCCATGTATAAACCAGTCATATACTTTGCATGTGTAACACAAATATTAGTTGGGCTCACTCACTTCCATTCCAAAATAACACTGCTTAAAACAGAAGTGTCTCCTCACTGACAGCACTTTCCATATAAACACATAATATTCTTTTGTAACTCAGTGTAAGGTCTGACTGTTGGGTGTACAATAACTCAATTCACCAGCTTCTAAAAGCACAGATTCACAGGTATTTGTTGTATTTTGATTTTTGAAGGTATTTTAATAATGCAACTTGATTGTTTCCTCCTTCTCATTCTCTAAAGCATGTTCTTGGTTAGTAGTGAGAGCTCCACTGAGCTGTTCATGGTAATCAGCTCTGACAAGGGGGGCTCAGTACAAGTTTTGCTGAAGAAAAGGAAGACGAGTTTTCTCTTTTAGAACCTCAGGCAGCATCATCTTCCTGCAGTCAGTTGTCATTTCACATAAGAAAAAAGGTAGTTTGTAAATATGGAGGGGGCAAAATAGTAAAATATTGTTACAACAGGTAGAAAAAGTACTTCTTTCTGAAACACCCAGTGTTTGAAACTGTTTCAGTGTTGAAATTCAGTGTTGAAAATATTTAAACCATTATAAGAGTTAGGATTTAGACCTTTTTTTAACATACAAGGCATTTTATTAATTCTAATATTCTAATTTTCTATTAAAATACATGTTTTGAGTTGTACTTAGTATCTAAAGTATTATGTTACTGCTCTGTCTTAATACACCATTTGAAAGAGGAAGTGTATTGTCTTTGAAATGGAACAGTGTACTTTTGTTTTACACTTTCTGGTTTTTGAGGGTAGGGACCATGTGTTGCAAACTGTTTACAGGGAGTAATCTGATTTTTAAATGCTTTTTATTTTAACTTCTTGTTAGGATGACCCTTCTTCCATGGATTTTGTCACTTCTGCTGCAAACCTCAGGATGCATGTTTTTGGAATGAATATGAAGAGCAGATTTGATATCAAGTGTAAGGATAAAATATAACATTGTTTTATTTAAATATTAGTGTAAACTTTTGTTTTCATTTGCTGTTAAAACTCTGCCTCCTCTTGCTTATTTTGCAGCAATGGCAGGAAACATTATCCCAGCTATAGCTACTACCAATGCAGTCATAGCTGGGCTGATAGTGCTGGAGGGTTTGAAGATTTTATCAGGAAAAATAGACCAGTGTAGAACGGTAAGTGGGAATAAGATACTTGCTTTCTTGTTATGTGTTTAAAAGTTACATTTAACATCTTTTCACTGTGTGCAGTTTTTACTGTCATGTGTTGCTTCAGTGGCTCCTGAGCATGCTGGGAACTTTCAGTCACAACGAACAGAGAAGTGCAGGTCTCAAGGATCATTAAATCCCATGATTTAATGAAGTTTGCTGCTGGATAGGAGAGGGAGGCAGAGGGAGTGCCATGGCTTGAACGTGGTTGTTTCATGTGTTTGGCAGGAGCTGCTCAGCTCAGGGGTCAGTGAGGGCTGGCTGGGCTGGAACTGCTGCTCGGAGGGCGTCAGGGAATGGGGCAGCCTGTGGGATTGAGAGAAGAAAGCTGCAGGCAAGAGATTTCATACATGCTGTTACTTACAGAATAACTTGTTTTCTTCTTGTTTGTCCTCCAGATTTTTCTGAACAAGCAGCCAAATCCCAGGAAGAAGCTGTTGGTTCCTTGTGCTTTGGACCCCCCAAATCCTAATTGTTACGTATGTGCCAGTAAGCCCGAGGTGACTGTGAAACTCAACGTGCACAAAGTTACTGTGCTAACACTCCAGGATAAGGTAAATCCTGAGTCACAGCTACAGCTTTCCTTTTGAGTCTCATACTCCACATTCTTAAAGTCAGGGGTTTGATCAGTAGATTTTGACTGAGCATCACTTGCTCTGCATTGCTCTCAGTCACAAGAAGAGCTGGATTAACCAACATGATTCTTGCCCATGTGTGCTCTGTGTTTTGTGAGGAGATGTTTGCATTTTGTAACTTTTGTGTGCTTTTAAAGCCTATTCATATCTGACAAACCCCTAAATTTGTATTTCACTTGAATAGTTCAGTAGCCACACTGCAGTTGTGTAGTCACAATTGATTTGGAATTCTGTCATTTTATGAAGTAGTCTAAAAAACTTTTCAGCATGTCCGTACCTGGAGATACCAGATATTAAAATGTAATAATTTTGTTCATGGAAATGAGAAAAAAAAGGCTTTCAGTAGATGCTGAAAACAAGCCAGGATAATAAAATCAATGTAATTCAAGATTCTTTTTTTATAAGTGTGTTTAAGTCAGATATTGATTAAATAACTATATTCATATTTTCAGATACTGAAAGAAAAATTTGCTATGGTAGCACCAGATGTACAAATTGATGATGGAAAGGGAACTATCCTTATCTCTTCAGAAGAAGGAGAAACAGAAGGTAGGCATACTGAAGTTTTTTAGATAAGAGTAGATAAAGCCTTGGAAGGAAGCATCCAGCATGTGTGTGTAGCAGGTGTGTGTTGCAGTGTTCATCCTGCAGGCCAAGTTTGGAAGAGAACTGGATTTGCAGGTATTGTAAGTGGCCTGGGCACACAGTGTGCTGTCTGCAGGCCTGGTGGCCAGGTCAGCTTCCCTGCATGAACAACTCCTCAGCTGTGTCAGGATTCCTTTCAAAAACAGACACCTGTTTGCAAGCCCCCTGCATTTCCCTGTTCTTGGTAGGTGGTGTGTTCATGATGCTTGTAGGCACTACTGTAATACAGATACCATCACCTAAATGTAATTGTGAAGTGCTGGAACGTGATACACAAGGAGTAACTCACTCAAACATAAGTAATTTCAACTCCTAACAGGCTTAAAAGGCAGCTTTTACTTCCAATATAGCTAATAAATGTTAATCTTATGTGTCTACATAGAAGTTCTGGAGTATTCCTGTCAGCACATTTCTTCAGGTGTAAAGGATCTTTATATAAAAAGCTGTAAATGCTGCAGGTTGTTTCTTGTTTCTGTAGGAAATAACCACAGGAAATTGTCAGACTTTGCAATCCGAAATGGCACTCGGCTACAAGCAGATGATTTCCTGCAGGACTACACCCTGTTAATCAATGTGCTTCACAGGTAAGGACTCTGAAACAACCATTGGGGTGTTCATGTGTGGAACAGTTCCACAGAGAATTGTAAATACATGAATGAAGGTCAAAGATGAAGCTGCTGAAAGAAAATACAGAGGTAAAAGAGGAATTGTCGTTATTTTTATGAAATTACAGAGTGTAAGTTTTTTGTTTGGTTTTGTTTTTTAGAACAGTATCTGAAAGAGGTTTGTTTGAATAATTTGTTGTTACATGACATAAAAGCACACAGTGCAAAAACTAATTTACTTTTGGGGCAGCCAACAAGCAAGAAAATGCCATTTGAAAAAAAGACAAAACAAAATTTAAAAAGATAAAAACCCACCAGCTCCTCTGCTTGACTACCTGTGTTCAGCAGTCACTTTGAAATGATTGGTGAGTGTATTTAACTCTGGATAAGTAATAAACATATTATAGACAGTAAAAGAACACACTGCATGTTCACTGAGAGTAGGAGTGGGACATTAAGGAAGGAAGGTAAGCTCAGGTAATGATTTTTCTGACTCCTAAGCATGTTAAGTCATGGCACTGGATGGAACAGTGTTTATGAACAGGCAAAACATAAGTTGTAAAGGAGGACTGAACAACTGTTTTTTCAATATGTTCTCCTTTTGTCATAGTTGCAGGGTCCTCTAATACTTGAATGGTGTTCTCTTTGGGAAAAAACCCAGGGTTTTGTTTTCACCTGACTGTTTCACTGTGTTTTTCTGCAGTGAAAACCTAGAAAAAGATGTAGAATTTGAAGTTGTTGGTGATGCCCCTGAAAGAGTTGGCCCTAAACCACCAGAACCAGCATCCAGGAACATGAGCAATGGTAGTGATGATGGAGCACAACCTTCAACATCAACAGGTAAATAACAAGAATCAGTGTCAAATGAAACAAAAAAATCTTTCAGTAGTGCAACCCAATTAAAGTTTTATCACTTAACTTTGCCAAAACAAAATACAGGGCATTTAAATTGTCTGTGTGTATAATGGTGGGATTAAATGGAAAAATGCACATTTACAGTTGTTAGAAAACACACAAAAGTTTACAGTGAATACAACCTGAAATGGTATTATTTCCCTGGCAGGGGCTTGGTGGGGTGTCAGCTCAAATGCATCATTTGCACAGTGATGTAAATAAAGTTAGACCCATCCTAACCATGGTCACCCTGTTGCTTGACAAAAAAGGATCAGCCAAGTTTATCACTTTGTCCCTAAAGAGAAGGGACTGTCCTAATGTGGACTCTTTCTTGGAACACACTCAGAATAGTTTAACTCCAAGGCATATGGAATGCTTGAGAAGTACAGGCTGATGAACTGGGAACATCACACTGTTTACTGGGGACAGTGTATGAATCCAAATAGTTCCTGTGGCAGATGAGAGTTAGGAATCCTTAGTTCTGTTCCCTCTTTGGGATGGTGTTCCTTGCCTGGCAGAGTTAAGGTACGTGCACAGAGCTAAGATACATGCACAGGTATGTAGTCACTTGCCTCCTGTTTCAGGGAAGATTAAATTTTAAGATCATTACTAAAATTTATTTCAAATTGTATTTAAAAATTACAAAAATAATATAGAATTGGTTTTTGCAGTGCATTGGTGCTTAAAAACAAACCAAATCCACTAGAGGTCATGGAAGTTCATGTTTGGTTCTGTTTTGCCTTTGTATACTATGCACTGTTATCCTGTAGCTCTGTAAGGCTGCTCACACTTCCACTTCTCCCTCTCTTTGTGGCTTCTCTCTCCTGTGGTGTGGCCTCTCCTGGGAGTTCTGCTGAGTGTGGTAGGGAGAGGAGAAGCTGCTCTGCAGCTCGGTGTGTGGAGAAATTTTCTCAACAACTGCTCAGACAGAATGTGATTCTTCTGTTTCGTACATGCAAAAGAGTCACAGAATCTGAGAACACGCTGAGCTGGAAGGGACCCACAAGGATCATCGAGTCCAACCCCTGGCCCTGCCCAGGCCCATCCCCAGGAGTCACCCCCTGTGCCCCAGAGCATCATCCAAACACTCCTGGAGCTCTGGCAGCCTTGGGGCTGTGCCCACTGCCCTGGGGAGCCTGGTCAGTGCCCACCACCCTCTGGGGGAAGAGCCTTTTGCTGAGATCCAACCTGACCCTGCCCTGGCACAGCTCCAGCCATTCCCTGGGTGCTGTCCCTGCCCTGACACAGCTCCAGCCATTCCCTGGGTGCTGTCCCTGGTCCCACAGAGCAGAGATCAGTGCCTGCCCCTCCTCTGCCCCTCCCAAGAAAGCTGGACCTGCAATGAGGTGTCCCCTCAGTCTCCTCCTCTGCATTTCCCTAACTCTTGGTTATTGCAATATCTTCCATATCTCTGGTGAATGTGAAAACCATATTTTATAGTAATTTCAGGGAAATTCAAAATACTCTTGCAGTTGACTGGCAAAGAATATGGATAAGGAATGCTCCAAGATGTATTTCTTGTATTAGAGTATTATATTTTTAAGTATGAAAATCAATTTGGAATTTTGGCATTAAACCCCCGTGTTGTGCAGCTGCAGATCAGGACGATGTGGTGATAGTTGACTCTGAGGACGAGGGTCCCTCGGGCGATGCCGGGGCCGAGCTGGGGGGCCGGAGCCTGAAGCGGAAGCTGCCTGGGGAGTGCGAGAGCGCGGGGGCCAAGAGAGCGCGCGCTGCGGCTGCGGCCGAGCAGGACGAGCTCCTGATCGTGGACTCGGAGGAGGAGGGAGCCTCGGGCAGCGCTGAGGAGGATGGCAGGAGCCACAAGAGGAAGCTGGAGGAGAAGGGCTGCGAGTACGTGGCTCCCAAGGGCGTGTGCTGAGCTGGCAGCAGAGCTGTGACTGAACACACCGGTGCCCCCGACAGGATGGGGCAGATTCTGTAACACTGTAACCCCACGCTGTGCTGGGATGTGAAAAATGTCCAGAACTAGACTAATGTTAAGGCCTTGGTTCAGTGTGAGTAAGTGAATGCCAAACCACTGGCTGAACTAATTTGTGTCTGTTTCTCTTGATGACAAAGCTCTTGTATCAATAGACTCTTTCAGAAGTTTTTCCGTATTAATTCCATATATTAAATGTAGTAGAAACATAGTTTATAAATCTTTACAGATAAGTATTTGCTTAAACAATCATGAAAAAAGCATGTTATGTCAGTGTAAATACCTCTTAGGTATCATCCAACAGGACAGAAAAACCTGCTCTTGTTTAGTAAAATCTGATGCCCAGATTTTAAGCAACTACATTTTTGTTTTTTCAGTGATTAATACCTTTGAAGTGTCCCAGCAGTGGCCTGCCTGCACATTTACCTATCCCTTATTCTGTGTGTGAGGGCTTCACCTCCAGCATTCACACAGTCACAATGCTTGAACAAAAACATTTCTAGCCTAGTCCTTAACATTTTTCACACCCTGAACAAGTAAACAAAAAAATTCAACAGAGCAAATCAGTGCCATGTTCTAACAGTGTTCTTAAACATCAGCTGGCACTATGTACATTACTGTAAAACTGTTAATTTACTCCAGTTTTTCAGCTCGTACTGCCTGGTATGTCAGTGTAAGAAGCAAATTTTTGTGTATTGTTACAGTTTCAGGTTATTTATATTTGATGTTTTGTAAACTCAAGATACTACTACTATACTGTACATCTGATGGACCAAATAAATAACATCTGAAATACTTGCTATATTTGCTTGCACAGTCCAAGATTATGCTGACTTATGGGATTTTACAATGTATAGCCTTCAAAAATTACTGTATTATTTCCATTTTTCTAAACATAACCTAGTAGTACAGAACTGAAGCTTCACTTGTTTGAGGTGAAAGGGGAATTTTTTTAATAAAACTTTTGTGAATTTTTTTTTTCCTGGACAATCAGTTATTGGGCTCTTCAGCTGAAGCAGTTGCACCACCTCACCTGTGCTTTCAGCCCCTCCTGCCTTCAGAAAGAGGAAAGCACCAATTTTCTGTTACACTTTGTGCATAGGACAAAAGTGCCATGTTTAGAACCAGTATGTTAAAACCTACTGCATTTGTTGGTGTTGGGAGCCCTCAAAGCTCAGCGTTGGTTCTTAGAATGCACTAATTGGCCATTTCTGTCACTGTACCAAAATTATCTTCCAACTTTGTGTCAGTGAACCAAAACTGCTCCTGTTTGTGGGTAAGTTTGCAGAGTTGGCCTTCCAGAGCACAGCAACTGAGCAGCAACATTTACTGTGTATCAGTTTGCAAAGTGAGTGACTCTGAAACAAAATGTATAGAGGACAAATGGAAAAAATAAACAAAGAAAAAACCCAGCCCCTTTTTAGGTTTTAGTTGCTGCCTCTGGTTCTGCCAGAACAAAGACCAGCCTGCCCTCGTGTTAAATTGCCAGAACTGCTTCTGTGAGGCAATTAATGTTTTATCTCTTCTTTCAGGCAGCAATACTCATATGCAGTGCCTTGTTTGGAGGCCTAATACTTCACTGTGCAGTTAAATCTTTGGGAGTTGGCTGCTGCTTGGCCAGCATGAGCAGAGACTGAGGTAAAGCTGTGAAGAAGAGGCATTACAGAAAGGATTTTCAGTGCTACAGTGGAAAATGCCTTGCCATAAGCAGCTGAAACACCAGAATTGAATGTCAGATGGCATCTCCCAAAAATTAAGGCTGGCATATTTAGGCTTTAAGCTTTATTAAATATAAAATCATTGATTAAATTTAGCTCTCTAGCTTTTAAAAACTCTTCTAGAGGCTCTAATTCTGGTAACTTACTACGTTAGTTTTACTGAAGTTGAGAGTGTTCATGATTTGGACATTGAGTGGTGTATGAGCTGAATCAAATAACATCACTGACAGATTTAGGGGTGGGGGGGGAATTTAGAGGGTTCTACTGAATCTCACTGATTTCCTTAAGTTACCAGTTGTTTTTATGGCACTGGTGAGATGCACTTTTAGAGAATCATGAAGTTGAACAATGTGTTACTTGGTTTGCAGCATGAAAGGCCAGAATTCACCTGCACCAGCAACTACCTCGGGATGTGTTTAGATGTAGTTGTGCCACTCATGTCTGGGCAGGAAGGAGTGACATGGCCAGAAAATGCTCCCAGATCCTCCTGTAACACTGAAGGGAATGGTTTTGACTGAAGTGCAAACTGCTGCTGTGCTAAATGAAAAGCTGCTTTTCAGAACTGACAGACTGTGAGTGTCCTTAATTGGCTACTAGTCACCAACGTTGTATTAATGTAGAATTTTCCAACTTAAACTTGCTCATACAAAAAATTATAAATTGAAGCATTTATTAGGCTTTCAATTAATAAAAAGAAAAACAGCCACTTTTCAACTGACAAATCTGTTCAACTCCTGATAGCAGTAACAGTCATATGGAAGGAAGTGTAGTTGGAAGGCATTAGATTTAAAAGTTAAAATGGAGAAGTTCTCAGTGCCTTGGCATGCCAACCCTAAAGTAAGCTCTGTCTTCACTAGCAATTTTTGAGCCCACCTCATTAAATCAGTTTACAAATGGCTATTTGCAGTGATATAAATTGTCTTTTCTGTCCCCCAGACTTCTCTAGTTGTTTGTTTACATTCATGCAAAATTCTGGAACACAGATAAGCTTTTCTGGCTGCTTTTATAGAAACAACAACTCCTTGAATGTTTTATTTACTTACTGAATGTGAGTGCCATGTATAGACAAGACAAAGATTGGAGCATTAGTGTAGTTGAATGCAGCTGGGAATGTATCACTATCTGTCTGCTATTAGTTCCATATCCCATTTCTGCAGTGGAGCATGGAAAGGCATATAGGCCATTGATGATAGACAACAGTTAATTAGAGATTCATTAAGCTGCTCTGACTTAGGTTGGAGGAATTCTCAAAGCATCTTAAGAATCATCCTTAGGAGGCAGCTGAGAATGGTCCAGGAGGAGGAGCTTTGGGGCCCTGCTGCCAGCCAGCCTTGTGCCAGCCCATTTCCTGAAGAGCAACTGCAACTTGGGGTAACCAGTTAATGTTTGTAGTACTTCTGACATAGCAGTTTTACTTTATCAAACCATTTCATAGTTGAACCTCAGAGAGGTGCATCTTTTCCTGGCCTCGACTGACAGCTTGGGGCAGATTGATGTGCCATTTCAAGTTCTGACCTTTACAACAAAGACCTCTTGCTAACCATTTATTAGATCACAGAAGATAAAATCAGCTTGTGTTCATTCTGGAGATACCATTAGTATCTGCTTCAAGCCTTACTTCTTCTGACCCAAAATTTTAATTTTGGATTAGAAAACCAAATACACACTGAATTAAGGGAAATAAATTTGGGGTTGTTCTGTTTCTGTGCCTATAGGTAGGTATTTTTCTTCTCTTTGCAGCTGTAAGGACGAGAAGCCATCTACTTTGTGCACCTAAAATACTGGTCATTCAAGACAGCAGAAACCAGGACCAGGGTAATAGAACAAATCTTACACAAGTCAGTTATCTGGTTTTTGCTTGCCTGAGATTATTTCTGGGCTAGTGTCAAAGCAGAATGATTGACCTGCAGACAGTTTGATTTGGGAGCCTTGATTGTTTAAAGGAGGAATAAGCTGAAGTAAATACCTGTACTGGTAGATATAGCTTGATACCTGTTTCTGTTAAAGGAAGAAAATTGCTGTTCAGATACATGTTATCTTTATCTTTGTCATCAGCACATTTCTTCATTCACACGAGGAAGAGCGAGAAGTTTGCAGTACCATTTCCAAAAGAAAAGATACTTAGAGAAATGGCTCTGCCAGTCCTCTCAGCAACACTGGAAGCTTCTTGCAAACAATTCCATCACTGCAACACCATGAATAATAAGAAAAGAAAAGACAGACCCACGGAAGCTTCACTGGTGGCACTTTGGCTGTTGGGGTGTGGTACCCGCCCCCTGCCTGCTGGGGGTCTGTCTGCACATCCACGGGGGTGTTCTACATCTTGCACATCTAACCTGTCATAACTGGGGGGAGCAGGAGTGTGCTGAGGGAAAAGGGTGGCAAAGATGCCTAACTAGAAGCTTGGGAAGCTGCTGGGAGCTGTGGAGATCACAAAGGGGACGGAGTAAGGGTGGTTTGCAGGTGCACCTGGGGGAGGATTAAAGGGGTTGTAGAGGAGGAGGGCTGGAGACAGGAGAGCACTGACAAGTCCCTGGAGGGGTGTAGGTGAATATGGCAGGAGGACCCTGAGATGCTGTAAACAGTGGCTGAGGACTGGGGTGAGTGCAGGGGGGAGCTGTCTGGACTGGTGGGACTGGAGCATTGTTTTGTGACATTGTGACCTTGTGCCAGGTGGGGAGGGCAGTTCTTGGGGCTGCCTTGACTCTGCAGTGGGTACCAAGAGGCACAACCAGTGGGGCTGGTGCTCTTCCCCAGCAGAGCATGGGGGGCACAGGTCTGGCAGTCTGACCCTCATGCAGAGCTTCTGTTCTTTATTCTATATTTATTCTTTATTCTATATTCTAAGGCTGTCTGATTTCTTTGCTGGATGACGGGTTGCAGTATTGTAATCAGAACTTCAGCATATCAAGAGAAATTTCAGCTCTGTAGAGTCCCAAGTTTGTCTTTGTATTTCCAAATCTCTGAAATAAGAAGCTATACAACCTAAGACCTCCAGAAAAGTACTAAGTGGTGCACTGCTGGCAGAGCTGACCAACTAAATGATGGATTTATGCAAATGCCGTGCCTGCCAACTGATTGCATTTGAACATACAGCAACCTTGTCCTGAGATGGCTGGGGCCATGTGCAGCCTCCAAAGGCTGAGCCAAAAAACTGCATTGGACAAAAGTGTTACTATCTGAAATATGTAAGAAAAGTGGAAGATGAAACTATGAAAGAAATGAGATCCATAACTGGTGAATTAATGCCAAGTGCTTGGACATATGTTGTCTGTCTGACCCAGCACGCTCACAAAGCGCCTGTTGTGACTGGGATTTTACGGGGTCTGTCCCGAGTTATGTTTGTGCAGCACAGTGAATAGCTGCATTTGCAATGAATAAGAAGAATGTAAAAAATGTTAAATAGTGTTTTATTGCAGATTTAGAATGAGAAATGACCTGTAAGCCTGCAGAGTAGTGTTAGTCAGAAATATTTTAAATAGTTGTGCCTAGCAAAGGCATCCATTCAAACACAGCGTGTGCTGTCCACCAGAAGGTGGTGCCCTAAAACACACGCTGTCATTTCCATTTTTAGGAGCTGTGATCAACTGCAAATCAGAATTTTAAAATACAGGTCAGAACAGAGTGATTTGCAAACAAATCACCCGAGTCCAAATACATATTAATAGCCAAACTTCATATTCCAAAATGTTTGCTCATATTTAAAGTTATCACAACACAACTTAACATACAGGATCCAAGCAAGCAGAACAAAGCAGTCTAAACCCAGTACAGCTACCACTTCAAAGAAAATCAAAACTTCAGTCTCCAATCCCAAAATAAAAACATTTCTTACCATAATGTTTGTATGAATTTCACAAGTTTTTTTGTGTTCTCTGTTTGTTTGGCTTTGTTTTCTTTCATCAGGCTTAAAACAGACCAGAGAAAAAGAATAATCGTTAACATTCCTCACCAAGAAACCAATCAATTTTAACACTGGAAAACCTTGTGGACTTCAAGGTATAATTTCATTGATTTCTTAATGCTGAAGACAAAGAAGGAAATTGCAGCAAATCAGGCAGCATCCAATTCAATAAGCAGATCTGTGGAGCAGCTTCCAGTGGTTAAATTGATGAGGAGAGACAAAGAGCTGCCTCCTGCACTGTCCGTGAGCCCAGGCCTGAGAGAACACACAAGGCAGTGGGATTTTTGCTGTTGCCTTCAAGAGGGCTGAAGTCTCCCCAGTGAGTTATTACAATTACAGATTCCCTGCTTTGTTGGTAATAAACTGTTTGCAACCAAGGAAGCAAAACTGCCAGCAGGTCTCCCTGCCTGTTGGCTCAGGCAGTGTTCCCTTGCAGGCACTGGGAACTCCCAGGAACACGAGAGTGCTGCCTGTGAGGCCAGGCCAGCTGATATTCACAGATCAATAACTCCACCTGGCTGCTTTGCTCCCTTTAAGTCTTAGACAATAGACTTTATTTAAAAGGAGCAGCTGGCTTTCCTTGATATCTCATTTACCATATAACTTAAAATCAGGCATAAGGATTACCACACCAAACTGTGACATGAAGTTTAGCTTTTACAACACTCCAACAGCTCTTGTGCTCTTAGTTGCAGAAGTGTGAGTCTTCTTGCAATAGAGGCATTTTACTGCTAGTTGTTATAACTAGGCAAGTACATTGAAAATTAGGTGAAGTGAAAGCCACACCAGAATTGCCAAGCTGTAATTACTCAGTATTTTGGGGTTTCATCCATGTAACACGGAGGAGAATGATGGGGGTGCTTAGTAGAGCAAGAGCAGCTGTAATTCCACACTTCTTGTTTGCACAGCCCAGTACAGATGGTCCTCTGTGAGAAACAGCAGTGCCTGAGTACCCTGCAAACAGACTGGATTCAGCCCTGTGCCCTTCCCCTTGGCTGTGGTGTGGGTAAGGGTGATGTGCTTTGTGTGCATGGCAGAGGTGCAGCTCCCTGGTGAGGAGGGGTCAGCAGCTCTGCCCCTGCAGCAGGGCTGAGGTGGGAACACAGTGCTGGGACGCTCTGGCCAGGGCTGAGCAGGCTTGGCTGGGCCTGCCTTTGAGGGTTTACTTGTTAAGCATAAGCTTTCAAACAGTAAAGTAAGTGATTTTTATCCTTTGATCCACATTGCTTGGTAGATGCCCTTCGATCCCCCAGATTCCCTCAGTCCCCTGTGTGTTGTGCTGTGAGTCCACCCTCAACAATGCCCGTGTTTTAATGCCTGAGGTACCAACAGACTCCTGCTGGCAGCAGAAGCAGCCCAGAACTGTGCTGCCTCAAAAGGCAGAGCAAGGGCACAGTTGTGGCCCAGAAGGACAGAGCTACAGAAGGACATGCAGCCCCTGCTGTAGTTTACACTCCTCACTTCCCACAGCACCAGCTCTGCAGTTCCTACTGTAAAGGGACCTGCCCAAAATGCTTCCTTGCATGAGCACACAGGCAGGGCCTCCTAATATATCCTGCCCACTCTGGTAGATCAAGAGTGAAGTTATCTAATGTAAAACTTAAAAGAACCCAAAACAACAAACTCTTAAAATAGAGTAAACTAATTTTCTTTACATATGCTCTGACAGAACAACTTGCCAGGTTGTCCATGAGCCTCTCCCAGTTTCTCAGGTAGACAATCTTAGAGAAACTGGCAGTAAGTGGTGCAAAGTCAGCACTCAAACAGCCTAGTACAGGCCCCAGGCCCAACTGAAGGAGCTCTGCACCAGTACAGCTGAAGGCAGCAGCTCATGAGATGCCCACTGCTGCAAACAAACCTTGTCCCACGTGGGGCAGAGGAGGCCACAAGTTAAAGGTGGTTTCCATGTGCTCTGAGGGAGGAACCTGCCTTTGTTCTTGGCAGGTACATGTCTGTGCTACGTGGCTGACAGCACAGCGTGTGCCTTTGCTGAGAGCTGGACCAGCGAATCCAAGGCTTCAATGGGCAGGGGCTGGAGCTGCTGTTTGAGCCCACCCAGTGCAGTGGCTGCCCAGGGCCCTGTGCTGGGGGAGCTGGGCATGGTCTGCACAGGACACAACTGCAACAGGCCTCTCACCCATCACACACCTGCGGGCTACAGGTGAAGTGTAACTTGTTCCACAAGTAGGAAAGCTGCAGGAGCACGTGGGAACAGCTCGTTGAGGAGATGGGCAAAAAGTGGAGTGAAAGAGGTGAGCGCAGAGAAGAGCACTTGGCTCCCAAGAGCCGCGGAGTTTGCCTGCCTGTGTGCACCCTGACAGGGGGCTGGCTCTGCCCTGTCTCACAGATTTGCTTTGCGGGGCTTGCTCTGCACATTTACGTTGTTTGTTGGAGTTTTTTTCACTCGCACAAGCAAACAGATTGCCAATCAATTGCCCTCCACAGCTGGGGACATTTTTGAGTACACAGTTGCTTTTAATGTTTAATTAGGTATGATAACAGAATAAAATGTTCTTGGCACAGCAGAGTGCCTATAGCTCAAACTTGCAACATATTTCTCTCCTCACAGGGTGCTCAGCGCCCAGCAGTGAAAGGACACCCCTCAGGTACCATTGTTAGGGCCTTGTCAGCAGTTCTGCCATCAACACAAATGATTGCCACAGAGCTGCAGCCTAGTTGCCAAAATAATTAACTGTAGGCTGCCGTTTAGTATTGGGGGTCTCGGTTCAGTGGCTGTTTTGGGGGTTGTTTTCTGGCAGCCTTTTCCCCGAGCACACAGATGTAAATGGCAAAGCAGCTCTGGGCGTTTGTTACCGATCAACAGATGAAGCTCTCGCAGTTACACACACACAGTAGCTGCTTTCTTAAACTCCCGTCAACTCACAGATTGCTTTAGGCCACAATATGTTGATCATATGTCTTAGCGCTGCTTTTTTTTTTCCCAAGACTTAGTAAATAACTGGCAGCACCCCTCAGCTGCCGTGCTACAAGCACAGGTCCTCTCCGCAGAGCCCCCTGGCCAGTGCTGGGGACTCGGCACAGGTGCGGGGCTGGTCCCGCACCGCCGGCCCCGCAGCACCGCCCCGATGGCGGTTCCTGCCCGGGGCGCTGCCCCCTCGGAGGGTGGGTGGGCAGAGCCGCCCCTTCCCCCGGGCCGAGGCCGCGGTGCCGCCGCAGAGTTTGGGCGCGGGGCGCGGAGCCCGCGGGGGCGGGAGCGGTGCGGGGTGTGCGGGGCCGGGCGCGGTGACAGCGGCACCGCCCGCCCGAACGGGCCGGGCTCGGCCAGCCCAGCCGAGCGGGAGCTGCCGACC
>VWZD01001513.1:218469-344474 GCA_013396695.1 Sakesphorus luctuosus | reverse complement strand
CCCCGCTCCAGCTACGCCAGCACGGCCAGCGACACCAGCAAGCACTCCAGCCCCCGCGCCAGCCTCACCGGCTACGACGGCGGCGGCAGCAAGCCCAGCAGCAACCGCACCAGCGGCATCAGCATGGGCTCCGACCAGCCCCCCGCCAGCCCCCGCTCCAGCACCGCCAGCCAGTACTCGTGCACCGCCAGCCCCCGCTCCAGCTACTCGGACTGCAGGTACGGCCCGCCGGGCAGCGCCGAGCCCGAGGGGGCGGGCGGCGCGGGGCTCGCCCTGGCCAGCCCCCGCTCCAGCCTGTGCGGCCCCGACGGCCGCGGCGCGGGCGGCCCCGCCGTGGTCAGCCCCCGCTCCAGCATCTCCAGCCAGAGCTCGCGGAGCTCCCGCGGCTCCATGAGCGCCTACCCCGAGCTGCAGCTGCCCTCGCCCCGCTCGTCCCTGCTGGGGCCCGGCCTGCAGGAGGACGGCGCCGTGCCCGAGCTGGCGGACGTGTACCACCGCATCCATGCCCAGTCCCCGCCGCGGCACGACCCGCAGCACCCGGCCGGCGCCCCCGAACCGCCGCCCCCCTACGCCTACAGCCCCACCAAAGGCTCCGCTTCGGCCCCCAAATTCAAGCTCCCGTACCAGGTGACGCCGTGCCGGGAGAGCGGCCCCAGCCAGGCTGAGAGGCGGCTGGAGGCGCTGACGCTGGAGCTGGAGAAGGAGCTGGAGATGCACATGAAGAAGGAATACTTCGGTGAGTGGGGTGAGGGCGTGCGGGGCCTGCCCGGGCCGGGGGGCTTGGGCCGTGGAGCAGGCGGGTGTGCGATGCCAGGGCTGCTCTGGACCAGGTGGCTGCTGAAGTCCCATATCACCACCAACACTGTCTGTGTGGTGTCAGAAGTGCTGGTGTGTGATCTCCCTCCTGTGTGTTCCTAGCGCGGTTTCCCGGGGTGTGCGGTGCTTCCCTTCCCACGTGCGGGTGGGAGGCTCGGCTGAAGCGTTACAGGAGCTGTTTGTGCAGAGGGGACTTACGGTGTCTCTCGTTTGCCTCCCCTCCTTACGGGCTGCTCAAGCTTCCCCCTCAGCCTGCAGCATCCCTGAGGCTGTGGTGTTTGTGATCGTGCTCTGAGATGTGGTAACTTTTACAGGCGATGAGTGTGGCTGGTGAAGCAGTTTTTACTGCCTCGTTCAATGAAGTCTCTGCGCTAGTTCAGAGTACCTGCGGGAACCGGCATTGTTTCTGCCACACGAGGCTGTCAGGGGTCCGTGGCATCCCGGGGACCAGAGGGCAGTTAGGAGGAGAGGAGAAGAGAGGAGGGCCCTCGGTCCTTGTTGAGAATAAATAGCCTGTTGATCATCTCCTGGATTTTTGTCGCTTCTTGAAATGATTGAACCTGTTCTGTAGCCGCGCTAGTTGGGTTTAAGCTCACCTGTCTTTCTTACTTTGTGCTGGGTGGCAAAGGCCTAAAACGCCTGTGAATAGTCGATCCTGAAACCTGCAAATACTGCGGTGTTTGCCCTGCCCTGGGGAGTGCAGATGAGCCGGGCAGCCCTGGGAGCGGTTTGTTCCCTGCTTGAACGAGGGGTGAGGGCTGTGAGTGGCTCTGGGAGAGGCCCAGGACGGTGAGGGGCTGTGGTGAGCTGGTCCCACGTGTGGCCTTTGAGGGGATGGTTATCTCCGTGCCTTTGTGTGCTGCCTGGGCGCGGGGAGAGGCTCCCAGGCCGTGCTCGCTTTCTGAGCGGCGTGAGCGTTCCCGAGGATAGAGACGTGTGTTACCTCGGTTGCTGATTTAAACAGGAGAATTCAGCTTGCTTTTGGCGCGGCATTAGTGTGCTCTGCATGGAAGGAAGGAGTTCCAGGGCTCGTTGCATTTGTCTGGGAGATGCTTGTACGGAGACAGCCCCGGGCCGGCCGGTGGAGGGATGGCGAAGGGGGCAGTGCCTTCATTACCAGCAAAACCTTTCTGTAAACTGCAGTGGCATCGTTTCTACAGGCTTTTGTGACCAGACCGAGAAAGCTGAATGCAGTGTTTACTGCCTTCCTTCATCTGTCCGGGTCTCAAAGGAAAGCTGATGATCCCCCGCCGTATCCCTCGCACTGTCCGCACCTGTCCGTGCTGCTCCCTCCGGAGCGGCACCAGCGGCTCACTCGGAGTCCGTGCGGGGCCTGGGTGGGAGGGCTTGTAACACAGAACCGCACCAAACCTTACCTTCGGCATTTCCATGGTATTCAGAGAGACACTGAGAAATAAGATGTATTCAGGGTAAGAAACAAGTTATCTCTCCTGAGCCTCTGGAAGGCGTTTCCAGGGGCCTGGGAAAGCTGGGTGTGCTGTCAGGGACTCCAGGAGCAGCCATGGGGAATCTCTGCTGTGGGTGGGTTTTCTTGTTTGTAAGAGTTTGCCAGCTGGAAGTGCCACTGCTTGCAGGTGTATTCCACGGCAATGTGTTGCAGCACGCCCTGAACCCCGGGAGGTGCAGCCAGTGCAGGGTGAGCAGGGAGCCTGTGCCCGGAGAGCGGGTGTGTAGCAGCACAAAGCAGCACTGCTGGGACTTGCACCCTGGAAGCACCTGAAACCCAGAAAACTGGGGTGCTTTGAGACAGAAAGGTGATTTCTATGAGTTGCTGAGGTTTTGATAAATCCTGGTGGACTTGTTTGCTGAGGTTGTGATAAATCCTGGTGCACTTGATCCCATGGTTTTGGTTGGAATCATCCATGTAGGTGAATGCTGAGCTTTGGCTGAGCAGGTTGAACGAGAGGTTGGCAGGGACAACCACAGGCTGTTGGGTCAGAGACAAGGAGAGTGAGAACAGGATGGGGACTAGTCTGCTGTTTGGTTCAGCTTACCTGAGAGGGTCTTGCACAAGGTTAATAAAAGGAAGCAAGGAAGATGCATTGATTTGTAGAGCAGCTTGCACAGGCTGCAGCTGTGAAGTCTTTGCTTAAGCTTTCCCTCCCATAGCACTGGTGTCTGGCACACTCTAAAGGCAGTCGTGGGTGTTCTGTGATGCCTGTGGAGAACAGAGATGTTGAGCCAATAGTCTTAGAAGGTAGAGGGAACAGAGGAGATGGTTTAATGATCCTTAATTAGATGAGCTCAATTGTGTAGTGAATAAATGCCTACATGAGGACACTGGGTATTTACTGTGTTCTGTGTCCTGTCACTGTATCGTTGTTGTCCTGCTTCCACCCCCCGGTAAAATTAACAAGTGAGCAGTGTGCCATTTTGAAATGGAGGTTAAGGGGCTAACCAGCCCAGTTTGAACAAGGAACAGTTCTGCCCTGCCTTCAGTCTGGTTGTGGGTCCCTTTGAGTGTTCCCCTGACCACGTGTGTGCTGGCAGTCCCTGGCTGCTTTCCCACACCTCGCTGCTCTGCTGCAGGAGGAGCCTGGGACAGATAAGTACCTGGTGGAGGACAAGTGCAGGGGCTGGGCTCTGGAGGGGCTCTGGGGGAGCCCAGCAGTGTGCACGCCCTCAGGTCTGGTGGACTGACAGCCTGTGCTGGGATGAAGAACCCTGGGCAGTGCTGTGCTGGCAGCTTGGCTTTACTGCTTCTCCATCCTCCCCTTCTCCTCACAGGCTTCAGTGCTTCTGTAGAGAGAAGGAAGGTGCCCTTCTGCAACTGGTTTAATTTGACTGAAGATGCCAGCGTTGCTCAGGGAGGGCTCTGCCCATTTGCACTGAGGGGTCACCCCCTGCTCCTCCAAGTGCTCCCCCCAGCACGTTTCAGCCACATACACCCACTGGTCTGACAGAAGACAAAACCTGCAGAGAAGGAAGGAGGGAGGGGGGGAAGGTTGTTTGGGGCTGGATTGGCAGGCTGCTCAACTTCATCCCTGTTGAAGAGATGGCTGGAGCTGACCCAAGGCTGAGGGTGCAGACAGAGGACTGCAGGAGCCTGAGACCCTTCCTTTGGCAGCAGCCTGCAGTTGCATTGGGTAAAGCTGTGAGACTTTGTTCTTTTGTAGCTGCTTCCTGTGCAGCCCCTGCCCAAACTGCTTCATGCTCAGCCCGCTGAGCCCCTCTGTCTGTCCCCACCAAGGCACTGACAGTTTAGTAAATGTGCTTGCTTTAGTGGCAGATGCTGAGGAAAGAGGTAATAAAAAATACTTTCACTTCATTTCATAACTGTTCCCAGCTGAACATTCGTACGTGGTGAGGTGAATTGTCAAAGTTGTTTCAGGAACATTTTTAAACTTGAATGTTCCTCCTGAGGTGTAAACAGGACATTTGTGGGTGTTGGAAAGTCATCAGCTCAGGCGCTGTCATAAGTTCTATTTACTTTGCAGAATTCTTCAGTCTGATGTCTGTGTGTTGGAAAAGACAGTTTAAGGCAAAAGTTGCATTTTGGCATGTCCATCCAAGTCACCCAGTCCTTGAGGGACTGACTGTAATCCGATGGGTTGGCATCTCCTGGGCAGGAAATGTCACCGTGCTGAACAGTTACACTGATCTGGCTGTTGTTTGTGAACCAGATTGCTCTGTGTGTCCTGTGGCTCTGCTGGTGTGTGGTCAGAAATGAAGGAGAGTCTACAGAGGGGTGCAGGCAGCAATCACATGTTCCTGACAGCCCCTGCTGTGCTGCAGCCATTACCCAACAAAGGTTGGCTGCTCATCTTGATCAGGATGGTGAGATCCAGCACAAGAAATTACTTAATTGTCCTATCATCTTCAACTGAGGAGAAGATGGGAGAGGCATCGTGAGCCCAGGGAGGTGGGGGAGTGTGGATTCCTGCCTATGCAAAGCCCAGAGAGAGACAAGCAAGTTGGCAGTTCTGCTGCTGCCCCTCACCACCCTGAGCACTGAGTGCCCTTTGTGAGGGTGCTTTTCCCCCTCCCTGCACGTTCATTCAGTGCCTCTCCCAGCCCCTGCTGCCACCTCACCCCCACATCTCTCACAGCTGAAATGCAGGACACAGCAAGTTCACACCACATGTGGTGCTCCTCAGGGGCAAACAAGCAGTCCTGTCACAGAGCTGTCACCTTCTTGTCTTCCTCAGGCATCTCTGTGTGCCCCTGCAGAAAATGGCCCCTTCCTTGGTACCCTGTGCAAGGCTCACCAAGTGAGGTAGAGACTGGTTCATGTCTCAGAATGAGACACAAAGGTTGGATTCTGTTAATAACTCTTAGTCATCTGTCTAGCACTAGCCCATCCTTACCTTAGCAAGTAGGGCTGACTTTTGAGAGCCCCTGGGTCTTTGCACAAAGCCACCCAGTAGTACCAGCACATGTTTCTTGAAGCACCACCAAGAAGTCCTGATGAAAAACCTTTGGCCAGGTAGGCAGGTGAGAGAAAGAAGTAAATCCGCAGACCCATCCAGGCCCTCTCTGCCCTTTATGTTCATAGTCATCCATATAAATTTGGATTAGCTTTTGAGCCCTACAATATGCTGTGAGTTCAGAGTTGGATGTTCTTGTTTGTTCTGTGTGTGCAGGTGAAATCAAAATTAACACAGGTAACAGTGTAAGTCTCTACAAGCTGCATTGCTTAGAGATGAAATGTGAAAATCTGAATGAAATTTAGGTGAGCTTGCAGTCCATGACCAGAAAATGGGAGATTTGTCAGTGTTGTTTTCAGTCTTAGGAGTTCCTGAAGCTTTCCCTGTGAAATATTAGATCTTCCCTGTTTCCATCAAAATAGAGGTAATGGTTAACTGTTTGGGGAAATAAGAAAAGATTTATTGTCTTGGAATTAGTTTATATTTCTCTTTTTCTGGGCCTAGAAGTCAATTCAGCATTGGTAAGCAGTTGAGATCCTTCAGCATTTGCAGTTGAGGCTGCTCTGTGAAAAATCTGCCTTTGACAGGCAACCATTTAAACAGAAATAAACTTCCATGGTGTGGTCTCCTGAAGGGCTCAAACAGGCCATGGCCCTCAGGGTTCAGTTTTGCTCATCTCCCAGTTACAGCTGGAAAATACATTGCTGGAACTGATTGGAGAGGGGTCAGGCTTTTCTACCCAAAATGCAAGACAGCCCCTCGGAAAGGGGTCAGGCCAGGGGGTGGGTGCTCACTGGGGAAGGGGCAGGAGGAGCTGCAGTGGGAGATGCTGGTCTGAGTGTGAGTCAGCAGCATCCTCGTGATGATGCACCTGCCCTCCTGCAGGGATGCAGGAAATAAAGATAAACAGTGACAGAGAAAGGAGGATCGTTCAAAGGGAGAAAGGAGTAGGAAGGAGAGTGAGGGGACAAAGTGGAAAGAATTAAATGGAAAGAAGAGAATGCAAAAAATAAGCGTGATAACACAGGTCAGCAGAGCTGAGAAAACAAAGTCTTGTCTGTGGTATGAAATGTGCTGTGAAGGGTGTGGGAGTGGTCCTGGATGGCCTCTCGCAGTCCTTGCTGGCCAGGCCTGTGCTTGTGGGCCTTCCTGAGGCTGAGAAGTGATAAACTGTGTCACATGTAATTAAAGAAGGGAAGAGATGTGGAATATGTGTTGATATTTTAACAAGTAGTGGACGCATGTAATGTGGACAGTTGACATTAAATTTACATTAAATGGGATTTTGTGTGACTCAAACTTGCACAGAATCCTGTGTCATGAGTGGGGACATGCCTTCTTACCTTCAGTTGCAGGAAACTTGACTGTGAATCGGGGTATTGTTTGATGGCAAATGGGGTTTTGTTTCTTTTTTTTTTATTTGCGCTTTTACTCCTGGGCTCTCTCTGCATTGTTCCAAGGGCACTGCGTGCACAGGGGGGTGGTGACTTCCAAAGAGCTGCCACACGTTGTATCAGAGCAGGTGAGGCTTCCAGTGCAGGGTTTGGGGCTGAGATACAAGAGCTGGCACAGAAACAAACTCTGCTGTGGTGTGGGAAGTCCTGGATTTTTACTCTCTTCTGCTGCCTCACAGTCTGGGAAATGTCCCTGTGTGTGTCCCCCAGTGAAGGGCATCCCTGGGTGTGCAGGGGATGCCCAGGGAGGGAGGTTGGCAGTGCTCAGTGCAGCCTGTTGCCTTTGGTTTGGAGGTGCTGTGCCCCACATGGGGCCTCTGTGTGACAAACACAGCAATTCCTTGGATCTGAGCAATTCCTTGGATCTGAGCAGTTCTTGGATCTGCTCAGCTTTTAGGGCTCTGCCACAAGCCCCAGGCCAGGTCTGTATGGCATTCCCCAAGTCAAAGGCTCTCAGATTCCCAAAAGTAACATCAAGCTTTTAACCACACCCTTCCCCTGTGCCTGTCCCCCAAAACCCCAACCCAGCCAGCCCTGCTTCCCTAGGGGGGTCAGCGAGACATCCTGAGCAAGGCTGAGAGTAAAAATGGTTCTCCAGCAGAGTTTAACTGGGACTGCAGTTGTGTCCTCTGTGCTGGGTTCTCCACAAAGATTTATGTGTGAGAATGTCCCGTTTGATGCTCAGTCACACACTGGAGGTTTGTACACAGTGTGTGAATTCGGAGTAAATCCCAATGGAATGAGTTTAATGATTCCTTGGCCACTTCAGCATTCAGAGGAGAAATGTGACCTGCTGTGAAGGAACAGGTAACTGTCAAAGTAGCTGTTGTTACAGTGTGATTGAAGTTGAAGGGTTTTAGTGGAAAACACCCCTGAAGTTGTACAATTTTTTCCTCTAAAATGTGTAAATGATACAGGTGTGTGTGCACTGATGGCTTTGTGGGAGCAGCAAAGATACTGGGCTGGGCTGATCCTTAACATCCACAGTTAGTGAATTAGGATGGAAAGGTCTCTTAGAGCCATGTGGATATTGGATGCTTAGAAAGGTTCTCAAAGGAAGAGAATTTGCTAGTAGTAAAGAACTTTTTTTTTTAAATGTGAAAGTTATTATTAAAAAAAGCCCCAAAACCTGGCAAAGTAATTTCCAGGTGTATAACAAAGTTGTTCAGCAATGAAAAGAAAATAAACCAACAGTGATAAGCCAAACAGTTTTACTACAACCAGCACATTTATGCAGACATTTAGTAGGCTCAGGGCTTGGCCTCCTACCTACATGTTATGTCCCAAAAGTCCTCTCAGGATGGTACTCCAGGGCCCG
This sequence comes from Sakesphorus luctuosus, assembly GCA_013396695.1. Taxonomy (NCBI): domain Eukaryota; kingdom Metazoa; phylum Chordata; class Aves; order Passeriformes; family Thamnophilidae; genus Sakesphorus; species Sakesphorus luctuosus. Next base: position 336,498 of record VWZD01001513.1, on the reverse strand, counting down.
TTGGCAGAGTCACAGCCTGGGGGTGGCCCAGCTCAGGCCCTGGCAGAGGGTGTAATCCTGCAGTGCCCTCCAAGGAGGTGCTTGGCAGCTGTCCTTGTTGGGATGGAGCTGTTGGGATCCTGTGCCCCTGCCCTGCTGCTGGAAGAGGAGGTGCAGTTGCTCCTTTGGAGTCCGAAGGTCTGTGTCTGTCTCATAGCCTGTCAGAGTGGAGCAGTTCTGCTCTTGGCATTGCTGGTGTCCAAAACAATTTCCTGTTCTGTGGCTGCAGAAACTCAGTGTCTTAAGAGTATAATGTGGCATTTGATTTTTGTGCCCATCCTGGACAAAGTGCCTCCTCTGACAGGGATGGGAATGTGTGATATAAACCCAAACTGAAGCAGCATAAAAGGACGAAATGCAGGAATGTGCAGGATGTCTGTAAGTTTTATGACAGCTTAAAAAGGCTTGCTTTGGAGGGCTGTGCTCAGCTGCCTGAAAGGTTCAAGTCCTGGCAGGGCAGAGTAGCTGGGGCTGTGATGTGGCACGGCCTGGAGGTGCTCCAGGGGTGGGACAGCCCCTGGGGCTGGCAGCAGGATTCCTCCTGGGGAGCAGCACCAGCCTTCAGGCTGAACAAAATCAGCCAATGTGCTAATGATCCACTGATAAATGTGCTGTGGGCTGCATGCTCATGCAGCTTGTCACTGTGCCTGTGTGGATGCTGGCTCTGGAAGTGGATTTTTGACTCTTTTTTCCTACGTTGGAGCAGATAGTTCCACTCTGTGTTATGTGTTATCTCTTCCTATAACCTCCCTGTGCTGCTTTAGCTCCCTGTCAGCATAGCCTTGCTTGTTGCTGTGCTGACACAGGAGCACAAGGAACTGCCAAGCAAGTCATGTCTCTCTTCCAGCTGGAATGTTTCACATTGTCTGAAACGTCAGTCCTGGGTTTTTGGAGCAATTTTCCTAAATCTCTAATGTCACATTTATGTGTTCCAGCGAACTTTTAGGAAAAGGCCTCTGACTCATTAAGGAAAAACCCCAGCACCCCAGAGCACAAACATTCAGTTAGTGCTCAGCTGAGAACTACTGTGCATAGAAAACATGGAAGGGCTTACACAGGGGGACCCAGCTGGGGGCAAGGATTTATTGCTTGTGACACCTATGTCCAAATTTGAGATGCTGGAAAAGCTCCTTTTGGCAGGTTTTGCACAAACCCCTGTAGGCAGCTGGGTTAGAACCTCTGTGTTGTTGGGGCTGTGGTGGGACACGTGTGCTGACAAGAGCCCTCTCCTTACTCTGGGAGAAGGAGCAGCAGTGGCAGCTCCTGCCTGGCTTGGATGAAGGGATGTATTGGGCTGGTTGTGCTGGTGCTGCCTGCCAGGGCTGAGCTGGGCTCTGCCAGAGGGTGCCATGCACTGCCTGTGCCCCGCTCTGGGCTCAGGGTTCCTCCTGAGGAGTTCCTGGCAGGTGAGGTACCCAGGAGAGAACTGAGTTCCTCCAAGTGCCAGGGATGGGAAATCAAATTACTTTGCAAGAGGGATGTGATTGGGTTGGAATAACAACACAAATACTTGAGGCTGGATTTGGAGGAGATGATTAATTTTCAAGCCTTTAATTGCAGACAGCAGCACTGAATGCAGCTGTGGGGGCTAATGTGGGTATTTGTGAGTGCTGGGAGAAGGGCAGGGAAGGCAGTGTGCAAGTGTAGAGAATATTAATATCACATATTGACATGAAATAGCCAGGGAGTGGATCCAGTGGACAGACAGAAGGTCATGCCTGGTATCTAACTTTGATCTTGTAAGAACTGGCTGAACAAGGTGTGTTTCAGTTCAGAATGTGTTTACAGATTTTGTGAGAGGTAGATGGCCATGGAGGAAGGACTACTGGGGACTTTCAGATGTTTTCCTGGCCCTCCAAACGTTTATTTTATTGGTGAACTGTTTCACTTGTGACACCTCAGAACTTCTGGAAAGTGAAAATAAGATGTTTTCTTCCTTTTAATGTGGCCACTTGAAAAAATTAAAAAATTTTAAAAAGAAACAAAAAGCCATCCCTAAATGCAGTTTGACAGTTGTGCATGTTCAGATGCTTCAGCTGGCTTGGATCATATTTCCTGTGGTCATGAAAAGCCTGTGGCCTCTCCCAGGCCTGGGCAATACCCTTTTGTTCTGGCATTGCATGACCCTTTGTGCTGTGCTGCAGCTCCTCCCCTGGCATGAGGAGTGCAGGGAACTGGGATCCCAGGGGGAAAGCTGCTGGGCTGGAGGTTGGGTGGTCCTGCTGCACTTTCTCCATCTCCCTCTGTGTGACTTCTGTGCTGGCACTGCCAGCCTGGGGGTTTGGGGAAGCATCAGGTAAGGCCAGTCCTAAACATGGGGTGCTTCTGGGTCAGGTATTGCTGGACTTGAAACACAGGGTTAGGCCACTGCTCATGGGTGCCCCAGATATAAATGAGTGAGTAATTTGAGGTCCCTTTCTGTGTGTCTCTCTCACAAGTGCAGAACTGCAGCATGTGCAGGGTGTAGTTCACTGGAAACCTTTGGTAGAGAGGGGTTTCTAACAAAGAGGGGAGAAGTGTGTGTGTTACTGTAATAAATCCAGGCTGGAAGTGGCTGAATTGAGAGGCCTGAGGGCTCTGCTGCTCTGGCTTCATTCTGTTTCCATGGCCTTGTGGCATTGCCTTCAGGAGTGTTAAAATAAGATCTTGGCTTGCAGTTTTTCTGGTGTGAAATTCCTACTAAACCCATTTGTTTGGGCCAAATGTTGAATGACTGGAAAACAGTCACTGGCAGAGTGGTTCTGAGCAAGGGGATGGTGACTAAACTTTGTCACTTCTCTGTGGTTTCCCCTGCTCAGAGAAGTGTGCTGACCTGGCCCTGTGCTGCTGCCTGCCTCTTCCTGCCTGTTCCTGCCAGCCATGGGAAGTGCAGCAGGGTTAGACCCACAGTCTCTCAGTCTCTGGGGGCTGTCTCACTGTCACTCTTCTTTCCATCTCTCCATAACTAAGTTAGCTTGAACAGAATGTTGGGTTTTAGTTTTTTGGTGTTTTTTTTTTTGTTTGGTGTTTGGTTTTTTTTTTAAGGTAGAAGCAGCAAAAGCTACTGGAGCCCACCATCAGCTAAGCCCAAACAACCCTAACCCTAACCCAAGCTGCATCCCTGTGTGGAGGCTGTGGGAAGAGCTGGGAGTGGTGAAGTGCTGGCTGTGTGGATGTTTCTCTGTACTGTGGCAGTTGCCATGCTGTTAACCTGGAGCATCCCAGTTCTCAGGTGAGCATGGGAGAAACAGGCAATTCCTCAGGGACCAGGGAAGAAGTTTTGATGAATGGTAATAACTGTTGCAGCTCTATTTTAATTTTTTCTTTTTTTTTGCCAGGCAGTTATGTGAGAATTCTCTGCAGTTGGTGGCTTGCCCACTTTTAATCAAAGCCATGTTTCCCAGATCTAAACACTCAATAGAAAACAGAGCTGCACACCAGTCAAGTGTGTTAGAGCCCAGACTTGGAGCTGCTTTGAGAAGGAAGCATGTCGTTTCTTGAGGTGTAGGTCAGTAGCTGGTTGTCTTGGGAAGGGTGTTGGCTGGTTGTACCTGTTCCTGGCTATTGGCTGGGCCTCTGTGGTGCAGCCCTGGAAAGCAACAGTGCTTGGGAGCCAGGGATGCACTTGCTCCATTGGAAACCCCCCATGACTCAGGTGCAAGCCTTAGTGGCTTAACTCAGGGGGAAAAACTCTCAAATCATGTCAAAATAAAATTCAGGCAAGGTACTAACTAATTACAATTTTATTTAGAAGATGGAACACATCTGATAAATCCAGTCCTGCCTCATTCATGACAGTCCCGTTAGGTCATGACTTGTTTCTTGGAGTTATCTCTACTTGCTTTTATTACACCACAGAGATCAGGGAATAAATAAATTCACATCAATGTTTTAGCCTTGCCATGTTTCTCTGCTTGGCTTGGCCAGCAGCCTCTGCACCTCCCAGGTCATGTCCATGGTGGGATGGTCAGGTGTGTCCCTGCTCTGTGCTGGGAACGTGGTGTCTGACAGACTCCAGCTTCCTGCAGTTCTGATAAACTAGCAAAGAGCAGGTGGGGTCAGTGGTGTGAGGAGGGCTGTGCTGCCCTGTCCTGCTGACCTTTCAGCTGGCACAGAGCCAGTCATTGGCATTGTGTTGCTCTGCTCACGGGAGATGGGTGGAAAACGTGTGTGATGGGATAGAAGTTGTGTCCAGAAATGGAGTTGTGCATCCTCTGCTTTTCTTCTTGTCTTTTGACCAGAACAGGAGTCCTTAAAGGCATCAAGATCTAAGCTTGGAGAGGATGTACAGAGCAGAGGAGCAGGCCCAGCCATGGGTGATGCCACCTGTAGGCACTGCCCTGCAGGTGGTTGCAGAGCCCACCCTGGTGCTGTGGGTGCTGGGGGCTCTGAGTGCTGGTGCCAGTTTCTTCCTTTGCTTGCTTTTTTTGCAGGAAAATAATGACAGTGAATGTTTTCTTTTGATGAAATTTTAGCAGCCATCAGGTGCTGGTCTCAGGTGCTGGTCTCATGTGCTGTTTTACAAACAGAAAAAAGCTGGTTGTTTTGCTTGGCCTGGAAAGAGAATCTCCCAGTCTTTTGTATGGCAGTTTTGAGGGAGACATCTCTGTGTGAGGTTGGTGAGAGTGACTGTGCTGGGAGGTGTTGGCTGGTCTTGGAGAGGAGTGCAGGGCACAGGCTACACCTGCAAACAGGTCACACAGTTCAGAGAGAGGAGAGAAATCAAATCCAGGGCAGGTTTGGGCTTGGAGCCTTGAATGCAGCCCAGGGGAGGTTTGCCCCTTGCAGTGTCTTCTGGCAGAGCAGAAATGTGGCAGTTCACTCACCAAATCCCACAGTGCCCCAGAGCAATGGGGCAATTCCACATGGGGTGGGATGACTCTGGAGTGCCAGACCACGCTTTTTTAAAGAGCAAACCCCAAAACCTCCCTATCCTATTAAGGAAATGTGAAAAGAGAAGGGGTAGCTTGGGTTAGGCTGAAACGGCCTTGCATGCTGTGTAAGAACAAACCAGTGTTAACTCTCTTGGGAAGAGGCTTTGTCAGCCCCTGCTCCACACCTGGGAGGAATTCAGGCCAGTGAAGAACCATCCCAGAAAGAGGTGATTCCCAGAGGCTCTCCCAAGGAAAACACTTTGAAGATGTGCCAAGCGCAGAGTTGCAAATCAGCTTCCTGGTGCACCAGGTATGTGCAGCTCAGCTTGTCCCTGCTCCCCACCTCCCATGGGGGTGGCAGGGGTGGGCAGCAGCTCCAGCCCACCTGGGCACAGCAGTGCCCTGGCTCTGGCTGGGCAGCCCATCTCCTTGTGTCTGTCTGATTTACCTCTGCCAGTCATGAGAGAGGGAAAAAACCAACCCACAAAACAGAACACCCAAGCTCCCGATCTGAAGGCCAGACCTTGGGCTCCTCTGTGGGCAGAACTTCCTTTGAAATTCCTGAGTGTTTTGCTTGGTTGGACTGGCAGAATTTGGAAAGCTGGTGTTGGATTATTGCAAGGTCAGAGAAACGGTGGGTTCCAAGGTCTGGGAGAAGGACCTTGTTTCATTTTTCTGGCAAAGTATCCCTTGAATAATGAGCTTGGAGCTCTTCCCTTTCCAATCAGGGAAACACAGGGAGTGCCTGCAGGGGAATTCCTAACCCTGCTCTGCAGGTGGGGTGACAGGCTGAGGGGCTGCCAAAGGCCACTGTGCCCGCAGGGCAGCAGGGCTGGGGACTCTCCTGTCCCCCTGCAGGGCTGGGTGTTGTGCCTGGGGGTCTCCAGCCTGGAGCTGAACCCTTCCCGTGGAGATCCACTGGTGGGGGCTCTGGGCTGCTGCTGACACCACAGGAACAGGCACAAACATCAGCTGGATGTGCAGCCACAGATGTCAGGGTAACAAGCAGTGGAAGAATGTTCCATTTTCCCCTTTTACATGCAGATATCTCTTCCTCCAGCTCTCTGGCCCCCGTTGGTGTGTGAGGATGATGTGCACTGGCTGATCCCAGTTGTCAGAGTTGCTCTCTTCTCTCCTCTGATCTCTTGGGTGGGGGTTGTCCCTGCCTTGGCTCCTGTCCCCTCTCAGCTCCCAGATGTAAGACCTGTGCAGGCTTGTAGAGACACCAGGCTTCTGCAAGGAGTTGGCTGCTCTGGGCTCAAGGTTGCTGCCAGTTTTGCTGTGATAATCAAAAGCAGAGAGGAGGAGGTGTGCAGTGGAGAGGAATGGCTCTCCAGAGGGTGAGTCCCTCTGGAATGCTCACTGCTCACCAGCATGTGCATCTGGGGAGCTTGTTGTTCCTATCCAGTGTGTAAAATGCAAGAGAGAACTTTGATTCAGAATAAAAGGAGAGGGGAGGCTGCTGAGAGCTCTGGAGAATACATGGTAATATTTGCCTAAATTTTTGAGAAATGCATTATTTCACCTTTATATGGAGCTTTTATGGCTGTGCATTTGCATCCCCCTCACTGTTTTCTGGGCTTTTGCCATTGTAAGGCAATGTTTGTTGGTCCAGAACCACCAGTGCCAGGGCTGAGCTGAAAGTGGGCTTTAATTTGAGCAGAGAATCAAATTATAGAGGTGCTGTAGGGGAGTGTTGGGTCATAACAGTAATTTTGCTTTTACATGTTGTAAATTTGATTAGGAATGCAACCAAAATGCAATGAGTAGAACAGGAGTGTGCCCTTCTCAAGGGACAGGAGCTGCACAGCCAGGTGACAGTGATGTGTAAAACATCTCCCTAAACAGTGGACATCCATTCCTGTTTGGAGCAAAGATCTGGGGCCTGGGTACACTGCTTTGCAGGCTGTTCTGCACACAGCCCCTGTTGGAACACTGCTGTTCCCAAAAAATGAGTTTCCAGCTGGAAGAAGTTTTAACAAGCCTGCAAACAAGTTGTTGTTTGAATTCTTTGGGCCATGCAAGGTGCAGACTCTCACCAAGCAGTTGACTTGACGACAGTGTGTTGTCTTGGGGTCTAAATTAGAGCAAGACTGACATCAAGGTCAGGTGTGACCCTTTCTGAACAAACAGCTGCATGTTTGTGTCCATCCTGCAGCTCAGGGCCAGGCCACGAACCTGTGAGCACGAGGGGGAGGGAGGAGGTGAGATAAGGTGTTCTGATCTGTGCAGGCTGGAGTGGAGATCAGGACAGAGCACAGCCCACTGCCTGATCCTAGCTAGGAATGAAACAGCTCAAGTTTTCTGCTCTCAGAGAGCTCCACAATGAGGTCACTGAGAAACCGTAGCAAGCAGTGCCCTGGGCAGCGTTGGGCAGGGAGCCTGGAGCCTGGGAGTGTGTCAGCCCTGAGCTGAAGGGCCTGTGCTGGCAGCAGGTGCTGAGCTGTTCCCAACTTCAGCAGGTGGAGGACTGAGGCATGGCCAGGATTTAACCTTGCACTGCAGAGAAAACAGCTCCTTCTCATGGTAAGATGCAAGTTGCTGAGCTGACTCCATGGCAGCAAACACCTGTGCAGCGTGTCTGCTGGGTCAGGGAAGGGAATACACGTTCTTGCTGCAGGAGCCATTCCTGTCAGCCTGGCATTGGCTCCACTGCAGGATGGGAGCTGTGGCTCCAGCAGCTCAAAGCCAACAACCATTTCTACTGAGCACTTGGGCTGCTTTTGCTTTGCTGGAAGACATGTCTCTCATATAGTGGAAGAGAACCAGGGCAGGGGGTTTGTGACTGGCACTAGAGTGAAGCACATCTGTTTTAATTGAGGATAAACAATGATTCCTTCTCTCAAATGGACAATTAGCTCCTCTCTAGAGAATATAAAATCCTTCATCTCTCAGGGACACCAGTGGCAGAAGCAAAGGATGTGCAGGCACCAGCTCAGTACCAACTTGTACTTCACTCAACCATGCAGAGGAATCACAGTACAGAGACTTGTCATGGATTTAGTAAAAGCTACCCTTATTTTCATGGATATAATTACAGAAGAGGCTACATTCTTCTGGAAACAAAGCACTAGTAATTTTAAAAAGAAAAAATAAATTTTAAAAACAAATACACATTGTTTGAGCCAGTTTTCAAAAGGTAAATTTTGGGGGTTGTGTTTAGTTTGAGTTTTTTTAAAGGGAATTGAGGAACCTATTTCTTAGTGGATACAGTGAAAGGAGAGATTTCAAAAGGGCTTTGTTGCAATTAAGGGAATGGTTGCATTAGGTTGTGCTGTAGTGATTTAACATGTGAGAAGGAACAATCCAGCTGAGTGATTTACACCCTGATAGTGAATGTTTTGATTAAAGGTCAGACTCAGAAATGCATTTATGCTTATTTGTAAGTCCAAGAGATTCCACTGGGGAGTTAAATCTCTTAAGTGTGCATTTAATATGTAAATATTCATGATAGCTCTTTACTTACCCATGGCATTTTGTTGTGAATTTCAACAGGAAAAGCTTTAGTTGAAAACTGAAGTCCGGACTCTACTTGTACCCACGAAAGGGGAGAGCATTTCTGTAGACTGACCTGACTTCACACATTGCATATTTAGCTTTTGTACCTTACTGACTTTGGGAGTTCTAAAGCAGCAAGGGAAAGATAAAAGGGGTCCAGGAAAACTGGTTGATTTTTTCACGGATTGCAGCCTCCAAGCTCAGGAAGGGTCCATCCTGACGTGCAGGAAGTGGCAGGAGCCTGCATGGATGGGCAAGGGGCTCTGAAGAAGGATGAAAAGTGGTTGTATAGTGTGTAAGGGTGGAAGCAGGGACAGGTGACCTGGGAGGAATATCAAAATACTGTCAGAGTATGATGGTCAGGGAGAGACAAGCCCTGTGTGGAGCTGGACCAGATGAGAGCTGTGAAAGTCAGGAAGTGCTTCTGCAGATGCAGGAGTAAAAGAAGGCCAGGGGAAATGTGGAGTGGGGTGCTGGGTCAGCCTTCTGTGATGAAAAGCTTTGTGAATTAGGGGGGAGCAGTGGTCGCTGAGCTCAGCTTTGCAAAGCTTTTGATGCTGTCACCCATAACATCCCTCTAGACAAAGTGGTGAAGTACAAACTGGGTAGGTGGATGGTGAGAGGGACTGAAAACTGGTGGAGCTGCTGAACTCAGAACTGTGACTGGCAAGATGAGGTCGAGTTGGAGGCCTGTCACCACTGGTGCATCTCAGAAGTCCGTACTGTTTGAGTGACCTGGGTGATGGGACAGGGCACCCCTCAGCCAGCTTGGACGTTGCACTGCACTGGGAGGAGTGCTTGGTGGACTAGGTGGAGGTGGTGTAGTTCAGCAGGACCTTGACAGGCTGGAGAAATACAGTAACAGGAACCTCATGGAGCTCAGCAAAGGGAAATGCCAAGTCCTGCCCCTGGGGAGCAACAGCCTCCTCCAGTGCCAGGAGCTGGGGGCAGTGCTGTCTTGGTTTTGTTTTGGTTCCCAGCCCCTGAGCTGCCCCTCCTCCCTCTGCTTCTCAATGTGGTGGAAAGAAAAGGGAAAAAAAACTTGAAAGAAACTGAATTGGAGTATTTATGTATTTTTAAAACACTTACAATTATATATACACAATCTGCACCCAACACAGGAAAACTTCCAGGGGAGAAGGAAAAGGGGAAGGGTGGAAATAGGGACAACAAAGGGACAAAACAGAATAAATAGGTACTACTAGACACCCCCACCCACCACCCAAGCAAACCACTACAATACAATCCTACCAACGACTCTCAAGAAGGCCAGCTCTTTCTCATGCTCTCTCTCCGATCTCCTGCGTGGCTCCAACAAGGGACCATAAGCAGCAAACTCCCTGCTCCCAACCCTTGCTGGAACAAGACTGGCCACTTCCTATCTCCCTCTCTGATATCCTCCCTTGTCACATGGGAGGGAAAAAAAACAGGTGAGGAATACCCAGGAGATGAACCTTTTCCTAGTTACACCTGGTTACTAGGGAAGGACTGGATCAAAAGTATCACAACTGGCTGGAAAGCAGCTGTGTGGGAAGGCCCTTTGGGTCCAGGGACCATGAGCCAGCAGTGTGTGCTTGTGGCAGAGGGAGCCAGCAGCATCCTGAGCTGATGTTGAGGCCACCTTGGAGCATGGGGATACTGAAGCTGAAGGCGTGTCCTGGGTGCCCACATGCTCTGTCCACCCTCAGGGCCTGGGCAGTTTGCCCAGCAGAGCTGTGTCTGGAGAGGGGCTGGGAGTGGGTTGTGTCAGCCTCTGGTGTGGGGAGTCCTGGGTGGGAGATGTGCCAGCTCCTATGGGCACAGTGCCTGGGTGGAAGGGGAGCTCCCATCCTGCCTTCCCTCCTCTGGCACCCACTTCTCAGATGGATCCTCTGCAGCTTAAAAGGGCACCCAACAGCTCCCACATAGACCATAATCAGATGTGAGTTATCTTTTATTGCTTTTGCCATGATCCTAATCTGAACCACTGCTTTAGTAGGAGGGAAAATATTTACCCCTGCCCCTGCAGGTGGGGTTTGCACTGGGCTCTGCAGCAAAGGATGAACAGGCAGCACAGCTGAGGGGGAAAGGGTTACCTCTCTGTCACTCCTCTGTTTTGCTGAGTATTTTAATTTAAACCACACAGAAGGAAATTTCTCACACTGTTTCCAATTTCTAGTGGTTTCACCTGCTGTTGAAAATTGCATCAAGACATAAGAGTACAGGGATGATGTAAAGAGGAATGAATGTTCCTTTTAGCAGCTGTGAATAGAGGCTTCTCATATCAGTTAAGTGTGGACTTACCAGACAATTACAGGTTTCTGCTATTTTTAGCCAGTCCTCTAAGACACAAATTAACTAACATTTCACCACTTTGTGTAGCCTTTCAAAATGGAGAAGGATGGTGGTTTGGCTGATAAATTGCATAAGATCACATTTATCCAGAGATGTTTGCTGTAACTAACAACATGGAAAATTACCTTCCTAACCCTTCAGACTTTCTACCTGCTCACACTTTCCCTGGTTTTGCAGTTCTTGAGTTTGCTTTTTGCTGCTTCTAGAAAGATTCTTAAAAGAATAATTGGCCCAGGGGTGTTTGCTCCACAAGTGTGCTTTAGTTGTATTTTTGAAAGTGTTTTTAGACATTTAGCCACAACTCCCTTGCTGTCTCATGACTGTGGGTGGTGGAGCTGATGAGTTACTCGCTAAATCAGAGGTGTTTGGGTGGTGGGGTGTCAGGAGTGGGAGAGATGAGCATCTTGTCTCTTGTTCATCACTTTGACTTGAATCTGGCATCCAGCTCCACCAGAAAGAGTCCATCTTCCAAAAGTCAGCTGAAAAAGCAGATGCTTGGCTGTCTTGGCATGGAGATGGAGAGTAGGGTGAGTGTGGAGAAGGCACCCAGTGACAGTTCTGGAAAGAGGCCTGCTGTGATACTTGGTTGAGTCCTGCAGTGCTGGGTGTCAGCTGTTTTGTGAAGACAAGACTGATGGGGCACCAGGGCACCAGTGTCACTGTGCACAGTGACAAGATAAATCCTGTCAGCCCTCACCTCAAGCAAATAGCCTCTGACATGAGCCACTGGGGCCACAGGGTCTTTCCCTGTTTGCATCTCAGTGCCAAGTGCTGTTGCAGGACACGTGTTCTTTAATAGGAGCAGCTTAGCACTTCAGCTTAAGTGGTTGCAGGTTTCTCCATCGAGGTTGTGGGCCAAGGTTTTGGCTGCAGGTGCAGTGGGCAGGTTGTGAAAAGAACAGATGATGCCAAAACTTTGTTATGGCTGGGGTTTGCCTTCTGTGCCAGGTCCTTCCTGAGCTGCCTTGCTGCTCAGTGTCTGGTATGTTTGTTCCTCAGTGCCCAGGTTGTGCAGAGGAGCTGGGCACCTCTGTCCTTGCTTTGTCTGTGGGAATGTAAAAGCTGGGTGACCAAAGCAGTGTTTCTGGGCACACAGTGTGCCAGCTCTGGCTGGTGGTTTGTCACTAGCTGGGACACAGAACGTCCTGAGTGCATAAGCAGAGGCCACACACACTTCTGAGTTGGGTGCTATGACCATGCCCATTTCCTACTTTTTTATCTGAGGAAACTAGTGCTACTATTTTTTTCTAATTTTCTGGCCTTTTTTACCCACTTTGCTCCCATGTCATGCCAAGATGACAGTCTGGGTCAAGGCAGGGGAGAGGGATGATCCTGAGCATGATATTTGTGCGTTTCTGGATCATTCACTCATGCTGTTTGGATGTGACTCAAGTGTGTGTTCATATTCCTATTGAATTATCCAGACAGAGCACGGACCCTGGAGTTCAGGCCAGCTGCTGGAGAGCCAGGACTGACAACACCTGAGCCAGCAAAAAGTCCAAGCGGGCCAGACAGACAATACCTGCCCTAGCAGAAATTCTGCCAATATGGAGTTAACTATGAATAGTTCACACTGTGGCATCTTTGTAGATGGTACTAAGAGGTGTAAAGCTGAGTTTATGCAGTCCCTGGGCCATGGCCTCCTGTGCTGCTGCCCATCTCAGCAGAAGGGTCACTGTCCAGCACAGTGAGCTCTGTCCACTCCTGTGGTTGTGGGCAGTACTGTCTGGCCACAGGTGCCATGGGGAGTGACTCAAGGAAGGTGAGTGTGGAGCTCAGGTCCCTTCATGGGTATGTGAAGCTCAGAGCTGTCCTCTGACAGGAATCACTGTAGACAGGAACCTAAAGCCCAGAACAACCACCACTTGTCTGCCTTAGGTCTGCCCTGGAGAGCAGCTGAGCACATGGGCAGCTTTGGGTGTTGATTTTCTAACTTTTACTTTTTTTCTTCCCCAGTTGGATCCCCAGGAAGGAAATGAGCCTACATATATAGCATTTAGTGTTCCTGTTTCCCGAAGGTAGAGGAGGCAAAATTAGAACATCCTGTTTACATGTCGCTGGAGCTGTATTTGACCAGCTGTCCCAAGGGGTTTCAACTTGCTGGATCAGGACTGGCTTCTCTGATGGTCTGAGTGTCTTCCTGTCTGCCTGAGGAGAGGAGTGTGACTGTTTGCTGAGCACTGAGCACCTCCCTGGCTGAGCCTCACAGCTGCACCAGAGACTGAGCCTTTCACTGCAGCCAAGGTGGGGAAGGTGGGGCTTGCCAGGTGCTTTAGAACTGAATTCCTTCCTGAGCTAAAGGTGGCAGAAACCTATGGTAAATTCCTCTCTGAAATGGTTGTTCCTGCAGGATGTCCTTCCAGGAAGGTACATTGCTCCTCCTCATGTTCTCAAAGAGTCCTTGAGTCACTTCACTTGCAGTGACTGAAAACCACGGGTTCAGAGGGTTGAGGTGACGGGTTTTTAAGTAATTTCCAGCTTTCCTTATGTGTATAGTTCAGTATTTCTAAAAAGCCTGGTATAATACCCACCAATATGCATGCTTTGGTTTGAGCAAAGCTATTTATGCTGGTGTAAGTGCTGAAGAACCCTGTGGCAGGTGAGAACTGGTGAGTCAGTGCCAGCACCTTGGCAGGGTGGGTGGTGCAGAGGAGGGGCTGCCGTGCCCCTGGGGGGCTGGGGTGCTGCCTGTGGGAGGAGCTGTGGAATTTGGAGCCCGTGGGTTACCTCATGCCGTGCCTTCCCCAGCCTGTCATGCTCCCTCTGGAAATAGCCCCTTATCTCAGAAAGTAGAACAGTGCACCTGGAAACTTTTAGACTAGTCTCCTTGTTTAATCATGAACCCATTTTAAATCTGTCGAGGAAGGCAGCTGTAATATATGACCTTTTTGTGCCATATATTAGAGTGGTGACTCATACGTGCGATGTCAGGAGAATGTAATGAAAAGTCTCTCCAACTTGACGTCTGTGCAGATGATGTTTGCAGCTCTGACGTGCTGTGGAGTTCGGGGTATTTGGGCTGCACTGATGCTGCTCTCAGTATTGCTGTTGTTACCTGGCTGCACAGATTTTTGTAAGCTGAAGCATTTCAATTGATTCTGTTTTTTCCATGTCATCTCAGAAGGCCTTTTCTCTCAAGACCACACAGGTGTCAGTGACTCACATTTAACATAGAAAAGAGCCAAGACACGGAGACTAAGGGAAAACTAAGAAAGTCAAAACTAGAAAAGGAGACTGGGACAGTAGAGTTTCTGGCTGGTTCTGTTCTATGAACACTGTCACATATAAGGAACATCTGCAATATGTAAATAAATAGTATTATTAATGTGTGGCATCAGTAAGCTCAAAGGACAGATGATGACAATATAAGCTTTAAGTATTTATTTTTATTTACTGTAATAAAACTGTCTCAGTGTCTGTAAACCTGCCACTGGAAACAGCTTAAATAAAACTTATCAAGTCTGAAGTAATGGCATGGACAAGCATCTCGCCCCAGAGCTCAGGGGGTCTCCAGCTGGTACAACCAGCAGTTAAAGGATTGGTATAAATCGCAGTTTGAAGACTCTCCTCCATCACCACCTGTGAACTGCCACTTCCTCTGTTGCCCATTATATTTGGATGTGCCCTCTTCCTAAATCAGTGTGAGGACACAGCTGGGCTGAATGCCCCTAGTGCTTTACACCAGCTTCCCAACAAGAAATTTGCCCAGGAGCACTGTGGCACTTTAATGTTGGTATTAGACCTTTGTGGACTGAACAAGGATGTGCAGGAGCATCACTCACCTCTGCTGGCTGTGGGACTTCTGTGTGTCTGTTGGGCTCAGCTCGCCTGGCGACTCTGCCTGCGGTGCTGTGTCCTCCTCTGCCAGCAGTTGTACAAGCTCCAGGTTTTGCTGGCCCCAGCCTGTCTTCCCCTGATTGCTGCTACCCCTTTGCCAGAAATTTTGCACTTCTCAAAGAAGCTGAATTATGTGTGTGATTACACTCACTGTGTTCCAGGTAAAATAAATGTGGTTTGAGCTGAAGGGCCTTGTTGACCTGGTGCCTTTGGGCTGGAAGAGGGTGCTTGTGCACAGCATTCAGATGTCCAGCAGTGGAGGGCAGGGAAGGTGCTTTACAGACACACTTTTCCCTCCAAGTCATTCATTCCCAGTGGGGCCCTCCTTCACCACCCCAGCTGTACCTGTCTCCTTGCTCTGCTAATCTCAGTATTCAGAAGGTACTTTTACAAGCAGGATTTTCCTCTCTGTCTTTTTATTTTTGGTTAGTACTTCAGTTGCTAAAGTTATTTACAAGTCCCCTTGTGCCATAGTTGTCAACTTGAGCATGAGCCTTGAGCAGTGAGCTGAGCTCCATCCCAGACAAAGCCAGAGTGGCACAGACGGTAGAGAGGCCACGAGAGCCACTCGGTCTTCCAGTTCATTGCCTCAGCAGCAAAAGATCCTTCTATAAATGCCAAGCAAGAAGTATAAATCATCCTGGAACTGCCATGTGCTAAATCAAGAAGTAGAAAATGAATGAATATTTGTAAACCAAGTGTCAGTGTAAGTCAAACACGGGGGGAACAATGGGCTGTGCTGTGCCTTGTGGCAGAGGGATGCACACAAAGGGGAGCTGTGCAGAGGCAGCATGAACTCTGCAGATAGCGTCAGTAATTTCATGGTTCACAGCAGTAATTTCACATACTGTATGAAGCAAGAAGCATTTGCTGTGCTAGCTTCAGGCTTTCACTGTGTGACTGGGTGGATCTACTTTACCAGCAACAAAAGCCTTGCAGTTTGCAGCAGCTGCTGATCAGAGCCGATCCTGGCTCCCAGGACATCTCCCACTCGGCCGTGCTGACCTGGAGCTGCCGTGCTTTAATCCACCGACACAGACATGCCCTGGGCTCAGGGCTGCTAAAACACAGAGGCAGGGAGGCTGCTGTCTGAGAATTGTTTCTACAGCCTTCTGTCATCCCAAGCACTTGTCCATCACCTCATCCTGTATTTGAAACTCTGGAAAGTTAATGACAAAGCACAACAGCCTGTGTAGGGCTACTTTCAAATCACAGAGGAATAGGCTGAGTCCTGCTGGCAATGCCAACCCCTCAGGCAGGTGGAGCTTGGCTCCAGTGCCCTGAGCAGCACTGTCAGTCCTGGAACTGCCCCAGTGCCCTCCTTTGTGGCCATGACCTCTCCAGCAGCTTTGTCCTACACAATCCACGGCCTCGTCAAGCAATAGGCAGAGTGGAGGTAACAAAAGGTATTCTGGGAGCTGGAGTGAGTACCTAAGCTTTGCTCCTACAAAACCTCCAGTGAACATGAACTTCGCTGCATTTGTAACCAAACATACATTAATCTCAAATTTTGATTTTTCTGAGTAAACTTCTATACAAGTCCTCCTGCCCTGAGCCTGTGTATTGAGTAAAGCCTCTTGTAGCAGGGCAGGCACTGAAGTGATGGAGATCTCTTAAGTCAGCAGATACATATCTCAAGAGCCTAAATAGTTTATTGTTTATTCCTTGAGGAGGAAAGCAAGGTGGGGGGCAATCTCAATAAACTTAACAGTGACAACAAAAAGTTTCCCAGTGCACAGTCTGCTTCTTGTCTTGCTTTTCTTAAGCTGTGATTTGTGCCAGGTGGTGTGGCCCATGTTGCCCCAGTTTGGCCTTCTCCAGCCTGCAGCAGTGGGGGCAGGCAGCACGTGGGGACTTGCAAGCTGGAGTTGTGTTACTGGATGGGGTCAGATCCCTCCAGGCTGTGGCGGGTTGTGGAACCAGGTATGGGTGGACTGGGGCTTGGGAGGGGAGCCTAAAATGTTTGCTTAGCATTTTCCACTATTTTTAGTCTGTCATTTTTAACATTCATTCAAGTTTTGGTGCCTTCTGATCTTCCCCCGGGGCAGAGGGCAGTGCGTGTAGCTCAGCTAGCCAGTCCCTCCATCATTCCTATCACAAGATGTTGCTGCTAATTGTGTCTAGGATATATTTGTTTATAACTTGTACATACCAGATTTTGTGTTAGCTATTCAGTCCTTGGTACATTTGCAAGGTATCTGCCAGGTAACAGATCTGAGCCCTCCATGGTGTGAGGGTGGGAGGGTTTCCTGGGCTGCTCCTGCCTGGCTCTGCCCCATGCAGGTGCCTCCTTGCTTCTCTCTGTGTCTGGCAGGATGACGTGTGTGTCAGAAGATCCCTCCTCCTGTGGCTGCTGGAAGGAAAGGAGCATTTTTCTCCCCTGAAGTCACCTCTCTGCCCATCCAGGATGTCTGCACAGTGGCTGCCATCAGCTGGGGCAGGTGCTGAGGCAGCCCTGGCACGGCTGCCCAGGCTGGGGGCAGCTCTGGTGCTTCCCTGGCTCCTGAGCAGGACATTTTCTTACAGGCAGTATCAGCACCATGCTTCTGTGCCCAAGTGTGGGATCAGTGGCTGCAGGCAGAGTGGGAACACCTCCCATGGCCAGTGGCACCTGCAGGGTCTGACACAGCCCCTCCACAGCCCTCCTGCTCTTGCAGCTTGGCCACTCTTGCTGGACTTTGGTTTCTTGCACTGAGTTAAGGCTTCCCTCCTCCTTTGTTTTCCCATTAGGTTTCCACTTCCCTGCCCCTGTGCCTTGGCTAGGTCACAAGTGCAGAGAACCTTGGTGGGGACTCATGTAGAGATGGTCTCCTTTTGTCCAGAGAAGCAAAGTGGGTTTTGCAGTGGCGCAGCATGACGTTCCCCACCCTCTTCCCAGCACTGCAGCGTTAGCAGAGCTGCAGAGGCAGAGGGAGTCATCTGTGCCATGTGTTAGTTGTTAATTTTAGCTTTACCATAACTCCTGATGACAGGGCTTGGTTGTTTCCTACTGTAGGCAGCATGTAGCAGTTATCCTGGAGATCTCTCAGCCACGGCGTGGCTGTGGGGCAGCAAAGCTGCAGCTCATCCCTGTGCTGTGTCAGGGTGTCCGTAGCCACATCCTGCCCTGCCTCCCACAGCTGCTGCTGGAGCTGAGGGGCCATGTGGGACCACTTCTCTTGCATTTGTGCTAAACCTTTGACTTCAGGTTACGTAAGGATGGCATTAGGCACAGGCTGAATTCCACATGTGTCTGAGGACAAAGCTTGGCCAAAAGGCTCTGTGTTTTCCAGGATACATACTGCATTTAACCTTTTTCTATGGCCTTCTTCCTAA
The DNA here is from genome assembly GCA_013396695.1 of Sakesphorus luctuosus. Lineage (NCBI taxonomy): Eukaryota > Metazoa > Chordata > Aves > Passeriformes > Thamnophilidae > Sakesphorus > Sakesphorus luctuosus. The sequence continues at coordinate 318,622 of VWZD01001513.1, read as the reverse complement.
GTCTGGGTGCCTGCTGAAGGCTGTATGAAGTACCGGCCTGTACTGGCATGGTCAAAAGAGCATCCCAGCATTTGATGGACAGGTCCCAAACTGGACAGCTTCTAACGCATAGGCTACCACCACAGGGAACTCTTGGAAGTACAAGCAGACTGAAGAAGATCATACAGCTTTGATGCCTTCTGTAGGTTGGTGCTGATGCCTTTGCTTGTTATAATGCATTGCATTTGGTCTCGAGTCTGGAGCAAAATCACCGACTGCATCAGAAAATGCCTGTCTGACTTTCCCCTGGTGCTGACAGTGGTGTTTGGCTGGTGCTTGAGCTGCCCAGGGAGCACCATGTCTCTGATGGCTCTGCTGCCAGGCAGTGCTGGAGGCCTGCCTGGCTCCTGTCCAGAGATGATGCTCTGGCTGGTGTTCAGGCTCAGTGGAGTGCAGTGGTTAAAGGTGTGGGGAGCACTGGCCATGTGCTGTAGCTCACTCCAGCAGGGAGTGGAGTCTCTGGGAGCTCCTTCTCATACATTTTTGTTGGTGGTCTTCTGTGCTCCACAGAGTGTGTGTGATCAGTCTCTCCTGTTTGGTTAAACACTCTGTGAGGATGCTAACGCCTCTTCACCACAGCCAAGGAATGCTGGGACTGTGCTTCTCAGCCAACCTTTGTGCAAACTGTAGGGATATGCAGCATCTTGTAACATCTTTTTGTAGCTTAAGAGAGACACCAGGCCTGCAGAGAGCTGATGACTTGGGTGGAAAGAGTTGCTGTGTTAAAGGGCTGGAGCTACAGCTGAGTGCTTAGAACAGAGGTGTTGGGAGGGGCAGGAATGGTATAAAGGCTGAGGTGGCTGATCTGAAGTCATGTCAAGGGAAGTGTCAGAAATAAGACATGCTTGCTCTGTAACAGAACATTCTTCATGGGCGGTTTAACAAGCTTTGGAATTAAATCTAGGGGGAAAAAAGTGATGTAGTCCTTGTGTCAGGGCTTTCACAAGCTTGCAGTGTGCAGCCTGGGCTGTGACTGGTGGAAAACCAGACCTGCACAGCCATGGAGTCAGGGCTTTTCCTTGGCACTTATGAGCTCACACTACTCACACTGCAGCTGCAGATATATTTTCCAATACACACTTTTGGAATTTTACATAGGCTTTTTTAGCATGCTAATCACCTCTGTGGTCACTCATTCCTGGAGTTAATGACTAGTTTCTTAGAGAAAACAAGTTAACAAACTGACAGCTGCTCCTAACGAATCACTTGCTTGGAGAGGCCAATGCTAATTTAACATCCACAATAAATCCTTCTTTTGCTTCTGATGGTTCAGTGGAGCAATGGTAAAGAAATGAGGTAATAACTTTCATTTATCAAAGCAGTTCTGGCTCTAGTAAATTTGTGCATGAAACCTCATAGACAGAAATGCCAGAGAATTACAGACTGTGCATTTCTGCTCTTCTTTGAGTAGTATGAAGTGTAAATTGGAAGACATGGGTGTTAGAGGTTCCTCAGCATAACCTCACAGTCAGACGGATCATCAACAGCTGCCTGTCCCTGTGTACGTGGTGGGCATGAAGCTGTGCAGGTACTGGGGAGCTCTGGGAGGGCTTTTCTCTGCCCCACCAAGAGCAAACCAAACTCACACCAGGTGTGTACCAGCAGTGAGGGGTGGCTTGTGTGCCCCCTGCAATCCCTGTGCAGCCCCTCCTGCCCTGGCTGGGGGTCTCGGGGCATGTGATGGCACAGAGGGCAGGTTTGGAGCTCTGCTGGGACTGATTCTGCAGCTGGTGCTCACAGGGCACCTTTGCCAATCACAGTGCCCACAGTAATCAATAGCCAGTTAACCATTAACTCATGGCAAATAGCAGATGTTTTCCATAACATTTGGTTATAAGTAAACAAATAGACTTAGCAGCCTTGGATAAGGCAACATATGTTCTGAACGTGCCATTTCTCCTGTCAGGGCTGAGCTAGCCTAAGGACTGGCATTTCTTAACACTTTGCACTAAACTGATGGATCTAGCTGGCAGCTACTTGTATTACAGGTTTAGCTTGAGATGCTGATAGCTGTTGGTGTTAGAGTTGTTGCTTCACTAAAATAGTGAAATCAGGTTTAACATTTAAAAGAAATAAATTTTTAGATTTAATTTTTTTAAAAATTGTCATTTAATTTGACAAATATGGTCTAAAATAGCAATCTTGTGCCAGGATGTTGAGCTAGTTGAATGAAAGATTAATCACCCTTGTTGACTTGAAATAAGGGAATTAAAAGTATGAATACCAAGAAACCCATGATTTCATGAACAGTCTTTGAATTTAAGTGTTGGAATTAGTGCTATATACACTAGACAGTGTCCCATTTAACCTGAGCACACCACAGAGGTGTTGGTGTTCATGCTGCACTGGACTGGAGCAGGTGTTGTACTGGGTTGTGTGGGCAGGTGTGGGTGGGGCAGGGCAGGGGGCCCTCTGGGAGAAGCTGCCAAAGCTCCCCCAGGCCAGCAGAGCCAGAGCCAGACAGGGCCAGGACGGACCCACCGCTGGCCAAGGGCGAGCCCAGCAGAGATGGGGCAGCTCCTCTGGGGAACACGGAGAGAGAGAGGGGGAATCCCTGTGGAATTGCAGAGATGGGGCAGCTCCTCTGGCGAACACGGAGAGAGGGGAAATCGCTGTGGAATTGCAGAGATGGGGCAACTCCTCTGGGGAACACGGAGAGAGGGGCAAATCCCTGTGGAATTACAGCTGGAGAGCAGTGGGAATACAGGAGAGGGACAGCCCTGCAGCCCCCAGGGCAGGGCAGGGCAGGGGGTGCCCCAGGCACAGCAGCTGAGGGGCCCCTGCAGCCCCAGGGCAGCCCATGGGGAGGCAGCTGTGCCCCTGCAGCACAGGGGGGGCCAGGGGGGCTCAGAGACCCTCCTGCAGCCCCTGGAGGAGCCCCTGGAGCAGGGCATGGATGCCCAAGGGAGGCTGGGATCCCATGGGAAGCCCACGCTGGAGCAGCTCCTGGCAGGACCTGTGGCCCCATGAGAGGAGCCCATGCTGGGGCAGGTTTGGGGGCAGGACTTGGGATCACACAGGGACCCACTGGAGCAGTTTGTTCCTGAGGGACTGACCCCATGGAAGGGACCCACTCTGGAGCAGTTTGTTCCTGAGGGACTGACCCCATGGAAGGGACCCAGCCTGGAGCAGTTTGTGAAGAACTGCAGCCTATGGAAAGGACTCATGCTGGAGAAGTTTGTGTTGTTCTGTCTCCCATGGGAAAGATCCCAGTTCATAACATGCTGATTGTCACCCAAAGAGCTCATGTTTGTATTTTCCATGTGTGTGTATAAAATGTTCACAGCACAGCAGGGGAGAATTCTGGGTGATAAAATCCCCATTTTGTATCTTCTCGAGTTCTTAGGCTCTGGGGTTTATTGGCAATTTTGTTGATGCCAATGATTAATGCCAAGCTTGTGCATGCATTTGTAGAAATAGGACCTCAAACAGCACATGGGACACAGCATATTCTTAGAGTTGTGAGGTAAAAAAATCTCAATTTTTATTCTCTCCCGTGGTATTTAAAAAAAGATCACACAGCCTTGTCTTGAGATGTCCTGTCCTGCTGCAATTGAATAGACACCAGTGGTCACCTCAGAAAAACTTACAAATCAGTAGTTCTGAGTATGTGACAGAAGGACAGGGATTCTCCAGAGTTTCATTTCTTCTTCACAGGATACAGAACCAAAGGGGTGTTTGAATTATCTCCTTGCTCTGGTTTTACTTTAAAGAGGTTGTGCATAGATAGAAATAAATGCATACCCTTAAAACTGTAACTATGAGGAAACAGCTGGGAAAAAAAAACCAAAAACTGAAACTACGCCAAACCCCCCTCTCTGTGGAGCTTACTGGAACCATGACCTTCCCTGTGAGCCTGCCATGTGTGGGTCTCAGCACTGACTCTGCCAGCTCTGTGTTTGGTTTTGGTCTCCTGAGGACATCACAGAGCCACCCCTGGCATGGCCACGAGCAGCCTGGGCAGGGAAGGGGACCTTCTGACCCCATTCCAGCAGAACTCCTGCCCTGAGACCATGAGGAAGGTAGCAGCTTTGCTCCTCTGTGTTGGGAGATAGCAGGGTGTGTTTGGGAGGTCACATACTCTGCTTACAGAGTTAAAATCACCAAAAGTGGCAGAGGCACCTTCCAGTGCTGTGGCTCTCCCTGTGCACCAGCACTCCTGATGCTGCATTGCTGGACAGGGGTGAAGAAGAACCTCGGGGGTTTGGACTGAATTGTTGTTATGCCACTGATTGTTGAATGTGATGTGGGGGAGCACTTAGTTGTGAAGGTCCCTCTGAATTATTTCTTGGGCAAGCAGAGTTACTTGCAGAGAGCATGTGGATTTTCTGTCCTTTCTGTTTGCACCTGCCCCCTCTGCACAGCCAGCCTTGGTCTCCATGCACTGAAACCCCAGCAGAGACTTCCCCCCTTCCTTTTGGGTTCATTGCCAGGCACTGGTTTTGCCCAAGCCTCCTGCTGCTCTCTGGATACTTGAATCTGTGAGGAGCTCATTGATTTAGGGCTGATGGGGCATCATGACTGTTGTGAATCAACAGCCTGGAGGTGTTTGTAGGAGCTGTGCAGGATTTTAACTGTGATTCTCTTTCTGCTTTGTAGGTATTTGTATAAAGTGTGGCAAAGGTGTGTATGGAGCGAGCCAGGCTTGCCAGGCCATGGGGAACCTCTACCACACCAACTGCTTCACATGCTGCTCTTGTGGTAAGTCAGATCTGCCCTGCCTTGTTCTGTGGCTTCCTCTTGGAATACATATTCCTCCAGCAACCACTGTACAAAGGGAGACCTCATCTTGGCTGCTTCCTACAGGCAAAATTCCCACACAAGACTCCAGCCTCAAAAGTTGTTTTTTTATTTGCCATCTGTAAGTGTTCAATGGTGTTTTCCTAAGTAGCAGCCCAGAAAAGTAGTGTTTGGGTGTTTTAAGGGCTGCATTTACAAAATGGCTTCAACCTGGCTGTTACAAGCTTTAAATCACTTGTGTTTATGGAACTGTAATGTTCATGTATCGTTTTTGTAAAAAAAAGGGTCAGATTTGTGCAGCCAAAACTGTATTTCGGTTTCTATTTGCAAATGCAACTCTAGTCAAGCATTTGTGTTTTTCATTTCTGTGTATACCCAGCACTCAAAAATTGTTTTCTTATGCTTGAATGTGACAAGAACAAATAGCAACTGCATGTTGAAATATCTTATGCTATTACAGGATTTTTATTTTTTGTAGGGAAGAACTGGATGGTAAATCACTGTCCCCTCCTTGCTGGTCTCAGGACCTTTTTAGGTTTCCCTTTTAATCTGGAAGTGATGTTTCTGTGTGAGATTTGGGGAAGTCAAGGCTTTGCCAGGGACAACAGGACATGGAAAATTCAGGGCAGCACTTTCAGTAGTGTTTGCCTTAAGCTGGGCATTGTGAACCTGAGTGGGAGACTCCTCAAGGTCTTGCCTGTAACTGCTGAGAGCTCACAAATTCCCACAGCTCAAGGGAAGTAGGAGAGCTCAATTTGCAGGAGTCAGGTAATTTTTCTTGTTTTATACACACATTTACTTAGGTTCCTAAAATATGAAAATATTTGCCTGGATGTGGAAGATTTTGTTGTGGTACATACCCAGAGCAAAAGATTCACTCTGAGCAGAATATGCTGAGCAGAAACTGTTTATAAAAAGGATTAATTAAGGATTAGAAAAAGTCAAAGATTATTGGCATAGAACCAAATAAGTTGATAATCAAAAGACCATTGTAAAGTTCACTTGTGAAAGAAGTGTTGTCTTTTCTCCTGAGACAGAGATAAATACCGATTTAAATAAACCTGCAACCTGAAAGTAGAGTTTAGTGACCTTTATAAATGACTCTGGACCATTACCAGATGTGGGGATGAACTCATCTCAAACCTTTAGGGATTGCTCTTGACTTTGCTCAAGTCTGACAGTGAATGAGTAGCTATTTTGTTGGCTCCCAAAGTGCACAGCATCCTGCTCAGCAGAGGATTACAGAATATGATAGTGGATAGGATCTCTGCACTCCCTGCCAACATTGCCCTAACCTAATTGATGGGTGAGTTCCAGCTTCCTCTCTGGGGCACAAATGTGGTTCTGAAGGAGTCAGGATGCATGTTTGCTACCACAGGGAGATGTGTGCAGGTCACTCTGTTCCTTAAAAAATGTGTGAGGGACAAGAAATGTATTTTAGCAGCAAAATACAACCACAATTCCATTATTTAAAAGCACAACAAGCTTTTCTGACTCTTCTGGTGAGGTGTGTGTGGCCAGTGTGCATCCACCACAGGGCGACTCGAGACATGTCCATGAGTCTCCACCCCACAGTGCCCTGGAATTTGGTGACTCACAGCTTTGGTGAGTCACCACACGCAGGAAATGGGGCTCCAGGTTGGCTTCTGAGCCTCCCTCTGTGCTGCTCCTGGGCTGGAGGGCGGGGCTCTCACCCACCAGGAGGTTTCACAGGTGAGAAGGGCTTGGATTTCCTTCTGCCTCTGCTACAATGTCATGCAAAGGGGGCTGTGTGGGCACTTCTCACCTTGGGCACTGCAGAGGGGACGTGCTGCTGGCCTGGCAGCAGTGCCTGAGTGCAGGTAACACACCTGATCAAAGCTCAAGCTCAGCTACATGCAAGTGTGAGCCAAAGGCAGAGCTTTTCCTCTCCACTCAGCTCTGAAAGAGTATCAAAATAAGCATAGCTGGAAAGAGGGTGTTGCATTAACTGTTCGTTTCTCACCACATTTGGGGCTGTGCAGCCCATGGAGTGATCCAGGGCAGTGCCAGTAGATCCAGACTGGGCACCAAGGCGTGCAGGTTCTGTCTGTGGGAACTGCCCCTTGAGTGCAGCACCCAAATGGAAACTTCTGACAGTGCTGCAGTTCATGAACAGGGAGTTCATTTTGTGTCATTGCTGGGACTCAGGTCAGAATCCTGCACTGCAGTTTTGGTGCCCACCTCTAAAGGGACAAAGGTGACTGGAGAAAGGGTCCAGAAGCACCTCCATAGAGGATTAAAGGCTGGAGAAAAGCTAATCATGAGAGACCAGTGTATTTTGGGTACCAGAAATTATAGGAAATTATAGGCTGGAGCTTGTAAATACTTCAAGCATAAAACAGCATTAGAAAGTGGTCTCATGTACCAGAGACAAACACAAGAGATCTTTTCTGGAGGCTGAAATTACACAAATAGGAATTCACAGACAGTTTTTCTGCAATGAGGATGATTAACTGCTGGAATGAAATAGCAGGAGAAGTGGCAGATTCTCTTTTCTTCTTTGTTTTCAGATCAAACCCAAATGTCCCTTTGCAGAATGTTTTAAGTTGAGCTGAGCTTTAGGTGATGGGGTGCTCATTAATGATCTTTGTTAGGCAAGAGGCCACAACACACACCAGTGCTCCTTCTGAGACTTTGACAGGAGAGAAAGAAGATGGTTCTCTCCACCTGAAACAGCTGCTGTGCACCAGTTCCTGTGCTTCCTGACGTGGGGCTGACCCCGGCTGGATGTCAGGGGCCCTCCAGAGCCACTCTGTCACTGCCCCCTCAGCTGGACAGGCAGAGAGGACACAGTGAAAGGCTCATGGGTGGGGATGGGACAGGGAGAGATCAGGCACCAGGTACTGACACAGCAAACCAGGCTTGGCTGGGGGAAGGGAGTTTATTTCCAATCAAATTAGAGCAGGATAATGAGAAATAAAAACTAAATCTTAAAACATGTTCTCCCCATTCCTCCCTTTTTTCCTGGCCTTAACTTTACTCCCAGCTTTCTCTGCCTCATCCCTGAGCAGAGCAGGGGGATGTGGGAAGGGGACTGTGCTCAGCACATTCCATGTTGTCTCTGCTGTTGCTTCCTCCTCAGTGGGAGGATCCTCACACTCTTCCCCTGCTCCAGAGTGGGTCCCTTCAATGGGGTCAGTCCCTCAGGAACAAACTGCTCCAGAGTGGGTCCCTGTGGGGTCCCAAGTCCTGTCCCCAAACCTGCCCCAGCGTGGGCTCCTCTCATGGGGCCACAGGTCCTGCCAGGAGCTGCTCCAGCGTGGGCTTCCCATGGGATCCCAGCCTCCCTTGGGCATCCATGCCCTGCTCCAGGGGCTCCTNCCGTCTGGCTCTGGCTCTGCTGGGCCTGGGGGAGCTTTGGCAGCTTCTCCCAGAGGGCCCCCTGCCCTGCCCCACCCACACCTGCCCACACCAACCTACTACAACTTAGAAGTCTAAGAGTAAAAGCATGAGACAGCCTTTCTTTTTTCCCAAAAATAACAATGACCTGACCCTTCCTCCTACAGTTTCCAGTCCTACTTTCTGTATAATGGCTGTAGAAGAAGTTAATAACCAAAGAGCAATAATTCTGTACCTGAAGACATCTGATTTAGATAAGGGCCCAATATTTAACCAGCTACAATTAAAGAATAAATGAAATAGTATTTCAGACCCTTGGGAAAAGTTGTGGTTTGGAGACCACTCAGGCTGAAATGTGATAATGAGTGATGGAGCCTCCAAGGCCTCATTTCATCTCTTGGCAAGTGAGTGTTTTCAGCTCAGCAAAGACAAGTGCAGTTGTGCAGAGAAGTGGAAATTCTGCCCGAGTCAGAGCCCTTTCTTAGGCACTTCTTGGAGCTGCTTCTTGGTGTCAGTGCCAGGTGCCATCTGTCAGGGTGCCCTGGGTGACAAGGGCAGTGTGTGGCAGGACAGCCCATGCTGTGCCCTCCTGGGAGCACACAGGGCTTGCTCCAGTGCTGTCCTTTTGCTCTCCCACCATCACACACCACACCAGTGCTGGAGGGTTTGTGCTCCTTGTGATGAAGAGGAAAACCAAAAATATGCCCATGGGCACCTCCGTGAGGGCTCCAGCTCTGCCAGGGTGGAGGTATGGGGATGGCAGGAGGGATTCCTGGGAGGGATTCCTGAGGAATAGTGACCAGTTCTTGAGGACACAGAAAAATGAGGAAATAATTCAGATACACAGTAAATAAACAGGAGACTTCTGTCCCCTTTAGATGTTCTGGAAAAATGCTCAGGTGGTAAATCTCTCCATTGTCTTCCCACATTCTGGTAACTCTGGGGGAAAATTCAGTAATGTTGATTCAGAGTTGTTCAGGATTTCCTCAAAGAAAGGAAATTTCACCAGTGACCTGGGGCGAAAAGATAAATAGAAAGGGAAAGTAAATGACTTATCAGGCATGTTTTATGTGCCGCATTTCTGCCTCTCCAGTGTGTGCAGTGGGTTCTGCACAGCTGAGCGTTGTTTCTGTAACTGAGCAAGTGCAGCATCTCAGGACTTTGCTCTGTCAGTTGATTTTTGCCACATCTCTGTGTAAAGCCCTGTGGCCTTCTGCAGAAAGCCATGCTCCTCAAACAGCTCTCTTTCAGAGGTCAGATAATTCTCTTCAGGTAAGGTAAAAGCCAAAGTGATCTGGTTTCCTGGGATCAAGGAGTTCAATGTAGACCTTTATCCACAATCTCCTAGAGAAAACAACTGAAGCTTGTTAGGATGTTTTTTAAATGCAGATTTTCTTTCAGCCCTGACACCAGAAGAACCTCTTTTAGGCCTTGATTCAGCAAAACACTTAGATGTGTTTAAATATGTTGTATTACTCATATGTGAGCATGCTTTGCTGAATCTTAAATAACAGATATTAATTCAGGCAACAACATGCACTGTCCCTTCTGTTAAGTGTAAAATCTTAGCTTTGGCAGGAGTTCAGTTGCAGATTTTTTTATATGGAAGACAAGAGCTGAAAAATGTCTGCCTGAAAAGCTCATCATCTAATTCCTCTTGATAGTATTTCAGAGCAGGACAGGATTTCTTGAAGGAGAATAATTGCTATAGTGCCAGATTGCTTGTGTGATCTAAGTGCAGGTTAACAGTTGCAGGAATTAATGGGCTCTGTTTGATACTCATTAAAGAAGATAACTTATCAGGTGCCTTCAGTTTGCAGATCATAATGCTGTCCACAGCATCTTTTCAGGCTGAAAATGTTAATCCAGTGGCAATGAGTGTGGTGCAGTCAGATAAATCTTAACAGGGAGGAGTATCAGTTTGTTCTCTGTTGCTCACAGGGTGCAGGAGAGCGTCAGAGAATGAGCTTTGTGGGGCCCTTCTGAACCAGCCCCTGCTCTCCAGCTGATGTCCAAGGGGAGCTGGGTCATGGTCATGGACAAACCTGCCTTTTGCCCCTGGGCCAACAGCTCCCTTCTGTCTGAGGCCTCAGTGCTGCTGGATGGAGATGTCTGTTAACAGCAGGTTGCTCATGTCCCAGCTTGGAGGGAGAAGGTCCTTGTGACACTGGAAATGCTCTTTTGTGTATTTGCTGCCCCAAGTTGAACCTTCGTTTGCTCTTGGTGGCAGTGATGCACAGAACATCTTAAGGCAGCTGTGTCCCTACAGTGTATATTTATCAGCAGTTGGTGAATTTTTAGAATACCCAAATTCCCAGTGGAAGATTCATTTTCAATTCATATTTGTTCTGTCCCCACAGTATATTTTTAAGTTTGGCATGAGTTGCTGCATCCAAATTGCACACTGCCAATACTTGCTTTATAGCCTTAAATTAAATTGTCTGTGAATGTGATTTTCACATAAAATAAAACAAAATTCAGTGTCAAATCTATGAGCTCTATGCTATTAGAATTGGTAATCACAGTGGTACCAATGTGTGTGTTTGTGTCAGTGGCTTTTAACCCCTCGGTGCCTCATGGCTCACTTTGCAGTGACTGAGCTGGAGGTTCAGTACCTGCTCACCTTCCTCCAGCTGCTTTGTGCAGCTCCTCTGGGCATCAGGGAGGCACTGCAGGAGCACTACAGGGTGAGGAGCCCATGGGCATTGCTGGGAGTGGAGCATTGCCACGCAGTGCCAGCCTGCTGGGTCACCAGTGCCCTTGCACTTTGCCCTGCCATTTTCTAACCACCCACTCTTGGACTGGAGCCGGCTGAAGTTTGGGGATCTTTGGTCTGTAATCCTGCCAGAGCCCTGGGCTCTTACCTGGTGCCCAGGGGCAGCCAGGCTGGCTCAGGGCTGTGCCCAGGGACAGCCAGGCTGGCTCAGGGCTGTGGCCAGGGACAGCCAGGCTGGCTCAGGGCTGTGCCCAGGGACAGCCAGGCTGGCTCAGGGCTGTGCTGTGGTGCCAAGGGGCAGCCAGGCTGGCTCAGGGCTGTGCCCAGGGACAGCCAGGCTGGCTCAGTGCTGTATGTGGGAAGGTTCCTCCCTGGCTCTTCTGACTTGCACAACTTCTGTGGTTACTCATCCATGTCTCAGCCCCGCGCTGGGGGGGAAGCTGTGGCCACCTGAGTGTTTAGTGGTTTTCAAGCCCTGCCTGGAGCTGGCAGCAGGTCCTGAGGCATGTGGGGCAGATTCCTGGAGGGCTGATCCCATGGCTGTGGGAAGAGAGAAGAGCATTGATGTGAGGCTGTGGCCGGTGTGGACGTGTCAGGGAGAGAACTCCCAGTCTGCAGGAGGCCAGGACTGTGCCTGAGTCACCCTCTGCTCTGGGGTGAGCTGCAGCCTGTGCTCAGCCCCGTGAGTCCTGTGTAACACAGGCAGGGAGTTCCAGGCCATTGCAGATGTGTGCACTGCAGCCCCAGCCCACCCCAGTGCCAGGCAGAGCAGGGGGAGGTGCTGGCTGCAGGGACAGGCAGAGGGTGGCAGAGGTGGCAGCTGGCTTCACATGGTCTGGGCTCACCTTGGGCAACACTGAGCCATGATGAGTCTCAGCATAGGAATGTGACCTTCTGGGAATTAAGTGTCAAATTTGGACACCAGCCCAAGGAAGAGCCCAAGTACCTATGGGTACTGATGAGTAGAAAAGTGTTTCCTTTATCCTGATCCGTGGTTAGTCTGATAATGTGCCAGGCTTTAGGAGAAGAAAAACACCGGTTTGGTGGAAGGGTCATCAGAAATGTTTGAGGTGGGATCACAGAATATTCTGAGTTGGAAGGGACCCACAGGGACCATCGGGTCCAGCTCTTAAGTGAATGGTCCACACAGGGATCAAACCCACAACCTCAGTGTTATTAGCACCATGCTCTAAAATCTCCTTTATTTCAAATTTATTTAGTAGGGGTTTATATTTTAGGAGGCATTGTGTAGTTTCTCTGCATTGCAGTTTGTTGCCCCAGGTATCTGTGTGCTGGCCTTCAGAGGGACAATGCCTTGCTGTGTCCCTTCTGCAGCCTGGACTTCTGGATCAGCTATTATGTCATGAGATGTCTTCAGTTCTGTGATTACTTGAAATTAAGTTAGTTCAGCTCCAGGAGAGACCCCATTTTGTTAGGCATGGCTCATCTGATGAGCCTTCCTTCCACAGGGACATCTCAGATACTTGAAGATGGGTGTGCTCAAAGCTTTTTTGGTTGTGGGGGGTGTGTATAGTGCAGAGTGTCACTGTGTGTGTCTCTGAGGGCTGCCTGGGCTGTGCTAGAGCTGGAGACTGACACTCAGGGCAGGGTGGATGGGCAGCTGCCCAACAGGGAACCAGGAAACATTCCACTCCCAATTTCTGCTGATCGGAGGGCATGTGATCAGCAGTTGTCTGGTGGTTTGTGTCTGTCTCCTTGTTTCCTTGAAAGGTTGTAATTACATTCTGCTGTTAATGATTCCAGCGTGAAGTGTGTGGCTTTTGATGGTTATTTTAATTGGTGGGGGTTGCCTGGCAACTCATGATGGAAAGTTTTCTCTATGCTGATGGACTGACCATGGGTGTATTCCTGCCATAATATTTGTGTATTCATAGTGTGAAACCAATCACTGACGGCACCTGTGATCCTTTCAGGGGTTGGAAAACACGTAAAGCACAAATCCATGCTCTAATTAACAAGGGTTCTGCCTCTGTTTTTAATTTCTGTGCAACCCCAGAGAACCTAATCACCTCCTTGCACAGTTTTGTGGGTTTGAAATGTCACCTATTGTCTCATGTAACAGGATTTGCTGAACTTTCCCTGTTTCCTTATCAGTGTTTATTATCTGCAAGTCTCAATTGTCTTATCTGAAACCCACATCTCTTGGGTGTTCAACCTTTCCTTTTTTTCTTCTCTTGCCTTCCCCTCTGCACATTTAAAGTGGTTTTTTGGAACACACCTCAGTTTTTCCAAAAGAACAGATTCCCTTGGGCTTCTGTTAAGTTCATCTCTCAAAGGGGAAGAAATCCAGCTAATCCAGAACAGAGCTCAGGCAAATCACTGACATTATCAACAGATGTTTCTGTTTCCCATTTCCAGGTTCTGTAATTTGGAAGTGTTACCTAAAAACAAAGGGAGAAAACAGGTGGAAGGGAAAAGTGACGAAGAGAAGAAATGAAAAGAGAAGCACGGGGTTGGCTGCCTGTAACTTTAATGATCCAAGTTTCTGCTGTGTGTTGTCCTTACATACTGTGCAAAGTGCCTCACCTAGGCTTTAGTGATATCCTTGATCTTTACTCATCTGAAAACTAAACCTGCAAACTAAACTCGGAAATAATTTCTCATTTAATGTAGATCATCATCACTTCTTCAGGAATAAGCCCATTCTATCTCCACACTTGCCAGCTCATCAGTGTTGTCCTTCAGCACTGGGTAAATCTGTTCTCCTGCCCTCAACCAGCAGGTCATTTCTTCCCTGGGACCTGTCTGGTGTTTGTGGCACACACAGACCTGCCCATGCACTCAGAGCTGTTCAGCTCCCCCAAGCTCAGCCTGCCCCACAGCCACGGATCTCCTGGATACTCTCCTGTCACCTGAGGAATCCCCACCCTTTCTTTGTGCTGCTCCTGGAGTGATCTCAGTCTGGACAGACCCAAAGTGGGCCACCATTACCTGATTGTTTTCCTCGTGTGTTGGAAGGATTGAACTTCAGGTTTTGTCTCTGATGTACCATCTGTGAAGATTTCCATCTCCATGGGTTTTCTTTTTCCTTCTTTCTGCCTGCATTTGCTCTGGCATGTGCCTGCTGTGCCAGAATTCAGACTTCTTGTTGTTTCTGTGTGGGCATCTTTTGTTTTCCATCTCAAACAAGCACATGGACTTCTTTAGTCAAGATCTTACCTGCATGTCAGTACTTTTTCTCCAGAAAACAGTGAGCTTGTCCTCCTGCCTGTGGCACTGTTTGCAATCCTGCTGTACCCTGGTGATTTCCCATTTTGATTTGGTATTCATATCGTAGCTTTTCCTGGCTCCCTGAGTTCCCAGGGTCTAAGGACTCGGCACTGCTGCCAGCTCAGCATCCCCATATCAAGGAGGCAAGATTATACCACTTTGCAGCCATGGAAACCTCACTCTGTCCTTTCTCACCAGCAAAGCTCTTTTCCAAACTTCTGAAGAGTTTTCTGATCTTATTCCTGTCCCCTTGTTTTGCTGCTGTCTCCAGCCCTGGAGCCTTCCCTGGTGGCAGTGCCAGGCCCCACAGCACCCCAGTCCTGCCCAGCGGGGTTGGGGGCTCTCAGCAAAGCACACCCTGGGAAGGGCAAATCTGGGTTTGCTGCTTCTCTTCTCTTCATCCCTCTGTGCTCTCTGACAGGAGGACTCTGTCCCTGCACCCCATCCATGCCTCCTGTCCAGGCTGGCCTACAAACTCATCCTAATAGTAATTCTTCTTTACTGCTTATTTTGAGGGAAAAATGTCTGTATGGCCTGAAAACAAATTGAAGTTCCACACCAGAAAGCAGCCTGGGTTTTACCTTATAAACTCGTGTTACAGATCAAAGGTTTCCACTGCCACTCTTCACCCTAAGGATGCTTTTATTTCTTCTGGGTCTAGAAAAGCTGTTTCCCATAACAATCTTGCCATGTACAAAACAAAATAAAAGTTTGGGAGTTTTTTGCTAAAGTTTGTCTTAACACTTATAAAACACACAGTGGTACCAAACTTCAGCTGCTGCCAAATTCTGTCTTCCAGGTTCCTTCTGACTGATGGTACTGGCAAAGGACAGAGAAAAAGCCTTAGCTGAGTGGACTGAGGGGTTGGTGGCCACCAAGGGGGAGATCTGCCCTGAGTCAGAGGACAGGGGTTTATTCCACTTGCTCCAGGATTCCTTGTCCCCTTGGGCAGATCACTCAGCCAGTCTGGCTTGGGCCATGTGGACATAATTCTTCTCCCCTCCCTCACATGGGTGATACTGTGCTGCTTTCATTGATATTTGGAAATTATGAGGAGATATGGAAGTCAAAGTACTGGAGGAGTGAGAAGTGCTATAAATCATTGAGCAATTATTGTTGTGTCACAAATGGATGCTTTTGCTGGAGAAGCACTTGCAGTGTCTGGCAGCCAAAAGCCATCCAGCTGCTCCAGCACGCTACTGAAACTAATTACTTGTTCAAATAATGTGTATTTACAGTTTGTGGGGGACCATTTTGAGGATTATATATCATTAAATACACAGTCTAATGTAAGATTTTAAAAAGGCTGCTTTCCCAGCACTGCTCCCCAGAGCCCTTGGTGCCTGGGCCACGTCAGTAACGTTCCCATTGCTCTGTCCAAGCCCAGCGTTGTGGTTTTAATTTATTTTCAGTATCCAAGGAATGTTGTCTCCAGTATCCAGAGGACTCTGAGTCGGATGTGAGACACAAACGCACCAGAGAAGCTTATCAGGGAATGAGTCTTGGCCTGGAGCCTACACAAACACCCAGGCATTCCTGCTCCTTGGGATGGGGGCTCAAACACCCAGGCATTTCTGCTCCTTGGGATGGGGGCTCAAACACCCAGGCATTTCTGCTCCTTGGGATGGAGGGCTCAAACATTCCTGCTCCTTGGGATGGGGGGCTCAAACACCCAGGCATTCCTGCTCCTTGGGATGGAAGGCTCAAACATTCCTGCTCCTTGGGATGGGGGGCTCAAACACCCAGGCATTCCTGCTCCTTGGGATGGAAGGCTCAAACATTCCTGCTCCTTGGGATGGGGGGCTCAAACACCCAGGCATTCCTGCTCCTTGGGATGGGGGGCTCAAACACCCAGGCATTCCTGCTCCTTGGGATGGAAGGCTCAAACATTCCTGCTCCTTGGGATGGGGGGCTCAAACACCCAGGCATTCCTGCTCCTTGGGATGGGGGGCTCAAACACCCAGGCATTCCTGCTCCTTGGGATGGAAGGCTCAAACATTCCTGCTCCTTGGGATGGGGGGCTCAAACACCCAGGCATTCCTGCTCCTTGGGATGGGGGGCTCAAACACCCAGGCATTCCTGCTCCTTGGGATGGAAGGCTCAAACATTCCTGCTCCTTGGGATGGGGGGCTCAAACACCCAGGCATTCCTGCTCCTTGGGATGGGGGGCTCAAACACCCAGGCATTCCTGCTCCTTGGGATGGAAGGCTCAAACATTCCTGCTCCTTGGGATGGGGGGCTCAAACACCCAGGCATTCCTGCTCCTTGGGATGGGGGGCTCAAACACCCAGGCATTCCTGCTCCTTGGGATGGAGGGCTCAAACATTCCTGCTCCTTGGAATGGGGGACACAGCAGGATTGGCCTCTCCAGCTGCAGGGGCTGGCCTTGGGCACCAAGGAGAGTGCTGTGGTAACCCCTGCTATTTACATGACCTGACTGTTTTGCCTGCCTATAAACTTACTGTTAGAGAAGGACCAGCTTGGTTCTGGTAAATTGACATCTACAGGTCAGAGTTACTTCCCAGCAGTGGGTGTTTTCTCCTATCCTTGGACTTCTCAGGAAATTTTAGCTTGGTTTTAACCCAGGTAACGAAGAACTCTTCATCCCACACACTCTCCTCTGTCTCTCCCTTAAAACACAGCACAGGAAGAAAATAAATTTGATCTTGACCAGAAAGCTCTTTTTTCTCCCCCTCTTCCAATAAATATCTCATTTCCTGAAAATCCTGCCTTTGACCAAAACTTCTGTTGGGACTTTTTAGATTTATCATCATTCATGGCCAAATCCAGTTTCAGTTAGTGTTCAAGAATTCTTGACATTGTGGAGAGCAGTGTGAGCTCTTGGCTGGGCAGCAGGAGCTTCACACTGACATTACTGCTGTGGTTTGCCCCAGGTGAGCACCTTCCCTGTAGCTACATAAAAAGCAGGTAGTTTTGCAAGATGGCTTTGATTATGAACACCACGCCAGAAATTCTGAGGAATTATTTTATGGTTTTACTGTGAAATTCTTAATATTTTACCAGCATGAAACCTGCCTGTGATGCATTGCACTGAACTGACACAAAAATCATCTTGCTTGCAAACTTGATCCCACAGTCTTGACTCAGGTACAGTAAAGGCTTTCCAAAACCAAACCTGAAGCCCCCCCTGCCATGGCAGCCCATCCCTGTCCCTGCTCCTCCGTTTCTGGGACTGTTGGCCCTGTGAGGCAGTTCCAGGCTGGGTGTGTGGTGGGGCACAGGTTGNCTGGGACCTGGCAGGGACATGCTGGCCCTGGACAGTGTCCTTGCCCTGCTGATCACCCTCCTGAGGGAGCTCAGCTGCTCTCCTGGCTCAGCATTCCCATTAACGAGAATGACTGTCTTCAGGCAGTGGAGGGGGCAGGAGAGTGGTACCATCAGGTGTAGTTCTGTGTTCCTTGCCTGCCCCAAACACCCCAGCAGGCTCGGGGCATGTGAGGACGGGTTCATCTAGGAATGGCCCTCTTGCTCCTCTCCTCGTGGACATTTAGTACTTGAGAACAGGTCTGTGTCCTGTGGTCCTGGGCCAGAGTAACTTCCTACCATCATTCTGGGGTAGTGGGTGCTCCAGGGCCTCAGCATTTCCCCCCACCATTGCTGTTCTGGGCAGTGAAGGACCACCCTGCGTGCTGAAATGGCAGAGGCATTTCGGTCTCTGAGCCGTGTCCCACAAAGCTGTGTGGCAGGGCAAGGTGTGGCTCAGTGTGGTGAAGTTGTGTGTAAGTTCTTGTTTGTGTGTGTCCTGATGGACAGGTCTGGGAGCCTGCTGGGGGCAAGAAGTGTTGTTTATGCCCTCAAAGCACCTTCTGCCCAGGGGTTTTGCAAGTGTTGGTCACCTTGTGCTGTTTGAGAGGAGAACTCCAGGGCAGAGAGGGCTGGGGAAGGCTGCTGGCAGCCACAGCCTCTGCAGTGGGGTTTAAACCCCATGGTACACTCTGGGAGCTCTCTGGGGCCCTGCAGAGTCACTCCTGAGTCTCCCAGGAGTGCTCTTTGCCTTGGGGTGTTTGGGGCAGGCTGGGTGAACCACGTTTCCAATCCCACGGAGACCTCCTTCCCTGTGCCCACACATCCCACGGAATGCAGGTGGCACAGCAGTGCTGGGTGCTTGGCCAGGGGGTCCCTGGCTGATCTGTGCACTGTCCTGCTTCCTTTTGTCTCCATTCAGAGATGCACAAACCCTGTATTCCTTCCTGTTCCAATGCAACCTTGTCCTCACCTCTGTACCTGCTGGCACTGCTTCTCCCCTGTGACACAGCTGGTCAGTCCCTGGCACTGCCACTGTGCCCTGCCTGCTGCTGCCCAGCTCCTGCAGCCCAGCCTGGGCCAGGCAGGCAGCCCATGGGCCCCTCCAGCAGTGCTCTCTGCTCTGGGTGCCCCTCAGGCTTCCTGCTGTCTCCTCCTCTCCCCCAGCCCCAAGCTGAGTTTTCTTGCCTAAAAACCTTCCAGCCTTAACTCTTTGTGTGCCAGGCTCCTCTGAACTTGCTGGAGTTTGCAGTAGCAGTAATAGACTGAATGATAAGCTCAGCAAGGAACAGGGAAAGAACTGGAGGAGAGACCCTTTGGAGTGTCTCTGTAAGCCCCAGCAGCAGTGGCTGGTGGGTTCAGGACATGCAGCACAGGGCCACTGATACCTGCCAGCTCTTCCAGCTGTGCCAGTAAAAGGCACCTGTTTTAGTGCATATTTAAAAGCAGGAATGGGTTTAGGAGCCATTGATTACTGACTGATGTGTCTCAGTGGTTGTCTGTCAGTGTGTTCTGTGTCCTGGCATTAAATTAGATACAGTCACAGAACCTCAGTCACAGAACTCCTCTGGCTGCACTGTCACTATTCCAACTGTGTTCCCTGCAAAAATTTTCCTGGAAATAACGCAAATAACTTTACTGAATGAATCAGTGGATTACTGACCTTAGGAACCATGGCAGTGTAAATTCAGACCTATGGAAACAATTTGCTGAATCAGTATTAACAGTCCAGTGGTCTCTAGAGCAGCAGTCTCCAGAGTGGGTGCACACAGCCCACAGAGTGCTGGAGATGATCCTTTAGGGGGCAGGAAGAAAATACTTCAGTAGTAGCTGTATCTAATGGATCAGTATAGAAATATGCACATATTGGGGGTGCAAGTGCAACGATTTTTTGCTGGTAGGGGAGCACAGTAAAAGTTTGGACACCACTGTTCAGAGCAAGAAAGCCTGGAGAATACAGAGCCACCAGGACTTGTTCTGCTCATTGCACGAGGTACTTAACAAAGGAGAATGTACACACTTGGGAAAATGAGGTTGGAAATCATCTACTTAAACTCTTAAGAAGGCATGTAGGTGAGAGCCAGAGAGCATGTTTTCTAAGCCTTGTTTTTGAACAGATGTTATTTTTTTATTACCCTGGTTAAATTCAAGTAGCAAATCATCCCAGTTGTTACTCTGTGCTGTTCCAGCCGTGCTGCAGGAGGCTGCTCTGCAGCCCTGTGGTGTTCGGCTGGTCCTGGTGAGGATAACTGGGTGGCACACACACAGGTGGCACACACAGAGAGCTGGCACAGCCACACAGTGCCTGCTGAAACTGGGGAGGTTCCACTGACACTCCTGCAAAGGGGCAGGTTGTCCTTTCTCAGAGTTCTGCAGCTGGTTCTGTGCAGTTGTGAGTGATGGACCTGGGGGTTTGTGGTTTGCTCTATAGCTGGTTTTTCACATTTGCTTTGAGAGCCTTTTCCCCAAGCTCAAAGTGCTGGGCTAGCAAATAGGATATGCAAAAGCCCCAAACCAGGGGAAATGAGAAGAAATAACCAGGTTTGATATAGGAGCATGGCTGAAGGCAGAGCTTTGCACTGTCTTAGTCACCACTGGCTGTAGTGGGGAGCTGATGTCTCATGCTGGGTAGGGAAGAGAGGAAGGAAGTGGATTTAGTAGAAAATTGATTGCATCTACTTGGGCTCTTTCCAGCTGAATCCTGAGTTAAGTACATTCATCCTGAACTAATCGTTGCAGAGAATTGGCTGAAATCTCACATACTTCTTAAAAGGAAGGCTAAGCATTAAAGGAACAATATCCTTATTGTACCTGAGTGCCAAAAGAAGTGAGTGCACTGTCAGGAGCTGTACCTATTCAGCTCCCTGCCTTGAAAGCTGCCTGTGGGTTCAGTACTGAGTGACCTACTGCAAGAAGCTGTGGTCAGTCCACCCCAAAATATCAAGGACAGGCCAAGGAGGGCTGATCTCTGGTTATATTTCAGGTTGGCTGAGCAAACCCCAGTTCATCTCAGTAAATCGGTGCAACAACTGAAATTTTTCAGTTTTGTTTGGCTTACAGTGAAGTATACTGGAATATTGTCTAAAACACACATCTAAGGTCCTAGCAAGGTTTTGTTTAAAATGATGCAGCATGAATCTGAAGTGATGTTATGAACATCAGTATAATTGTTCACCAGTGTGAGCAAGAGAAGAGTTGTTCTCTGTGCAGGTCCTTCAAATTTACTGCTAAATAATTCAAACCCAAAGAGTGTGCTTCAAAGCTGGCAGATGTTTTATACTTTGCCATTGTAACAATATTTTTCTTCACTGTGTACTAACCTTTCTAAGTCTTCTTAGCACTTCTGGACCCAAGGACCACTCCCTGGCACATTCTTCCATTACCCCAGGAAGAAAAGAGTTACAGCTCTTGCACAAGATACCATCTCTAGGCACTGTGGACCTCAACAAGCTCATTTTATTGCAAAGATTTATCTCAAGGGAATGAGAATTGATCCCCGTGAGCTTCACTTCACCAGCACAGGCGTGCCATTGGTGTTGGTTGCTGAGCCCTTTGTGGACGTGGCTCAAACCAAACGCTGCTGTTGGGTTCAGGCTCAGCAGCAGCACCCTTTGGTGCTGCTCACACTGGGGTGCTGACTCACGTGGTGTTATGGGAGGGAGACAGTGAGCTGTGCAAATCCATTCTTGTTTTTCTGAGACAACACGCAAGATAGTTTAGGGAAATTGCTCATCTTCCTTGAGGCTCTCCTGCATGTTGCCACAGGACTGGGCTGTGTCCACTGCTTTTCTGCAGCATGCTTTTCTGTGTGTTGGGAGAGGTGATGCTGCAGTTCAGTCCCTGCAGAGATGGCATCCAGCAGCCTGTGTGCCTTTCCAGCTCTGGGTCTGCTTGCTATTCATCTGCTTCAGAGCCTGGCTAAGCTGGGACTTCTAGTTGAGGCTGAACTTGAATGAAGAAGGTCTGTAGTACCCCAGTTCAACAAGCTTGACTGAATTTTGCTGCTTGTTTGTCAGGTGGAGTCTCTGGTGGGTTCTTGCCCTGCTCTGAATGTCAAGATGGCACTAAGGACCAAATACATTTTTAGATTCTTTTTTCATTTTCTTCCCTTGATCTTACTGGAATACAATGGCTTCTTATTCTGGATGTGTTCCCACAGAAATTCCCTCCCAGTGTGTGTTACAGCAGTTCACCCCTTACAGGGGCTGCTCACTGACTTTGGGCAGTGCAGAACTCAGTATGCTGGTCCTGTGTCCTGCAGGGACCTCATGCACAGAGTGGGAACTTTGAGTCAGGGCCTCTCCATCCCACTTGTATGTGCCCTCTCCTGTGTTGTGCAAAGACGACCTGAGCAGAGTTTGAAGCTGCTGCTAGATAAAAATAGCAGTTGTGCAGAGATCTGCATCCCATTCCTGTCCAGGTGCAGCTGGAGTTTCAGGCTGTGGCTCCCAGAGCCCTTTGGTCTGGTGGGAGTGACTGCAGGGGCTGCTGTGTTCTTCAGGATGCAACAGAAGCTGGAGGTGAGCAGAGGTTTCAAACAAACAAAGGAGAAGGCTTCATACATTGCACAGGGAGACTGGGACTCGCTGCCACAGGGACAGCGTGGAGGCCAAAAGCAGAAATGATCTCATAGAGGAATTAGGCAAATTAAAGAAGGATTGGTCCAGTGAGGCTATTAAACATAATAGTTATGATGCAACCTGTGGTGCAGGAAGGCCTTAAGTGCTGGCTGCTGGAAGCTGAGAGGTTGTTCTTGGGAACACTTCAGCTGTGTGAGCCCTGTTTGCAGCTCCCAGTGGCCTTCCACTCCTGGACGGAGCTGGAGACAGGACACCAACTGCATCCCAGTTGCTGACATTGGTTCTTACTGGGACTTCAATGAGAACACCCAGCACAATGGGTAGAGGCCAGTGAGGCTGTCATGCCTGGAGAGTGGGGAAGGCTTGGGCTGGAACAGGCTGCAGTTTGGTGCTGGATTTCCTGTGCCATAGGCTGGCACTGGGACACCGGGATACAGGGATAAGACAAATACTCCTTTTAAGTCCTGGCTTACAGGCAGCAGCTGGAAAGTGGAGTTCTTTGCTGATAACAAGCAGAGGCTGTGATGGAATGGTGAAAGCTTCCCACAGTGGCAGTTTCCTTGGGGGAAGAGCTGAAGCCCTGCCCTCCCGGCTTGCTGAGTGCTGTACAGGCCTCTGGTGGTTTTTACCCAGTGGGCTGTGGTGCTTTGCCTTTGTTCTTCACTTTTTTAAACCCAGCCCTGGCGGGGGGGGGAGGAGGGGGGGGGATTAAATTGAAGTGCATTTGGAGCTTTATTTTACATTTTCTTGGTGGCTTATTAAGTAATATATTTTGAGATATGTGTTAATATATAGGCTCAAAATAGCTATTAGATTGATGCAGGCAGTTGTATTTCTGGTTTTGAATATATACTTGGCTTATGTTTTTGCAAACTCCTTTTTAACATAAGTTCTTCAGTTAGAGCTCTGTGGAAATAATTTGTGTGTTAACTCTGAAATTGATGGGTGGTACAGGATAGAGTAAATACGTAACTGGGACAGAAAGGAAACATCTGCCAATTTTAACTTTTGCAAATTATATGGAAGCTTGAAAGTATCTGCTAAGTTTATAATACAGTCTGCACAGGAAGGCTTTGCCAGAATACCAGAGGTCAGAGATCGTCTGGTCCCTGCAGCTTTAAGCAACCTCTCGGTTAAATAACCTGACCAAAGAGTAGGAGGAGAGAGAAGGGAAGAGAGAATTCCACACTAGAGTAAACATGGCACGGAGATTATGGATCCCCTGCCAAGAAAGGTGGGGTTTTCAGCAAGGTAACAAAAGATATTAGCTATGTGTCTACACGGTCCTGCTGGAGGCTGACACCTCGGTCCTGCAGCGACTGGGGCAGAAATGTGCCCTCCACATCCCCACCACCCCATCTGGGCTTTGGTGGGCATGTGCTGGGGGTGGCAGAGGGGACCCTTCACGTGCCCCAGTGCAGGGGGTGGCAGAGGGGACTCTTCACCTGCCCCAGTGCAGGGAGTGGCAGAGGGGACCCTTCACGTGCCCCAGTGCAGGGGGTGGCAGAGGGGACCCTTCACCTGCCCCCGTGCAGGGAGTGGCAGAGGGGACCCTTCACCTGCTCCCGTGCAGGGGGTGGCAGAGGGGACCCTTCACCTGCCCCTGTGCAGGGGGTGGCAGAGGGGACTCTTCACCTGCCCCAGTGCAGGGAGTGGCAGCAAAGGCACCCAGGCTGGGCACAGAGGGGTTTGTTCCCTTTGGTGCCACAGCTGACACGAGTCAAAGTCAAACTCCTCGGAAGGAGAATGAAGTTTCTCATTTTGACATCGTGGCAGGTTAAGGTAAACTGCAGAGGGGAGTCCAGAGTATACCTTGGCTGCAAACATGTCAGAATGATGAAGTGCCGTGGGTGCATCTGGATTTTACCACAGGGTAGTGAGTGCACAGCAAAGACAGCCTTTTCTCTGGCGAAGGTGGTGCCCTGGGGCAGGCCTGCAGCTGGGCTGGGTTGGGGGGAGCTCAGCGATGCTCTCGGGATTTCCACCAGCCCAACCTGAGCCCAGGGAGGTGTGTGGGGCAGCCTGTCCCCGTGGCAGGGGCTGGCACGGTGCTGCCCTGCTGCAGGGGTGGCACAGAGCCGGGCACAGCCTGGCCAGCAGCCCAGCAAAGGAAATGATAATTGCATTATGCAAGAGTGTGCTTTTGGGAGAGGCCAAGTAAGAGCTGGGCAACGGTAATGGGGAGGAAAAGCAGTGAAGTGCCATCTGCCTGCCCAGGACAGACCGGAGAGGGAGAGGGAGTGCTGACTTTGTAGCCACGCTCAATTTGCACTGAAAAGCTCTGTTTTGGTGTACAAATATGAATTAGTACTGGGACTTAAACTACAGAGCAATTCCCAGTTATTAATTTGAAAATAATTTATTTTAAACTATAATTTAAATTATCATTTTAAACCATTTTTATGCTTTCCCCACAACAATATTTTTTGAAAGTGAATCTCCTAATCTCTAAAAAGTGTTCGTTCATATATTGCAACGTCTATCTCTACCTGATGATAATAATTGATTAGAATTTGTTCACAGACTCTGAATACTCTTTCCTGAAAGAACCTATGTAAAGGGAGAAAACAATATACATCCTGTACTCCACCTTCATAGGCCTCCAGCATACGATGCCACCTTTTGTTTGCAAGAGTTTAAATTTCAAATAAAATCCCAGCATTCTTTTGAAAAAAAAGGAAAGGGCCTCTCCCCTGCTTAGATTGTCAAATCCCAGACTAGCCCGGAATTGAATAGGCCAAGTCAGTGACCTCAGGCAGAAAGAATGTTGGTTATTTACGTAGGGCTTCTGCTATTTTAGCAGCAAACCTTTTCTTCTGAAAGGACAATGTATACTGTTTTGTGTTTATGGCCAAGTAAAAAGCTTGTACATTTGAGATTTGCATCGTAATAGGCTCGTAACTCAATATACAGCATCCTCAAACCAGCAGTGCGGGGCTCTGTTTTGTCTTAGCCAGTGCAGCTCTTTTAGAGGCTTTTACAAAAGTTCTCTGAAAAAACCGACCTTAAGATTCAGCTGCTTATATGTTTGCTTTGGTGGCTTTTTTTTTCCCCCTTTCCCCGGAGTTTTGCTTTTTTTTCAACACCTAAAATTACACGTGGTTTCTTTAGGAGCTATCAGGCCAGTGCTCAAAATATTTTGATGCATCTCAAGCTAAGCTGTGCCTGCAGCTTGAAACCAGGCAAACGTGCGGGTGTGTGTGTGCAATTCAGACACCGAGCATTTCTCCTGGAATAATGGGAGATCTTTACAGGCATTCTGGCCTGCTGGATGAGCCTGCAATTCCAAATGGTTTTTAAAGTGTGCCTTTCTCAATAGATCGTAACCATGAGGAGCTATTGTGTGAGTAAAGCACACATTTAGGATCCAATCCTGCATTCCTTAAAGTCAATGGGAGTCTGAGCGTGAAAGGAATGCAGGATTGGGTCCTGAAACGGGGGAGCAAAATTGTGTGCCAGATTGCTTTGAAAAGAAGAATACAGCACATCCACAGTAGCCACTTTTTAGTGTTTCAGATTTCAAACGGCCGAGTCTGTGAAAAAGTGGCTTCTGCCAACAGGCAGTATCTTCTATTCAAAGGAATTTGGCGTCGGGGTTTTTCCCCCCTATCTTAAAAACCCTGAAAGCTCTAGAAATTCACCCCTTCTTTCACAATGCCTGATCATTGTGAGGAGGGGAGGGGGCCGGGGGGGGATGGAGGTTTCTGCAAGGCCAGGGACAGAGCTGAGCCCCCTCCTCACAGCCCCGTCCCACAGCGGAGCCCACACTGCCCCGGCTGTGCCCGCATTGCCCTGGCTGTGCCCGCATTGCCCCCGCTGTGCCCACACTGTCTGGCAGTGCCCGCACTGCCCCGCTGTGCCCGTGCTGCCCGCACCACCCTGCTGTGCCCACACTGCCCCACTGTGCCCACACTGCCCCACACTGCCCCGCTGTGCCCACACTGCCCCCACTGTGCCTGCACTGCCTGCACTGCCCCGCTGTGCCCGCATTGCCCCACACTGCCCCACTGTGCCCACACTGCCCCACACTGCCCCGCTGTGCCCACACTGCCCCCACTGTGCCTGCACTGCCTGCACTGCCCCGCTGTGCCCGCATTGCCCCACACTGCCCCACTGTGCCCACACTGCCCCGCTGTGCCCGCAGCTCCATTGCGGGACTGGCACCACAGGCTGTGCCTGGGGCTTTGTGTGAGCCCACTGGGGAGGCTGTTCCTTCCGCAGGGGTAAAGCTGCCCTTGGCTCACCCTGTGCCCAAGTGGGTGCAGAGGCAGAAACCTGTGTAGGGAAAACCTCAGTGGGCACAGGGTGGAAACATGTGAGTAAAGGAGGAATGGTAACAAATAAAGTATTGGAAGGGGGTTTTGGCACATCTTGGATCCCTGGGCAGAAATCCTCCTCTCCTGAAAGGGAACAGCTCTCCTGGGTGGAATTCTGCACCCGTTTTAGCTGGAGGTGACTGGGCAGAGGACACAGCAGAGGCAGGTTGTTATTACTTGGTGTTTTCAATTATTTGTTCTGTTTGTGAAACTTGGTATTTCTCATGAAGTTTCAGCTCCTGGAATCATCTGGTGACTTAAAGTTTAGCTTCCAGTGTTTAGAAATAGCTGTCTAACCTGGGGGTTTGTGGAGAGCAGGTTTGGGTTCTGGAGGCTTCCTTTTCCCCTCAGCTCCTGAGCTGTGTGTCCTGGGTTCTCATCACGAGATGGTGTCACACAGGGGCTCTTCAGGGGGACCCTTGCACGGTAAGAAAAGCTGCAGTGTGTGCTAAGGTTGGTGTGAGGCTGTGGGCAGTGGTGCCACCATGGTGCCCTGTGCAGGACAGTCCGGAGGTCACCTGGGCACCCTCTGCCCTGCGTGGGCACCCTACAGCCATGGGGTGTAACAGTGCCTTTGGGAGCATGGGCAGCCCATGGATGGCACCACAGACCATCTCAGAATCGGAGCAGCCCCAAACCAAGAGCCCCAACGGGTTTTGCAAAGCCAGTTCTCAGCTGTGGCCTGGAAAAGGTTGTGTTTCCCCTGGGCAGTGATCGAGGTCGTGGCCATAGGCAGAGCCTCCTTGTGTCTGGTTCCACTTGTACAGGGCTTTGGGGCAATACATGGGAATTTTCCTTCACTGCTACGGTAGCTGGGAAATATCTGAGCAGGTCTCGTTGCATATTAATGCTGTGTGTGTTCCCGTGTCACTGCAGTAGGAACACTCTGGACACTGTCACTTAGGGTGGCAGAATGAGACAGTAACGGTGCTGGTGTCACATCAGCCACTGCAGAGATGGCGGCTGGAGCAGTTAACAAGCAATTAGGTCCCTGTTTAATATTGCTAACTAAACCAGATAGGCACAGCTCTTTGGTCAGCCAGGCATGAAGAGCCTGGG
Source organism: Sakesphorus luctuosus (assembly GCA_013396695.1). Lineage (NCBI taxonomy): Eukaryota > Metazoa > Chordata > Aves > Passeriformes > Thamnophilidae > Sakesphorus > Sakesphorus luctuosus. The sequence continues at coordinate 291,317 of VWZD01001513.1, read as the reverse complement.
CTGCCACGCTCAGGAAGCTGTCATGGGCCAAAGAGATCTCACTGAGAGTCCCGTTCAGCCTCAGAACTGGCAGTTCATCACACCAGAAGGGGAGAACCTCCAGGAGAGGAGCACTGTGATACGGTTTTATCTCCAGAAAGAACTGTTAGAGAAGGATGCTGTGAGTGTATGTGGGCACTGTGGGACAAGGCAGAAGCTCAGGGGAGTCCCTGTGCCAGCAGCAGCAGGGCAGGGCCATGCTGGGGCTCAGCCAGGCCCTGGCACGGGGCAGGCACAGCCACCCTGCCTGGTCCTGCCGCTGCCTGCGCGGTCGGAGCGGCCCCAGAGCCCGGCTCTGCCACCCGGGGCTGTCCCAGCCACAGCAATGGCAGCTACCGAGGAGTACTGCGTAGCTTGGGCTGTTCGGGCTGTTAATTAGCTCTGCTCTAACGAATCCCTTATCTTTACCAGTGATACTTACAGCTGAACTCTTGGCTTGCTCTCCATATGGGGGGGTGTGTTTAATTACATTTTGTGGCTAAAATAGAATTCTCTCTTTCCACACAGCTGTAGCACTAGAAATACCAAGGCCATTATTAGTCATCTCCCCTCTGACACTGACGCTTTCCCCGTGAGGCTGCGAGAAGCAGCCCAGAATCTGGAGAATAGCAGCGGATGGTGTTTGTTCAGTGTGCCAGGAGTCTCGGGGACACCCGGGGCGTTCTGGGGGAGGCGAGGCTGGGGCTGCACATCCCCGTTGTGCCAGGGGGAGCTGGGGGAGTGTGAGCAGTGCTGAGACAGCGCAGGCTGCTCTCAGGAACTGCAGTGCTAGGAAATGGTGGTTGGTACCAAACGGTTGTGTGGTTTTAATAATCAAAGTACTTAAAATATTGTAATAATGCTTTGGCGCTTTCCAACTTCAAAGGACGCTGCAAACAGTAATTAGGCCTAATGACCAGGCTGTGGCAGTGAGGCATTGCTGTCTCCTGCCTTGCAGAGGAGGGGGTGTCAGCCCTGAGGTGGTTGCATCATCCTGTGTGACAGGAGAGCTGTGACGTGATGACCTGACCTCTCCATAGGCAATACCCACAGCCAGCAGTGGCAGGGGGGGCTCGGATGCTCTCCAGGCTAGAGGGGAGGGGGCAGGACAATCCCAGTGCTCTTCGGGAGCACCTCCTCAAGAACATGTAACCTACGCTGATTCACAGTTTGTTCCATGGGGGCCTGGAGCAGCTTTGGAAACAGCATTGGAAAAGGTTTTACACCATCTTGGCTTCCTGGTGTGTTTTCACCAGGCAGTGGAGTGTGTAGAGGCTGGAGAGAATAGTTGTGGACAGCCTGTGTCATTTTTCCTTTTGCAAGACAAATCCTTGAGTTGAGTCCTTTGATAAAGCAACAGCTCTCCCATTTCTTCCTTTTAGGTTGCAACATGCAGGAGGTAAAAATTTTGCAGGAATTGGTAGATACATTTAAAACACCAGAGACATATAAACTGGTTAAATATGAAACCAGTGTTAAAATCCTAGAGGTAATTATTTTCATATATTTTTTTTAAGTTCCAAAAGCCTGAATTCTTTTGGGTGTTTGCCCTGTTGGTTACAAACACCAGTTGTGATCAGTGCTTGGGACCAAGTAATTTCTAGCTTATATTTTATTATCTGCTGGATTATCTACATGAATCTTTGCCCTGTTTGCTGGGGGTCTCTGCCTCCCACCTGAGGTGTTGAAGCCCCTTACCCTGATGCTCGCTGCCCCTCAGGGGTGTGGGGTTCAGTCAAGAAATGGAAGTTACTTTTCCATGGCATTTGTCTCTGTGAGTGCATAAGCTTTGTTTTCTACAGCAAAACAAGGCTGAGGAGCACTCAGGGGAAAAGGGCTTCCCTGTAAGGGCTGCTGCTGGTTTGGGTTCCTGCCCAGGGGCTGCAGCTCCCCACACACGTTCCTGGCCAACAGCTGCTCCTCTGCTCGGGTGTGGAGCAGAGCCCCTTCCCCAGCGCTGCTGGGAGCTGGGCTGATGGGGCAGAGCCCCCAGGAGGGCATCCAGCAGGAGCAGGAGCCCAGTGCGTGGTGGTGAAACCCCACGTTGGCTGCTCCTCACCACTGCTCATTATTATTGTAATGAACCATCGGCGAGTTGCATCAAGTTCTGTCAGAAACTCTTGACTTTTTTTGTTTCAATAGTATGAAAGCAAATAGTCCCCAGGCTTGGCTGGGCTCGGTCATTCAGAGGAAAGCCAAGCAGCAGGGCCTGTGTGCCAGCAGGCAGGATGGTGTTCCCTTCCCTGGCTGGCCAGGTGCTTGGCTCAGCTGCCTGAAGGAACATCAGGGCTTTTTTAGCTTGTAATCTCTGCCAAACTGATAATCACGGGTTACAGCTAAAGGAACAAGCTGGTGCTGTGCAGTCCCCAAGTTACTGCAGGACCTGCAGAGCTGAAGGCAGTGTGTGCCATACTCAGGCTTGGGGCAGGGACCCCTCCTTGAGGTGTTGGGGTGCCCTGGCCTGGGGGTCCCAGCACTGCCTCTCCTTGGGATTCCCGTCTCCCTGGCTGCAAGAGCCAGCACTTCCCTGTGGGCTGGAGCTTTCACTCACAGTGTGGTGTTTGACAGAGTTCAGTGCTGGCTTTTAGCAAACTCCTCTGGAGGGCCAGGGGGACTGATGCTCTTGCTTTTATTTCTAAAATGCAGAATGTGAGAGCCAGTATTGGCATCCACGGCTGCTTGAGTGACAATTTGCTGTTTCTTGTTTGTGAGATCACTATTGTATGATCCCTGAATGAAATTCTCCTAAGGTAAAAGGCCTGTCAGTCTTACTAATCATTGCTAATCATAGTCATTATCATGTGAGCAAGCTGCTTGCCTGCTTTATGAGTTTAGGCAAGTTGGTTCCCTAATAGGTGGCTTGTTTTTTTTCAGCTAGAAAATGGGGAAACCAGTATTTTCCCTCAGTTTTGAAAGGTGTTGTGCTGGCAGTGCTGTGTAGGCCAGAGGTGTCAAACTTGCAGGTTGGGCTGGGAACGGGGCTCGCGTGGTTCTGTGTCACAGGCAAGCAGCTGCCAGACCCAGCTGATACCAGAGACATCTGAGAGTCACTCCAAACGTCGGGTTTGCCTTGTTTGCTTTGGGTCAGAAACTTCCCACTCCATCCCAGTCCAGGCCCTGTTGGTTTCTCTGCCAGAGATGCTTTGCTAAGGAAGCAACAGGAGCAGGATTTGGGCTGGTCCTGTGAGCCTCAGCAGTGCCAGCTCTGCACCCTGGGATGCAGAGTGGGATGTGCAGATCCTTCTGCACCTCCTGCAGTGCCCCACGAGGTGCTGGTGCCTCCCATCAGGGCCATCCTGTCCTGCATAGATCCTTCCAGCAGCAGGAGTGGGATCTGACCCTGGTTACCACAGTGGGGCTGTGGGGAGGGACGTGGCCAGCACTCCCCTGCCCCAAACGCCCAGCAGATGTGGGAGAGCACAATGGAGGTGCTGCTTCAGGCAGGTCCCTGCTCTGGGTGCAGCCACTTCATGTCCACCATCTAAAGACAAGCTGTGTACCAAGGCTGGGCCTGACACAGACAGTGCATCCTTTAAAAAGCCATTCTGGCCTCTTTCCCTTTCTTCCTTCCATTCCATGTGTTTTCACCTTGCACTGGAGAGGTTTGAAAACAGCTGGGTGAGGAGGAGGGAAGTTCTAGAGGTGGATGCTCCTGCGTCAGTTGAGGGGCTCCATGAGCCCCTGATGGCTGTGCCAGCCCTGTGCCCTGTTTGGTGGATGGCCCAGCTTTACCCAAGTCTCTCAGAGGAGAGATGAGCACATTGTCCACACCATGAGGCTCCTGGTCCCCACCAGAGCTACAGGCAGCTGGAAAGCAAACACGAGCTGACTCCACCTCCCAGCAGTGCGGAGACAGCAGCCCGTGAGATCGACAGCCCAAGAATGTGCACACAAAAGGAGCATTTCCCTGGGCCACGACAGTCAAACCACTAGACAGCCACATGCAGCATGTGATTTCCCCAAAGCATCAGCCCAGATCCCCACTCTTTGTGCCACACACTGTTTTCCAGGGTCGGATCGCAGTGGCAACGTGTAGAAAGCCCTTTCCAACACTGAAAATTAATCATATTTCCCTCCACATTGTTTATGGAGTCCGTGGAGGGCTCTCCTGCCCCTCCAGGCTGGCCAGCTGGCAGCCCTCAGAGCCCAACCTCACCAAGGTGGGCGGTGTTTATGGTGCACTGGAGATGTCCAGGCTCTCTCTGTGCAGTGGAGCTTTGGCACTGACCTAGAGGGCCCAAGTGTGGCCCTGAGGGTGTGGAGCTCTTCCCTCCCCTGGCTGTGTCCCTGCCAGCACAGGCAGAGGCAGCCCCTGTGCCATCTGCCCACCAGGGCTGCAAAGGGCTGGGGAGGGCACCCAGTGCTTTGCCCAGTGGGCCCTGGCACAGGGGGAAGAAGGTGAGCTGGGATGAGCGTGGTTTGCCCTCTCCCTCTCTGGTCCTGGAGCAGCTCTGGTGGGAGGCAGCTCTGATCTGCTGCACCTAAACACTGGTGGGGTTTGGTGGTTCCTGAATCCCTGGGTTTAATCCTTTTTGTTGGGTCTTTGGAGTCTGCTGTGCATTTCTTTGCTGTAAAGGGAACCTTCAGTTAGTGACCATCACAGGCTTTGTCAGTGGAGTTTCACAAGGGCTAATGAAATGGCAAATGTCAAAACTGGAGTACAAAATCTCCTGGGCTTGGTGGGATTTGTCTGCCTTTCCCTCCATCCTGTGTGCCTTGTACTGCTTTAGTGTCTCAGGCAGCTGCTGTGACATTGGATATTAATATTCCAAGGGTGGCAGGAACACCCAGTGCAGTGTCCCTTGTGTGGTGCTTTGGAGACAGACACGTTGCTGTGCTGAGTGCTGTGGGTGTTTGCCTGCTGGGCTTTTACCTGCCAAGAAAATTGTCTCAGTTTGCAAAGGAGCCTTTTCTCCAACATCATTTTTGGGTTTAATTTCAAGTTCTCCAGGCACTGGTGCCAGCTGGTTCCATAACCTGCACTCAGAGGTGATGTGGAGGTGGTACCTCAGGTAAGGTTTGGTGCCCGAGTTGGTGAGGCAGATAAAGCCAAGAGCCTGACCCTCACCTGTGTCTCTGGAGGAACCCTTGGGGAGGAGAAGGCCAGGAACACACCCCACAGACAGGCACAGCAGGCTGTGCTTTTCACTTCCCCTCCTGACCAGCTGGGTTTGGGGATGGAGCACTGATTCTGATGGTCCTGTGTTTTAACAGGGAGAAGACTACGAGGAAAAGCATTCTACAATGTCAATGGCAAGGTGTACTGTGAAGAAGACTTCCTAGTAAGTAAGATTTCAGGATTTTTTTTTATTATTTCTAACCCAAAACATTCTTTTATATTGACTCGTTTGCTTTGAGAGATGGTTTGATGATGTGGGGCCTCCTGCCAGAGGTGGGATTGGGAGTCATTCCCCACTGACCCCACACCAGTAGGATCAGCCCCTTGGTCTGAAGTGGTGGCTGTAAAACAGAGCACAGAACTGGAGCAGTTAAGGGTGAGGATTGTGCAGTGCACAGGGGAGGGTTTGCTGAGTGACAGAGCATTTAGCATTAAGATGAAGAGGACAGCATGGCTGGGAATTGCAGTTAGAGAGCAATGATATATTACAGCTTAGAGGAAGATGAATTGGAGAATCAGGATGTTGAATTTATAGCACCTCAGTTATTGAAATCCCATTAGTTTGGAAGCCTAGGCCTTCAGAATGACTTCCCATTTCTAATGAATATATAAGCATGCTTTTTACAAAGGAATTACTCAAAGTATGTCCCACAACAAAACTGGTAGTTCAGAGTGTGCAGATGCATTTCTCATCAATGCAATCCATAAAAATCATGGAGATTCCTAAAATATAAACCATATTTGCCTTCGTGTGTTACACCTTTACTCAGTCTAGCAGTGAGCTGGAGCCTCAGGAAAAAATGGAAATTACTTTGTGCAAAAAGTAACATTTTTGTTATCATTGAAACTTGTTACTGTTTTGCTTGCATTCTGGAGAGAATTTTTTTTTTTGCTTGGTTTTTTTCAGCTTTTTCTTTCCTGTGTTTCTGCAGAAGCACAGAGTGAGGCAGAAGAGGAGGAGGGAGAGAGGGAGGGGCTCAAACCTTTGAGATTTTTAATTTGAACTGTGTTGGAATGTACTTTTCTTATGATCAAACCCTTTCATCCAGACTTAATGACATGATTGTTGTTATTACCTTGTCATTTCAGCCTAAACAGGAGAATTTTAAATCTAAAAATCTTAATCTTTTGGAGAACTTTCAGTTTCCATGGACTGGGGGAACCTCTTTAGCTCAGACATGTTCTGTAATGGGCTCCTGAACAGAGATAATTCCAGTGATTTTCCCAAGAAAACTGAGAGTCAGACCTGCTAGGAATAAGCTTTCTGCAGGTTAGGGAACTGTTGGGACACTTAGGGCATGGATTGAAAAGCTCCAGCATCCCCCAGGTGTGTTTTGGCAGGTTCCCAGTGGCACAAAGGGAGGGATGAGGAGGAGCAGACCAGGGGACAGGGGCAGGAGAGTCTGCCTTTGTCCCTGCTCCTGGTCAGCCCTCTGCTTCTCAGAAGGGGATTGCATCTTCTCTCAGCTCCCCTCAGCAAATGGCATAGCAAGAAGACTAGGAATTGTATTGTTTCACTAATAAAATAAAGCAGCTTTGCCTGTTTAGAGTTCTGTGGACAGAGGAAGCTCAGAGCTTTTCTTGAAGTTGAAAGGAAAAGTAGACATTAAAAAGAAAATTATTTTAACTACTTCATCTTCCCAGGTCTTGCTCCTGAGCACCTGGAAACCTCAGTCCTCTCTAAAAAGAGGTATTTTCAGTCCAAAGCAGACAGACAAATGCTTTTTCTGTAAAACTGCAAATTTCATTCTCTGCTGTGACTCCAAATCCTTGTGCAGCTTCAGTGGAGTGCAGCAGGATTCCCTGCTGGCAGTGGGATGTCAGGGAAGTTAAGCAGGGGCATAAGAGAAAGATTATTTTAATTTGGGAGTGTAAACAGAGTCAGTCTAGCAGCATTATAATTGTATTTATGCTAAGAAAATGCTGCCTGCTGTTGGTGTCCTTGCTCTTTCTTGGCCTTTGTTTGTCTGGGAATTGATGAGGAGAATGAGATGCTTCTGTAGGTTTGGGAGCCTGGCCACAGCTCTGTAGATCTGCAGCTCCACAGCAGGTTATTTCAAAAGTAAGACAGAACAGGAGCTGGCAGAGCAGTTTCAGAAAATGTGGGCAGGAGGTGCAGGGCTGCCACACTGGGGGTGTTGGGAAATCCAGGGAATAACGCCCTGTGTGCTCCTGGCTGGGTTTGCAGCAGCCTCCTTATCTTTCCATGGATTCCCAAGGACAGCCAGAGGTGAGGAGCTGATTTTTCCTTGCTCACAGTCCCCCAACCAGCAGAAGTCTGAATGAGCACCTGGTGTGCCCTCCCAGCAGGAGGAATCCCTTTGGGAAGCGGCTGGGGAGATGTGGGAGGGGGCTGGAGCCTGCTGGAACCTGGAGGGGAGGCAGGCCCCTTCCCAGGGAGGGCTGTCACTCCTGCAGAGCTCTGCCCATCCCCTGCTGCCTCTGGGTGTCCCATTCATTTGCTGCAGGGGCTTCTTCCCCACATCCCTGGGGTCCCACTGGGAATGTCCTGCAGGCAGGACACAGGCACTGTGGGGCTGCAATAGGTGGCACATGAGCAGTGATGGGCAGAAAAGCTGAACTGGTTCTTGATGGGAATCAAGGCAGGACATTCTAGGGAAGAATGAATATTATTTATGGGTGTTTTTCTGTTGTAGCTGTTAGAAATGTGTAACATCCTATAGATGTCAGTGTTTTATTGCTCCTGCAATGCTGCTGGTTGCTGTGCCAGAGCAGCCTCCAGAGCTGGGGCTCCTCTGGGTACCTGGGTCTTGAACTCCCACTCCCTCCACACAGACCAGCTCTTTCCCTCAATCAAAGGTGCTACATGGAATTCACTGCAGTATCACGCCAAGACCTTGAGAAAAGCCATTTTGGCACTTGTAAAAATGGGGTTCACCCTCCTTGGCTAAAGTGTCCCCTCAAGGTTCAGCAGAGCTGGTGGAGCTGCTCCAGGTGGGTCCTGCTGTGAAATCCTGTGCAGGTCACATTTTAACAGGGCACAGTTGGCACTTAAAGCACAGCAACACCCAGGAGCTTTGGCTTCCAAGTGTTCCCAAAAAATGAGTCTGCAAGATGTGACATGTGAGTGCAAGCATTCAAATTCTGTCTCTTGCTTGGAAAAGTGCTTTTGATTTCTGGACCAAGGCTGGGAGTGACACATCATGTTACTCAGGAGGGGCAGCCCACGGCACAGACACCCAGCACAGCCCTGCAGGAGCCACCAGGGACATTCTTCCAGCAAATAGTTTTCCCACAGGTTTGCTCTTCCTAAGGGCACAGATCATCTGTCCCTGCCCCAGGTAGCTCAGTATTTGCTCATTCTTGCCAGGGAAGAAGTGTGCCAGGTTTTTAGACCCCCCTGTGGAGTTGCAGCTGGGGAAGGGGTGCCACCTGCCCCCGCTGCCCTGGTGGGGCTGGCCTTGGATGTGCAGGGCTGGGAATGGAGCAGTGGGGCTGGGAACACCCACTCCTGGAGGGCAGGGAGTGCCTCTGCCTTCTGAGGTTATTTTACAGCCTCCTGCTTCCAGCCCTGACTGGCTGCAAATGCTCTGGGTGTTTAAACCCAAGCCATACTGGCCAAATGCACTGACTGACTCAGATTTCAAACAATAAATCCACAGGTACTTCCACTTCTGCCTGAGCCCAAGCTGGGCATTTCCAGGAGGGCACTGCATGGCACTGAGTGTGGGGAGCAATTAGAATGAAAACAAACCCCCAAAGTTTGCCTTGCTTTGCTTCAGCTCCAGGACAGACCCAGTTACTCCTTTCCATGCCACCTTAAGGTAGCAAGGCCAGCAATACCCAAGTCTTGCCCCAGCCCTATTGGGATAGTTATTGCATGAAAGGAAATAAAACAAATGACAGTTTAATCCTTTCCTGAAAGCTCTTCGGACACAGATGGCTAACTAGCCATAACAGAGACACTGTTCCTGGTGAAGTGAACAAAAAAGAAATGCCTTACTGTATAATAAATAATCCCAGTCAGATGTTCCTGTTTCATTTTGTTGATAAATTGCTGCATAATCATGGGTGAAGGAAAAATAGCTCAATAATTTTAATTTGTCTTTCCTTTTCAATGCTTAAATACCATGTAAAGAAATTTAAAAGAAATTACTGTTTTTCTTGGCATAAAAGACTCTAAAAATGTCACCAAAGCAGCCTGGATCTTAGATCCATTATCTATATTTTTTCTTTTTTTTCCCTTTTTGATAGGCTTTCCCTTTTTCTCTTGAGGTAATGAACATTATTGAGTGGGGGTCCAGTAGAGGTTAAGAAATGAGAGAATTTCCCTCGAGGGAGGAGATGAGAGGGAAAATGAACCTCTTGACAGATGTTAGTTCCATTGCTTAATGCACTACTGGAAGACACTCAGATGCTCTGGAAATAACCTATTAGAGACACCGCAAGCACAGTGCAGAGCATTAAGGTCATCCAAAACATCTCCTATTAAGGTTTTCACTGTCTGTATATATAACTTTGCCAAATTTAATCATTTAGGCTGAATTTCTCCATGCCAGGTTTTTGCCTCTGGCTATCTTTGCTGTCATTAGCTGCTGAAAGTTTCATCTAAAGCTGTTCATCCATTTCCGTGAGTGAGACTGCAGGAACTTTGCCCATAAATCCTTAAAGAGGAAGGCTCTAAACCCTCCATTCATGCCAACCCTACAGAGTGACTTGGCACACTGCAGCCCTCCAGGAGCCTTTGGGGGGCTCTTCCCACCTCCCCAGCCCCTGGCAGGCTGTGGGCTGGTGCCTGTGGTTCCCTGCCCTCCTTCCCTCCTGCAGGGAGAGGCTGTGGCTGTGGCAGGAGGAGGGCAGCCCCCAGCCTCAACAGAGCTGTGCCTGGCAGCCCTGCACTGCCTCTCCAGCCTTCCTTCTCCTGCCCATCCTTCCCTGAGGGGTTTGGGATCCTCCTGGCCCTGTCCCAGGGCTGATCCCTGCTCAGGGCACTCTCCTCTCTGCTCCACAGTTGGCCACAGCAACACAGGAGTGGCTGCTGAGAACATACAGGCCCTCACTTTCTGTCCGCAACTGTGAGCTCTCACTGATTTTAGAAATGGAAAAGGATCAGGGTGTGCAGGACTTAGCAGGGAGGTGGGAGGTGGAAATGCTCAGCTTTTCATGGGGGAAGGGGCAGGTTATCAATGGAGTGATGGGCAGTTGGTGAGAGCAGGGCCAGCACCTTCACCTCCTGCAGCACCAAACACAACAGGGCCCCTACCCTAACCTGGACCCCTGACCATGGCTGCAGGGTAATTAATACTAATGAGGCTTTTCTTCTCAGTCTGTGCACATGCTGTTTTCCAAGCCTGGCAGTGTGGCATATGGCCTGTCCCACTTGCTGGGGCCTGGGAAGATAGTTCTTATTTAGTGTAATGGAAGCTGGTGGCAGCTGGAGTCAGAGGTTTGGTTTTCCATCTCAGTCACTATAAATGGTTGGAGGTTCCCTTGGGAGTGAGCCTTGGGCCTGGTGCATTGGCCAGAGAGCCCTTTGCTGCTGAGGGAAACTCTCAGAACAAACTGGACTCAGCTGAGAAGGTGACTGGTTGAAGCCGCAGCTCGTGTCCATTCCATCTCTGATGGGAATCACAGAGCAAATGGAGTGCTGGGAAACTGGGAGGGTGTTGTATTTGGGAGACTTGCTGGTAAAGTCCATGCTCCAGTCAGAGAACAGATCAACACAGGTGTTCGTTGATATGTTTAACAGAATGATGGAAGCAAAGCTTGGACAGGGATTTGCTGCAGTATTCCTGGTGTACAGAAGCAAAAGGAAGTCTGTGAGTGTTTCCAAGGCACTGATGGCTCCAGACTGGGACAGGAGCTGCTTTCAAGTTCCAGAGGCACCATGAGTGCTGAGTGTTGCTGTGCTCCCAGATCCTGTCCCTGCAAACAAAGGCAGACAGTTCCCAGTGTGTTACTGTACTCAGGGCACGAGGGAGTGCAGGTCGTGTTGGTGCTTGTGTGTGTCTCACTGCAGCCCCTCCCTGCCAGAAACATCGGAATACTTCCCTTCCTCAGTCTTTCCTAAGTCTGTAGAATGCCAGCAGTCCTGGGTTTATTTTATAAATGAATTTGGCATTAATGATGATTAATAAGGGTGTTCTGAATTGAAGGGTTGGGCCAAACTTCAGCTGGACTCAGAATTCAAGTTTCAAAATATCTGTGGATAGTCAAATATTGATTTGCCTCCGCACTTTGGCCTTGGATGTGAATCAGCGCCAAGAGGTTTGGGTTCACCTCTTGTTGCAACACAGGGCTGTGTCCTGGGGCAAGGAGTGAGGAGGCCACTGAAGCTGGTGGCAAAAGTCCCATTGACTTTGGCAGGGTCTGGATTTTCTCCCAGGAATTCATTCCGGGGGACATATTTTTAAAGCTGTGCCCATGGGGAATGTTGGCCCTAGGGCTGGGGAGCTGAGGGTGAACACCGGGCACGGGCATACGGCAGGTGTGCCAGGAACATGGCACGGGCACATGGCAGGTGTGCTAGGAACACAGCACGGGCACACGGCAGGTGTGCCAGGAACACGGCATGGACACATGGCAGGTGTGCCAGGGAACACGGCATGGACACATGGCAGGTGTGCCAGGGAACACGGCATGGACATAGGGCAGGTGTGCCAGGAACACAGCACAGACACACGGCAGGTGTGCCAGGGAAGACAGCATGGACATAGGGCAGGTGTGCCAGGGAACATGGCGTGGGCACACAGCAGCTGTGCCAGGAACACGGCACGGACACATGGCAGGTGTGCCAGGAACACGGCACAGGCACATGGCAGGTGTGCCAGGGAACACGGCACAGGCACATGGCAGGTGTGCCAGGAACACAGCACGGACACACGGCAGGTGTGCCAGGAACGGGGCATGGGCACACGGCAGGTGTGCCAGGGAACACAGCATGGGCACATGGCAGGTGTGCCAGGGAACATGGCACGGACACATGGCAGGTGTGCCAGGAACAGAGTGGGCTCTGCAGGGCAAACCCACAGGGGTCCAGGAAACTCTCCCGGGTTTCCGGAACAGCAATACACAGGCCCAGGCGGTAATGGGGATAAACATAATGTGGTGACATTTCAGTGTGTGAGGGAGGTCTGTGTTCACCCTGAGCTGGGTTGCAGATGGTTAAATGAGTGACAGGAATCACTCTCTGGCACTTGGCAAAATAGACCAGGAAAGACAAAGATTTTTTTTCTGAGATGTGTCACTACTGATGAGCTTTTGTAACTATCCCATACCTCACATTTGCTAGGGGAATGTTTGGAAGAGCATGTTACAAAGTCCAGTTGGTTTCACGCCAGACAGTCACTCCCCTCTTTGCTCTTGAGATGGTGATCCAAAAAGTCAGACTATCCCATTCTTCTTAATATTGCATTGAAAAGTAAATTACAATAACTGAAATGCACTTGAAAGACCTCAGGCTCTCTCTAATTATGTGTAACTCCTGCCAAACACATGTAAGCAGACAGCATTAATTTTTTTTCTATGGGAGAGTTAGAAAAAAGTTAGATGTGAGAAAGTGGCCTGTTTCCACTTCAGTAATAAATGTGGGTACTAGTTGCTGTTATGTTTTGAATTGAAATCTCTCAGCAACTGTTAGGGAGAAAATGCAGATTATTTTTTTCCAGGAAGGTGAGTTATTACGGAGACCCTTCCTTCCACAGAGGATGGTGGCAGTGACAGGGGATAACCCACAGCACAATCTGGAATGAGAACCCACTCGAGATGTTGGGCTGTTTGATATGATGCAGAGTTAAAGCTGTTGCTTCAGGCTTTTTTTCTTGATCATTGTCACTGCAAAGCTTCCAAGAAAGGTCTAGGTGAGCAAATCATTATGGGCTCTTCACTGATGAGACAGAAGGTAGCCCTGGTGAGTGCTCACACCAGGTCTCTGGAGGGTGAGAATGGCTGCTCTCCCAGAGGCTGGGACTGCCTGGCTGCTCCAGGCACAGTTCTCTCCCAGCTCAGCTCCTGAGGCCTGGCAAGAGTTGTGTACATGGCCACACCACCTGCTACTGCTGTGCAGGACATGGGGACCCTCCTTGCCCTTCCCTTGGCCTTCAGACATGGCAGAGGGGAAGGGCAGAAGCAAAACTCAAGTGCTGCGTGGTGTTTCCTCACTGGCAGCAAGACAGAGTGAAGCAACAGGATATATGAAGGGGCTTCAGCAAGATGAAGAATAAAGTTCTGGACTATTTTCCTTTAGTTAATCTCTGTCACCTGCCATGAGGCTCCCATATCTTTGAGCCTGAGAAGGCCCCATTTTGTCCAGTTCATTTTAATTGCTGCATTTAAATATGTGTGTAAAAAAAACAACAAGAAAACTCTGTCTGCATGAAACCAAATTTGATATTTTCTCCCTCTCCTAATGTGATCCCGTGAATTTCTAGCATTGTTGTGTCCCATGTAGTGAGGGTGCCATGCAGAGAGCAGACAATGCAGCAGGGAGCAGAGAGATGCTCTGCTGATGGGAAACCAGGAGAGGGGAGGCTGGGAGGGGTCACAGGAGCCTGGGCTTGGAATACATCAGTAGCATAGCACCCAATTCTGAAATTAGTTTTCAGAATTAAATGCCTGAAGCATTTTGGCAAAAAAAACCCTCCTTATCATCTCTTTCAAAAGGTCTTAAAGCATAAAGGAGTAGGAATGTCAAGGCTGGGCTGAGCAGCCCCATTGGGTGACTCTGCAGTGCTGGGATTTCACAGCCTCACACCAGTGCTGGGGCAGCAGCTGCCACACCTCCTGAGTGTAACCCACCGCTCTGCCTGCACAAACCTTCAGCAGGTTGGGAACATCCTCAGCAAAGAAAACGGGCCTGAATGAGATTCCAGGGCCTGTTTCCAGGAGGAAGGTTTTGTTTTGCTGAGTGCAGAACAGCAGGGAAGTGCCCCAGCCCCTCCCTGGGCAGGGCCAGGCATGTGGAGGAGAAGCAGCGACACGTCTGTGCAAAGCTCTGACACTGCCTAAGGTAGAAGGTTTGGGTCCTGGAGCCTTTTCAGGCATGCTGTTTGCTGAATGTTTTTCCCTTGAAAACTCATGATGAGAACATCAAACTTTCAAAGACCCTGATAGACAACAAAGATTTGCTGCAGGACCCAGTGCAGGCAGGAGAAATCGTGTCTCATAATATGTGGTGGGATTATCCTCCGTGCATAATTGTTCATTATATGCTCAAAATTCATTGTTAATTTCTTTTAGCTATATTGCACATTAGACAGAAGGGTTATAAACCCCAAGATTATCACAGGAGGACACCAACAAGCCTAAATATTCAGGACAGAAGGGGACTTGTTTTCCTCTTACATTGAAACAAAGACTCTTGGACAGGATCATTAGAGATTTTCTTTTTGCCTATTTGATAATCAAAGTATATTGGACAGCAAACAAAAGGAGAGTTCAGTCAGCCAAGTCTTCTACTTTATTTTTACTCTTCTATTCTAACATACTTAACATATTTCTCAAGGTTTATTTAGTTTCCCAGAGTCTTATTTTATATAAGTATCATTTGGGAGCTTGATTACAAAGTCTTGATTTGCGCATATAAAATGATATTTTATTACCCTGGAAGAGAAGTCAAGGACAAGGTAAATAGGGGAGAAAACAGCTGAGAAAAAATTAAGAAATGAGGAAAATAGTATGCCAGCTCTTCCTCCTGCACTGGTTTTCTTTGCATCCTGGTGTAACTGGGATTGGACTCCTAAGGCACAGAAGGGAGAGTAAAGGGTAACACTTTCAGCTTTGAATTTCAGAGCTGTTTTTTTTATAACCACTTCTTTCAATATTTTTTTACGTGCTTAATGAGCATCTATAATGAATATTAAGGAAGGTTCCAAAGGACACTTCTGTTTTGTCGTGGATGCAGAGTGTCTAGACTTGGGTACGTCCAGCGTAGTTGGTGACTGCTCTGTACTTACATCACCTCAGGGCTCTGCCAACACAACACTTGGTTTTAAGAAAAGCCTGGCACACATAAACCTTATACCCTTACACCTGAAACCCTCATAGAGCAGGTTCAGAGCTGAGCCCTGCACTGTTCACATCCCAGAGGAAACAGGACACACGAATCCCACGGGAACAGCAGAGCTGTGACTTGGCCTCTCTGCGAGGGTCCTGCCCATCAGCTGTTCCTGCAGCTTCACCTCAGTCTGTGTGTCACATCCCCAGATCATGAGGGAGGGCTGGTGTGCTCCAAAGCTCTTTTTGTGCCTTCCAACTATGTCAGTCATTACAAAGGTACAAGTGTTCTCCTGCAGCTCTGGGGCCTGGTGCTTCTCCCACCCAGCCACGCGGGGAATGCCTGGCAGGGAGGCCCTTGGAGTGCTGGGACACAACACAGAGGCCACTCTGCTTTGGCTGCAGGCTGGAGCAAATCACAACTTCTCTCCTGCTGCACACTCCAGATTTCTGAAGGTTATTAATAACTAAGTGCTTCAAAGACAGAGGTTGACAATTTTAATTAGTATTTTAATACTTTGTGAGATCTGCTTCTAAAGTGGAAACCTTAGCACAGCAGCCCTGTTTGAACACTCCAGATTAAGAGCAAACAGTATAAAGAAGTTGTCAGGTGAGCTACAAAACTGCGGAGAAAACCATTTTCTGTTTCCCTTTGCCAGCAGTGACCACAGCACTGCCATCCTGTAGTCTTTTCCAGCCCAAACAGATTTAAAGCACAAACAGACCTGAACCCAAACCCCTGATGTCACTGACGCAGCCTCCAGTTTGTCTGGATCACTCCTGTGATCAGGAGAGAGAAGGTGTAGTGGCAAAGCACAGCTCCCTGAGCCCAGGAAATATTTTATCACTGCTGTTAGACTTGCTGCCATTTGGCAAAGTCTTCTTAGTTGGGTAATCCAGTTCTGGATGTGTTTGACTAATAACAATTCTCTTGTTAAAAACAAATCATGGTTTTAATTTAATAGGGTTAGTCATAAAAAGCGTGATTTTGTGTCAGCAAAGCCTTTCTTTTTGACAAACAGTGTAATTTATGACAATCTAGTTAGCAGTAAATGACATTAATCTGACCACTATGCCATTCTGGTCCTTGGGAATAATGCTCCCCTTAATCAATAGCTGGGTGAATGCTCCTTTGCATTCCTTATCAAATGACAGCCAGATGGTGCTGGTAAACTCATTCCAGCAGGATTTTAGAATTAGCTGGGTTTGTACTGCTGTTAATCCTCTGCTGTCTGTGCCACCAGGACCTGCCCACCTGTTTGCAGTAAGCCCAGAGCTCTCAGCCCTAGGAAGAGCCCAGCCAGGGGGTAAATCCACCACAAGGCAGCCAAGGAGCTTCCCAAGCAGTGAAGCCTTTTTTCTGCATCAGTAACAAGAAGGGAAAAGCAAATAAAAGCAGTACCTTGCAGAAATAGCCAGCTGGGACTGCCCAGCTCTGTATTTATTCCTCAACACCCTGGTCTCTTCTGATAGACCTTTTCAAGCTCAAAGTTTGTTAGGACTGCATGAGCTGAGGTCCTTAGGGCACAGTAAACCTGGGGCTGACAAGCTGCCACCCCATCATTTACTGACTTCTGGGCCATCAAAGTATCGACGAGACCTTTTCCTTCATAATCACTTTGTTGCATAGCAACAATAATTTTGTCTCCAGCCTATTGATCCAACATCACATGTAATCCCTTCACACCAATAAAAAGAAAACATATGGCAGCTCTAGGCTGGGAACCACTGGCTTTTGAAGTGAGGGGACAGTTAATCCCCACTAAACCAGGGGGAGAATGGAATAAGCCATAAGCCCTGCTGGGGCTTGGAGGGTGCATTAGATGCCTGAGCCAATTAACCTGTGTGCTGAGGGAAGAGTCTGGCTCACGCTCATCCTCCCCTTCCTCACCTCTTGTGCAGCTGCAGCACAGCCAGGTGAGCTTTGCTGCACTGAGCATGGCTGTGCAATGGCACAGGTACCCGGGCACCCCTGCCCTGTGCAGGACAGAGCACAGGCAGCACTGGCTGAGAGGGGGCTGCACAGGCTGAGGGGAAGTTCAGCCCCTGCAAACACCAGTTTCAGACTTACACAGCTGCAGTTCCTCAGGCAGATGCCTCTCCATTGTAGGGCAGTGCTTTGGTAGGTCAGTCATTGCTCTGATCACCTGGATGGTTTTTTATACCTCTAAACACAGGACTAAAGACAGACTTGGGCATCTGAAACAGGAACTGCTCTGGGGACACGAGTACAAAGTTAAGGTCAGAAACAGGCAGGGAACACAGAGCTTTGGTCCCAGGGAGGCAAAGAATCTCCTCACAGCTGTGCCCCCAGCTCTGGGGCACAGGGTGGCACCTGAGGGTTGGTCGTCTTTCTGAGGTATCTCACTGGTGCCACAGCCTGCAGAGAGCCCAAGCTCCTACAGATGGACTGCCAGACCTTCCCTGGATAAAAAGCTTGGTATCCTCAAGGCAGCTGAATCCTCCTTAGGCCTGTCTTCATTTTTCTCACTTGCACATAGCGCTGAGTGAAACGTAGGTCCAAAGTCTGAGGTTGCTGATTGGAGCAGGATTTGGGAGTTAAGTCCTGTGTTATTAAAATGACCACCAGTAGAGTCAATTCAAGGTAATTTCCACACATAAACTCTCCAAACAGACTTAAAAAATCAAAAGGATACTGTTACATTTGCAGTCTCAGTGGAAGTGTTGCAGTGGATCAGAAGGCCAGGCTGGCACCTGAGGATGCTGCAAGAGTCACTGTTTCCCAAACCTCTGTATAGTTTGCTGCTGGAAAATAGCACAGCTTCACCTAAAAGGTATTTCAGTGGCTAAAGGAGTGGCTACTAATCATCCTTTCTTTTCTGTCCTTTGAACAGTATTCAGGTTTTCAGCAAACGGCAGACAAGTGCTTTGTGTGTGGACACCTCATAATGGAAATGGTAAGAGACCTAAATTCCTGCCACTTTTCCTGTACTTTGGGAGTGCACTGTGACTCTCTGTGCTTTCCCCCTGCCCAGGCTGCCATTGTGCCTTCACTGCTGTCAGTGCAGTTTTTGAAACTGAGGCAATAAATGAAAATGCCTTTCCTGCTCTGTTACTGTTAAGTAAAGGAAGTTTGGCTTCTTTGCTGCCTGAGGTATGGGAGGTTGTTGTTCTGCCATATGTCAGTTACAAAAACAATGGAATTTTAATAGTAAATGGGGAAAATACAGCACGACTTTGTGTGAGAACATGGTCAAGGAACACAGAGGGGGTGTGCTCTGTGAGACAGTAGATCCAAGAGCTCTGTGCAGTGGGTGGAATCTGGGCTAGAGTGGAGAAGGACATTACCAATAGTCCTTGGGTTTGTTGCCCACTCTGTGACACGCTTTATTTACTCTCTGTCATTTGCTCCATGTAATTTAAAATGCATTATTGCCACTGGGATTTGTAGGAAGCCAGTAGTCAGAGTTACTTTGGTAATAAAAAAATCCAAGGGCTGTGGGTTGGGCCAGGCATTGCTGGCATCATTTCAGTGGGTGAAAGTAGGAAGAGTTTAGTCTGCTCTTCCTAAGCAGAAATTCCCAAGCAAAATGAAGTGGCTTGCACAACGAAGTGCAGATCCTGTTCCATATCTGTTTTGCCCTTGCCTTTACGTGTGTGTGAACCTCAGGGTGCCTCAGAGGAGGAGCTGCTGCATCGCACACATGGAGGTTCAGTAGGAGCTGGAACGGAGACTCCACTAATGAGGATTCTGGCTCATATCCTGGTACCACTGGTTGGACAAGGATATTGTTCATTTTAGCCCAAGAGCAAATGTCTGGGCTTGTGTCATGCTGGCAGGGGGAGGGGGATCCCGACTGCACGCCTGGAGCTGGCCCTTGACTGCAGAATCCCAGGCAGGAGGCCATAACATGTCATCGGTGCAGCTCAGTAGCTGAAGCTTGGCAGGTGCTGCTCTGCCTCTCTCCCGTCAGCAAGTGTGCTCTGACAAAAGGGAGCAGCTCTGGGACTTCCAGGAATTGCACACAGTTGTTTGGTTGATTCCTGCGGGTTCCTTCACGGGAATGTGGCCCAGCTGTGCCCAGAGCCAGCCCAGGGCAGAGCTGGGGCTGTGCTGGCCCAGGGGAAGCAGGGTGGGCACTGGGCAGTG
Source organism: Sakesphorus luctuosus (assembly GCA_013396695.1). Lineage (NCBI taxonomy): Eukaryota > Metazoa > Chordata > Aves > Passeriformes > Thamnophilidae > Sakesphorus > Sakesphorus luctuosus. Next base: position 272,115 of record VWZD01001513.1, on the reverse strand, counting down.
CTGGCCCAGGGGCAGCAGGGTGTGCACTGGGCAGTGCTCTGTGCCCTGGGGCAGCAGGGTGGGCACTGGGCTGTGCTGGCTCCAGGGTTGGGCACTGGGCAGTCCTGGCCCAGGGGCAGCAGGGTGGGCACTGGGCAGTGCTGGCTCCAGGGTGGGCACTGGGCAGTGCTCTGTGCCCTGGGGCTGCACAGCCTGCACAGCAGCACGCCACAGGGACCAGCTGTTTCTGGCCAGGCTTGCAGGTCAGACAGAGCCTAATGCCACTCTCTGAACAGAAAACCACAGGGTTTCATCAGGGAGGAAGAAGAGATTACATTAAAGTGGCTTTTTTCCTGTGTGCCACTACTTATTTCCTGTTGATTTGGTCGTTATTGATAAAATCACCTACAGGGCCAGGAGAGGGATTTTTCGTCTCCAGCTTAGCCTGTCCCAGCTGAGCACTGCTGCTGGCAGATGCTTTTGGAAATTACCTTCCAAAGGTATTTTTTATACCTGAAATGAATGGAGATGGTCTTACAACCTGCTGAGAGCTGCCTGACGATGATACTGTGTCTCACTCTTCCCAGTGGCTCGTTCCTGGGTTGGGGCATCCTCCTTGATGTCCAAGTGCCACAGTGGGTGTGACATACAGGAATGCCAGCAGGGAGAGGATCTGTTCTGGGGTGCAGCTGGGGCTGCATCAGGCCTTTCTTGAAACCTTTAAAATGCAGTGGGGAGGGTCAGCATGGGAAGAGCCTGGGCAGGTGGACAGATCAATATCCAAACACAGGGATACACATGGAATTTTATCAGCAACCAGTGGCCCTCTGGGACTGAGTGATAACCAGTCAGTAACTGTGGTGGATTAGGATCCTTAATTAATAAAGGGACACCTCTTTAATTGCTTGATTTGTTATATTACTCTTTAAGATTGAGCAATGACCAGTTTGGATTCTGCCTGTCACAGCCTGTTAAGTTTTGTGAAGTAACTCTGCATCCCAGTAATTTGTGTTTGAGATTTTCCAAGCAGTGGTCTGTGAAGCTGTTTGTGATTTCCACTGGCAGTCTGGCCCTGCAGAGCTGAGGCTGGGGGGCGTTTGCCTGATTTGCAGCTCTCTCTCCTCACTGGGAGCACTGAAACCCACTGAAATAAGCAAGTGGATTGTTTTAAGAGGCCCCTTGCGGACAGATCTGCAGAGTGGTAATTTCATCCTGAAGTGCCTTTCTCACTGAGTGAGACACAGCAGTGTGTGGGGGTGGAAATCTCATGTAATCCTTCATCCACTCATTTTGTTGTTTGCTTCCTAAGATCCTGCAGGCCCTTGGAAAGTCCTACCATCCTGGCTGCTTCCGCTGCGTGGTGTGTAACGAGTGTTTGGACGGAGTGCCCTTCACTGTAGATGTGGAGAACAATATTTACTGTGTCAAAGACTACCACACGTGAGTACACAAATCCACTGCGTGCACGGAAAATCAGAGCAGTTCAATTAGTCACAGAGTTATTATAAGCCTTGTAGTAGATTAAAAGGGTCACTCTTATTTGCTCAGATGTCCCTCAACTGCTGCTTTCATATGTTGCATTTGTAAAGTATTTTAAAGTTTATTACAGGGCACTTTGTGGGCCCAGTGTGGCATACAGTGGCCAAGTGAGGCTGAAAATCGAGTTGTGTCAGAGGTTTTTCTTGGGGGCTGTTCTTTCAGGACTTCCAGTACTAATTTTATCAGGCCAATTCTGCAAGTGATGGAAGGTTCTGCTGTTTGTAAGAGTCGAGGTTCTGGTAGTTCATGGCATGAGTTATGTTAACTGAGACTGGACAGTAGACATGCCTTTAGCAGCCAGTGTTACACGGTTTTAGCCTTGCCAGAAAAAAGGTATTGAGGTTTAAGGGATTGCTTTTGGACTCTGTTCTGATCCTGCTCTAAGGCAGCATGAATGCCCTTAACTCCAGGCAGCCAGTAACTCATCCTGTGCAGCAAGAGCCAATCCCTCTGAATCCAGCCCTGTTGGCACCAAGCTGACCCTGGCACAAGGTCACAGAGTGCTGGCCCAGGAACTGTCATAAACTGCAGCTGTGGGCCATAAGCCCAGGAACTGGATTGAGTTGGCACATCCCAGCCATGATCAGCCCCTCTCCTGTTTAGCAGGTTATGGCTTTCTGACGTCAGACTGTGACAGTCCCCAAGTCAGGAGCTGCTTTGCAGTCAGCACATCAAGTCTCTGGGGGAATCTGAATGGCTTTATAAGGAAAAGGAAGGAAAGAGAAAGGGCATATGCAGGAAGAGGGCTGGATTCACTGCTCCCAAAGGTCAGGAAGACCTAAGCAATAAAGCTGGAGTAGATCAGCCTCTCCCAAATCTCCATTTTGCTGAATATCATCAAACAGTTAGAGGTGTTTCAAATCCTGTAGATCTCTGCTTTGCTAAAAACAAGGCATGAACAGAATAGCTCCCTTGGTTCTACTTTTTGAAGAAGCTTTTACTGTGATTTGAACACTTTCTTCTTGCACCCTAGGGTTTTTGCACCCAAATGTGCCTCCTGTAACCAGCCCATCCTCCCAGCACAGGTAAGTGTTCCCAGGCACTGAGCCCAGACAGAAAACAGCTGTTGGCACATGAACACTTTCTAAAACACCCCAGATGCTTTTCCTCCCTCTTCCAAAATCTGTACTACGTTAGACACTACATTAAGCACAGTTCAGCAGTAAAGTCACTCCCAAACGTTGTAATAGTCATACTACTTACGCAGCATAGCACTTTGTATCTTTAGGGTGCTTTCCAGGTCCTAATTATGCTGTTAGAAATCTCATTTAATTAAAAGCCCTGGCTGGGGCTCCAAGAACAACCCTTGAAAAGACATCTGATGGTTATCCTGACCCTGTGAGAAGCCCACACACTCTGTCATCCTGGGATGGCAACCAAAGTGCTTGAAAGGGGTGGAAAAGGCAACCAAAAAGTTGGCTAAAATGGAAGGCAGGTGAAACCTGCTTGCAACCTCAGCCCAGTGTTGCTGGCACAGCTAGACCAGTGCATTAATGGTGCTCCCTCGTGCTCTGGTGGGTGCAGGACCCTCTCAGTTCCCATTGCTGAGGTCACTGTCCAGTTGATTTGTAAACAAGGGCCTCAGCACCTCCTGCTTTCCCTCTTGCCGGGTTTGTAGAGCCAGAGCTTGCCTGCTGTGAGTTGCTGTGCCCCAGTAAAGCCTGTGGTTGGAGCCTCTCACGTGCCCACCTCCATCTCTCTGCATGTTACTCTCATTTGTCATTAGTATTTCTGTTAATTAGCCAGGTCTCACATAACTAAAACCATATAAAGGCTGAGCCAGACCTGCTTGTCCTGGTGGTGGGTTGTGAGCAGATGGTAGGTTGTAAATGTCACTGATTTTGGACCTTACAAAATAACTTCTTTTTCTTTTAAAGAAAGAAAGAAAAGCAAAAAAAGGCAGTGCTACTGCTGACTCATGTGATGAGTGGCAGGAGAGCCTCCATGTTCTTTCCCATGGGGGTTTCTTAGGTTAGTTCAAGTCTAGCAGTGCAGGCACGAACTTGCCCACCACTTCTCTCAGACATAGTCCACGTCATACCTGCTGCTTTCACCACACCTGCAACTGGAAACAGGGCAAGGCAGCACATTTAATGAGCTCTGTCTTCAGAGTGGATCAGGAAGGGAAGGAGCCTGGGAGGTTACTAGAAGGGTATGGGCTGCTCTGCAGGGCCTGGGGCTCAGGCAGGGATTACACAACTGCCCTGCACCCGCCCCACGCTGAGGCTTTGGGCTGTGCACGGGATGACCTGCCAGACTGGTCTGTCAGTCCCTGGGGCTGTGCACAGGGACATGGGCATGTGCAAAGGGCTGTGCAGCAGATGGTCTGAGGGGGACACAAGCCCTGGAAAACACACCAGGATGCCTCCAAGGAAAAGTTACCCAAGCAGAAGGGTTTTGACTAGTCATTTGTTCAGCTCCTGTGTGCCCTTGGAAAACTATTTCATTGCAAGACTGATTTGTCCCTCGAGTATGAAGTTTTGGCTACACTTCCCAAATGACTTCTCAAGCTGAGATGTGTCAGGGACCCGGAGTGCTGCTGACCAGCCAACCAGTGGTGCAGGGCTGTGCACCCCTGGGGGACCAGAGCTGTGCTGGGTGGGGCACAGGGGGTGCCCTGGGGCAGAGGGGATGCCCTGGGGCAGAGGGGGTGCCCTGGGGCAGAGGGGATGTCCCTGGGGCAGAGGGGGTGCCCTAGGGCAGAGGGGGTGCCCCTGGGGCAGAGGGGATGCCCTGGGGCAGAGGGGGTGCCCTGGGGCAGAGGGGGTACTCTGGGGCAGAGAGGGTGCCCTGGGGCAGAGGGGATGCCCCTGGGGCAGAAGGGGTACCCTGGGGCAGAGGGGATGCCCTGGGGCAGAGGAGGTGCCCTGGGGCACAGGGGGTACCCTGGGGCAGAGGGGGTGCCCTGGGGCAGAGGGGGTGCCCCTGGGGCAGGCTGGGCCCTGAGCAAAGGCAGCTTTTGGGCACTGCCCTCACTGTGTCTGTGTGCCCCCCAGGGCTCTGAGGAGACCATCCGGGTGGTGTCGATGGACAAGGACTACCACGTGGAGTGCTACCATTGCGAGGTGAGCCCGCCTTGCCCGCCCCACGGGCAGCACCCACCCATGGGCAGCACCCACTCCATGGGGCTGCACTGCAGGCTCCACACACCTGGGCAGGGCTCTGCACACCTGGGCATGAGGAGGCACACCTGGGCAGAGCTCTGCATACCTGGGCATGAGGAGGCACACCTGGGCAGGGGAAGGCACACCTGGGCATGAGGAGGCACACCTGGGCACAGGGAGGCACACCTGGGCAGGGGAAGGCACACCTGGGCAGGGGAAGGCACACCTGGGCGGGAGGAGGCACACCTGGGCATGGGGAGACACACCTGGGCAGGGGGAGACACACCTGGGCAGGGGGAGGCAGGGGTTGGGTGCAGCCAGGATGGGGATTTTTCCCAATATATTAACTTCAAAGCTGGGTTTGATTGCTTGGGTTGAATTTTCAATACTTCTCAATACAGTGGATGCCAGTTCTCTTTTTCCTCATCTCTGGATAAGGCCCGGAGGGCTCTGATCTGAGGAGACTTGAATTCCCATGGCCTGTGCAGGGAAGAACCCTCAGTGCAAGGCTTTCCTAGGAGATCTGATTTTTCCCTGCTGAATTTTTTACTAGAAAAAAGACAAGGATACCACTGACTTTCTGTCTCGTTTTTTGGGAGTAGTTTCTTATTGCTCAGAACATTTAAACACGTGCTGTGGCAGATCAAGTTGTGGAATTAGTGCTCTTGCTTTGGAGAGCAGAGCTGAGTTCATCATTAGTTCTGCATCCAGGAGCAGGAGGAGGGAAACAAACTCTAATTTGAGATCAACCAAAAACTTCCCTTTTGCTGTAGGTTTGGTGCTGTGATACAACACAATAAGATCTGCACAGAGCTCAAGTTCTAAAGCCCCAGAGGCAGCAGTGCAGCAATGCTGTCTGCCATGACTGTTGTGCAAAGGGGTTTTACAAAGAGGCTTCTGATTGAAGGAGAAACAACAAAGTTCAGGAGATCTTGAAATGTTATGTACCTAAATGCAAGGAAGACCCATGCACTCAGCTCTCTCCTTCCAACAGAGACACCTGATGCCCCATCCTTTTCCATGAATTTTTCAACAGAAATTGGCACAGGAAATGGCAGTATTTGGAAGAGCTGTACTTCCCTCCTCCTTCCTCCCCCATGTATTGCTTTGTGCAGGCTTCACCTCAGATGACAGCTCCCTCCCCTTCTCTCTCCGGCTATTGACTTTATGCTAGAATGTCCCACTTGGGGGTTTATTTTCAGTTCTGTTTCATTATTCATTTTCCCATTCTCCTTCCCATTTGAGGCAAATCAAGCTGCCTCCACATCTGCCCAGAGAGCAGAGTGCATTTGTGTGCAGCAATCAGGAGCCAGCCATGTGTCAGCAGGGGTGGGGCCCTGCCTAATGGGCTCAGCTCAGGCTTTCAGGCTGCACAGCTGTCCCCAAATGTTGCTGGACAAGTCAGTGCCAGTACTTTGAGGTGTGCTGCAATGACTGCTATCATCCTCACCTGGGGGCCATGCCCAGTCAGTGGCCGGGTTGGAAACTGCTGCTTTTCTGCATCATCTCACTCGTGTGCAGCCACTTGCTCCTGCAGGAGGTGGAGCAGTTACAGATCGTTAGACCCTCGTTCTGGAACCCTCTGGCAAGGCAAGCTCTCTGCTTGCACAGAGGGAATTCCATTTTGGAGGGGGAAAAAGATACTAAACTTGGCATGTCTGAAATTGTTAAATTCTAATTTTAAAGCTTGCATAAATTGCTATAAAATTATTCTATAATATGTAGCGACACACAGAAAACTACCTTAGCAGAAGCTTTGATTTTGGCCTCACTAAACTAACACTCCAGTTTTAAAGCTTACCCATTTTCAGTCTTATTTCAGCACTGTAAAATTTGAGGATTTAAACTTGAGCTCTGAAAGCTGAAAATCATACTGTGTGTCTAATTAAAAGCTTTTCATTTGTTTTCAGTACTGAAATATGCCCAATTTGATCCTTGTTTTTTCCTTTCTATTAAGTGCACAGATCCATGCTCAGACTCTCTGGTTTCTCAGGAGAGGTCACAGTAACAATTTTTAAGTTTTTAACATACTTGAAACATTGAATCTGAGCATCTACTTCCATGATTTTCAAATGCCCTCAAAATTACAATGCTGATGGTTGGAAATCAGGATTGTCTCTCTAGCAGGGTACAGAGCAGTCAGCAGGCAGGGTTACTGACACCTGCTTTTCTGTTTCTCTCTGTTCCTGGGCTGTTGTCCCCCCATGTTGTCCCTGCAGTTCTGTGCCAGTCCCCACACGTACCAGCATCTCCACTGAAGTAGGATCATTGGCCTTGAAGTCTTTATTTCTTTTCATTCCGAACTAGAGAAAGTGTAGCCTTGCTTCAGAAGTAAGACATGTCTCATCTCCCCCCTTCTCCCCACTCCTCTCATTCTCCACTTATGCTCTCTCTGCTCTTGTGTTGCAGAACGAGCCTCTCTCTGTTCCAGCCTCTCCCAGGCTGTGCGTCAGGGTCAGTCCCTGCCCTGCTTTTTGGCTGATTAGCAGCAAGGTTTATTAGGTGAAGAAGAGACCAGAATGGGGCACACTGGGGAAAGAAAAGGCTGGTACAAGTCTGGCCTGTCCTGTTTGAGTTCAGTGATGTCAGTGTGAGACAGTCAGGGTCCACCTGCCAAAAGCTGCAGAGGTTGCTGGTGTTGGAGGCACGGGGGGAGCTCTCGGGGCTGTGCAGGACACAGCAGTGCTGGGAGATGCCCTGCCTGACTCCCTCACTACCCTGGCATGTCTGTGTTTCCTCCAGGACTGTGGTTTGCAGCTCAATGATGAGGAAGGCCATCGCTGTTACCCCTTGGAGGGCCACCTGCTCTGCCACAGCTGTCACATCAGGCGCCTCAACATCAAACTGCCGTCACATCCCCCTCCCAGCTACCCCATGCACGTCACAGAACTCTGAGAGACGTTCCCAGTGTTCCTTTAAAGATGAGATTCCAGTAATAACCACCTAAACCAGCTATTTATTTTTTGAATCAGAGGTGAAGGGTCCTTTTCTGATCTTGTACATATGCATTCTTTTATCTAGACATTTTCTCTGCGACACCGTCTACTTGAACAAGTAATTCACCACTAAACTGTAACTGTAAATGGCAGCATTTCTAAAACCAGTGGTACAAAGAGCTGTTCTATACTCCCTGCTCACCTTCCTTCAGTGGAGATTCCACCTGGGTAAGGAGTGTAGAATTACTTTCCAAGAGGTAGCACCTTATCATATTGCAGCAGGCATGATAAGGTAAGTGCCAGCATTTTAGCTGGTGGTGTTGAATTCTGGTCTTAGAGAATACTTAGATTCCAGTGACCAGGAGGCAGGTGGGTGTTTGTAGCCAGGACAGCTTTCAGCACAGGGAAAGAACAGCATCCTGTGAGGCCAGTGCTCCATCCTACAAGGTTCCACAGTCATCCAAAGACTAAGTATTGAGCTTGTTCAAGAAATATGGCAAGCATTTCATAGAAAGCCCACGTTCCAGAGGAATACCTCCAACAGACTGGCACTGCAGGGGCAGCAGTTGCAGGGTGGGACAGGACAGCCCCTGCAAGTGCTGGCTGTGTACAAGGTGGCCATGGTGTCAAACCTCACTCAGACCAGCTGGACCATTTGGCACTTACTAAAGAATTCATCTTTCCAACCTGTTTAATTGGATTAGCAGCCCCTTTCTATGCAAAGGTACACTTGTCTTTATACTGCTTGTTTTATACAAGATTTCATTTGTTACCAACTGCTTTATGATTGTGTGTTGAGACATTATTAAAGAAAGAGAGGGACAGTGGTTTTGTATTACCTTTTCAGCTTTGTGTTCTTTTCTGGATTACTTTTGAACTGATTAGGGTGATTGTCTTCCTTGGAAAACAAAGTACAGTTTAATAGATATAAAAATTCAGAGAGTCAGGCCACCAAAACATTGGTATTTTCCAACAAGTATTAGCTGTACACAGAATGTACACACTTCCATGTTTTGCATAAGCTTTTACAGTACCCTCAGAGCTCTGGGGAAAATACATGTCTTCCATATAGGAAGTGAGATGAATCTTTTTTTATGGTTTGTTTTCTACCATGTGCTGATGATTTACATGCAAATCACTCATCTGTATGTCTGAAAAATTCCTTGCATTCCCCTGAGAATTGATCCAGCCTTTCTGAAGTCACAACTTACCATTGCTGTCTTTAACTGTGTTCGAAATTACAACAAAATAAAATTCTTCTGCTCCAGAGGAAGTGGAAATGCCAGCCCAGCCTCTGTGCCTGTGCAAAAGGGGGCACTTCAGCTGTCCCCACGCTGGAATGTGAGGGATCTGCTCGGAGGCAATCCCGGGTTAAATTCCCCATCCAGCCTGAGGAGGTGACTTATTTGGCAACACCAGTGCAGTTTAGTTTCTTATGCTCCATTGACTTTTTGAAAGCCATTTGTGGTGCTCTTGAAAAGCACAAAGAGCATCCAATGGACACTAATTCCTAAGTGGAATAATTAACTCCCTTAACAGAACTTTTTGATAGTCTGGAATTTTCTTATGGGGGATGTGGGGGAGGGGCAGTTAAATTTCCTGAGAACTATTTTTTTCTGTTAGTGAGGAACAAAAGGTACTTCCTGAACTTCTGCCAGACTTCCATTGGCCTAGATTAACCTGCCCTACTCAGTGCTCCTGGGCAAGTCAGATGGACTTTTAAAAAGTCATTTTCTAGTTAATATATATCAGTTTATAATTAACATATTTAATGTGAGTGCCAGGTTTTGAAGGCATTGCAGTGCAACCAGTGCCCCATTTCTACACTGTGGCCCAAGAGGCCTGGCCTGCAAACAGGAGCCAGTGGTGCATGTGCAGCTCTGCATTGGCACACACTCCCTCTGTGTCCATAGTCAGCAGCCCAGCCTCAGGAGGAAGGGGAATTTTGTGTGCTAGCAACTGCTAGAACAGGGGGGAAAGTTGTTTTAAACTGGATTGTATGACTAGGTCAGTTCCTTCAGGTTATTACAAACATGGACTGTAGCAGAGCTTCAGGATAACCCTTGGGCAGCAGCTGCAGTGCAGTGTTTGCCAGGGAAGGAACCCTTGGACCACATTAGCCTGCAGGCATTTTCACTTGCTTGTCTTTACAATATATATTAAGGAACCCAAATTAAGAAAACAGACATTAAAATGCAGAGAGAAGGTTTGGGTCTGTTCCTGGGAGCAAATCATCCCATAACAGTACTCACTGTCCTGGAAAAGTGCTTTGCTCCATGAGGAGAGAAGCAAAACCTCCAGGCTGACAGTGGCCAGAGCTAGGAGGGCCTTACTCTGCCTTTTGGGCCCTGCCAGGACCTTCCCCAGCACTTTGCCTCCTTCAGGGGCAAGTCTTAAGTTTCCAACATACTTTCCAAGGAACAGCAAACTATCAAACATGTGCATACCTGACCTTTTCTTCTTTTTTTGGTAAATGATCATCCTGTAGAACAGAATAATACTGAATTTTATTTCACATGTTTGTCTGTCAGTCTCTTGTAGTTCCACACGGTTCTGATAAGTGTCATCATGGTAAAAACACCAAAAGGTAATATTGCAGCATAGAATAAGCAATTTGTTTAAGGCCAGAAAGCAGCAGTTGCTGTACCAGTATTTTCTATAGACAGATGCATTCCATTACTGTATTATGAAGTACAGCTTTGCTTTTCCAGCATTGACTATAAAAGCTGGAGCTTGAGTGAAATTTGCCAGTTTGGGGGTTTGGTTTGGTTTTCAAATCAAAGAGAAAAATAAAATCAAACCTAAAGTAATGGTGAGCTCTACTCGTTAGTGCTAGTGGCAGTTTCTGCACATTTTCCCTCCTGCCTGGGAATTATGTAAATGAGAAAGCTGCTTCTAATGATTTTCTTATGGAGTATTCTTATGTTAAATCAGCTCAACACAGATGTAAACCTCCTGAGTTCATTTGATGATGTGATTGTTCTCCCAAAGCCTTTGCTGTACTTGCAGAATGTCTCCTTGAAGCTCACACAGTAACAACCTGTTCTCCTTTGCATCAGGCCCCCCTTTCTCCGTGGGTGGGGCTGTGCCAGCGCTCAGAGCTGTGGGCCAGGGAGGCTGTTCCAAAGAAAGCACCAAAACAGTCAGGTGAAAACAAAACAAAAGAATGCACTCACAGAACTGACCTTACAGAGGGTTTGTTTGGGGTTTTTTCCTTTCCCTTTCACTTGTGTGCACGTGTCTATGTGTGTATATATTTTGTAAGGTGGGGCTTCAAAAGGAAAACACGGTTAGAGGAGCTCTTCAAGACCAGAAATTCCAGAGTAGTAAAGTAAACCAAAGCTCTAAAGGAGACAAAAGCTGCTTTCTTGTGTTTCAAGAAAAGTTTAAAAGTTTGTGATTCATCCTGTAACTAATGCCGTAATTAGAGTATATAATTTGACTTAAATTAAGTTTTCATTTGAGAAATATTTTCATTTTCTTTAAAAGAATATAGTTTTCTTCCAAGAACTTGGACCAACGTTGATTTTTATTTTGTAGGAAATATATGAATTCCCAGTTTGTATATCATGTAACTAGTTTACATGCTGAAAATATACATTAGTTTAACTATTTTTGTATATATATATCCTTGTAAAACCTTTCAATGTGCTTCTGTCTTTAGTCTTTAGAATTACTTGTGGTTTTGTGTTTCAGTGTTTGATTCCCTTGATTGTTGAAGAAAAAAATTGGGAAATGTAGATTTATTTATCTAAAGAAGAAGCTACTTGCTATCATCTTAAGTTATTTAATATTAAAGTCAGAAGTTTCATTTAACCTTAGATGCTATAATCTGCTTTTTTCAATAAAGACATTTTGTAGTTATCTTTGGTTTTGTAGTTTGTTGTGTATAACTATTTTATTTTTTTCAATCTAGGTGGGCAGTAAAACAATTTTCGGGAGAGCCTGGTATTGCCTGCAGAAATGCCTGACTGATGAATTGATTGCAGCTGCATTTGTGAAAGATTCTGGTCCTCCAGTGCAAGTGTTACTAATTAAGGTCTGAAATATGCCCACAGCTAACGTTCTGCAGCTGCACTTAGGAATTCAGCCACTCTGGCAATTGTTAATTAAGCTTTAACCAGTCTGGCTGGTTCACATGTAGGACAGTCAGAATTGAGGGACGTTTGCTTTCCAAGACTCCCGTTATTTTTTGAGTGTTCCAGGAGAGACTTGGCCTGACCTGTGACCTTACACAGCTTTAAGCACCTGGACCTGGGTTTGGGGAATTTCCTCTGTATTCCTGCTAAGTCACAGTAATTCAGAAACTGTGGCCAGAGCTCTGATAGGATCAGAGAGATGCATTTTTATCTCTTTTCCCTTTCTGAAGCTTTTTGCCACTTCCTTGTTTCCAGTTTCATGGCACAGATGGAGTTGGTCGCATTTGCCTTCCTCACCCAGTGGTCCTGTCAGGCAGAATGTGCATCAGTTCTGGTGTCTTGTCTGGGGAAGGAGGACCAGAGCCAGTTTCTTTCTTGTTTCCTCATATTCAGTCACTTTCCTTTCCATTAAGCTGCTCAGTCTGCTCTCCCTGTGCATGTTCTTCCCTCCAGTGACTCAGAGCAGTCACCAACCACAGGCTGCCACCCTCCCATCAGAGGGGCCTCCCCAGCTCTGCCACCCTGCCTGGCAAAGCCCAAATGACTTCACAGCTGGAAATAAAACTTACTAGAGGTTTCCCCACATTGGCTATTTTGGCAAATTTTTCTTTTGCACAGTCAGAATGGAAAGAGTTACAAATGCCACAGTTGTTTTAGGGACACAGTCTGCACTTGGGTGCTTTGAAACAGATGTACCACACTTCTGCAGGGCCCTCACATACAGGCTATTTTTTCACTCATTATTTTTAAAAATTCATTCAAAATAAGCAAGTCATGCTCTCCTTGAAGAAAGAAAAAGGCACAAAGACTGGCCAACTCAAAGCATTTTAACAGGATCTTACCACGTGGGTGACACAAATGTACTCAATAAAAATGTAGACAAATTAGGACGTCTAAATGCAGCAAGAATTTATACCAACTCATAATCAGCCTGACTGGAAAAAACCAGAGAACTTAAAAACTACTAACTGCCCCTCGTGGGCCTCCATGCAGGAAACACATCCTGGAAATGACCACCTTCCATGGCAGGAGGGGGTGAGCCAGGTCTGGCTCTGAGGGCTGTGCCACGCTGGCATCCCTGGCAGGGCAGCCACGCCACAGCCCCGTGGGATGAACCTGCTGCACGACACGTGGGGACTAAATCTGTCATGCCCATTATCTGGGAGGACTCTGCCAGCCCTGCTCCTCCACCTTCCCAGCCATCCTCAGGGCTGTGCCCTCACCTTGCAGCTCCTGCCTGCAGCAGGGATCCAAGGCATCCCAGGGCTGAGCCAGAGACACTGGGCCAGTTCTGGAAACCAAGGGGAGGATGAGAACTAGGCTGGGGGTCTGTCAGCAGCTCAAACCCCTGTCACTCAGCTCTTAGTCCCCACACTTACAGACTCATAGAATAAATGAGGTTGGACAAGAGGTCATTTGATGCAACACCCCAGCATCAACACACACACACTCAAAGCAGAATATATGTATGTGTATATAAATCATAGAATTGTTTAGGTTGGCAAAGACCTCTAAGATCATTGAGTCCAACCATTAATCCAGCGCTGCCAAGGCCACCACTGAACCATGTCCCCAAGCACTACATCTGCAGAGCTTTTAAATGCCTCCAGGGATGATGACTCCAGCACTGCCCTGGGAAGCTGTGCCAGGGCTGGGCAACCCTTTCCATGAAGTTGTTTTTCCCAATATTCAACCTAAACCTCCCCTTTGGCACAACTTGAGGCCGTTCCCTCCCCTCCTGTCCCCATGCCCTGGAGCAGAGCCCGACCCCCTGTCCCGGCTCCCCCCTCCTGGCAGGGATTGCAGAGCCAGAAGGTGCCCCCTGAGCCTCCTTTTCTCCAGGCTGAGCCCCCCAGCTCCCTGAGCTGCTCCTGCTGCTCCAGCCCCTTCCCAGCTCCGTTCCCTGCCCTGCACAGCTCCAGCCCCTCCATGTCCCTCCTGTAGGACTCAAGGGGCAGCCTCACAGTGCTCAGCACAGGAGCGATCACTGCCCTGGTCCTGCTGGCCACACCACTGCTGGGACCTTCTTGCCCACCAGGGCTCCATTCAAGCACTGCCAACGAGCACCCTCAAGTCCCTTCCCACCGAGGAGCTCTCCAGCCCCTGTGCCACAGCCTGGAGCCCTGCAGGGGTTGTGGTGACCCAAGTGCAGGACCCAGCACTGCACCTTGTTGATCCTTGATGGGCTGTCCTTGGCCCACAGATCCAGCCTGTCCACATTCCCCTGCAGAGCTTCCTGCCCTCCAGAAGATCAACCCTCCCACCCAACATGATCTCATCACTGAATTTAGCCGAATTTGCTAAAATCAGGATCCCAGTTGGTGCTACAACCTCATGCTTGGGGCAACTTACAGATAACAATCTTGGAAGGAGGAGCTACTAAGCAAGGTCTAGAAACAGTGAGAAGAGCTGCTGGACACTGAGTAGGACATACCAGTCTTCACTGGGTGTCTAAGCTGGACATGAAAATGCTACCCTCAAAACAGAAGGCACTGGTTTCTGGAATAAACTGCAGTTCACCCATCAGTCACCACCACTGGGCTTATGAGCAGCTGAATTATGTATTTTAAAAGCTATGGAGTTAACCTCAATTTTTGGTAAGACTCAGAAGACAAATATTTTCTTCCTGTTCAAAATTAATGTAAGATCCTATCCTAGTGCACAATACAATTCCCACCATCTCTTAACACTGAGCAAATCCAAGTTCCCATGTTCTTAAGAACACATATTAAGAACTAGCTCATTTCTGCAGTACCTGCTCTGTTGGTTTCTGTCCCATCAGAAGACAGCACACAACATTAGAGAGCACAAGTCACTGTGCTCCCACAAAGAGCACAGGAGAGATACGAACTGAAAACTGGGCAAAAAAGTAAGAAGCCACAAGGAGATCTGGTTTGCTAGAAGTGGCAAGTATCTATCCAGCAACACATTTAAGAACAAATTCTTCAAGGTTTGCATCACAGCTTAAAAAAAAGTCCTCAACTCGGCCCTTTGTATGGGCCATGTCTGGGAAGTCATCACCTCACAGAACAAGGGCTGCATTGGTTAGTTACAGTAATTCAAGTACTGAAGTGGACTATCCAAAAAAAACAAGTTCATTAAAAATTTGGCACATTGAAGCTATTGCAGGAATGTTAAAGCCAACTGATCAGTTAATTACTGGCTGCTCTGGGGAGGCAAATGAAAGCCAGAGACACCCCTCAGTGCTCCCAGTACAGGAAGGGAACGGTGCCATGAGCAGTTCCCAGCTGGTGTGAAAAGGCCTGGCACTGCTGAAGCCAAGGGGCTGTGCTGGGTCATGCTGAGAGCTCGCCTGCCCTCGGCCAGACAGGGCATCAGGACAGCAAAGGAAATCACTGTGCCACACTGTGTCTTTTACCACCTCCTGAGTGCCTCAAGCTTAGCAGAGGGGGAAAAGCAGCAATCAGTTCTGCTCTGTGAAGGTCAGGTGTGGCTCCACTCTCAGCTAGGTGTCTTCACCTGAGGTTTTCAAAGCTCACACAGTTTGGGTAAGGATGGATACAGCAACAGAGTGGGGAAGAAAACAAAAATGGCATGTCTGGCAGGGTGCAACACAAGAGAGAGAGTAACAAGACTTACCTGCAACACCTGCAAGCCACATGTTTAACTGCTCTTACCTCCAACAGTGGACATGGCTCCCCAAAAGTTTTTTCCACAGAGCTTCTCTGATGAGGCAAAAGAAGGCCCCAGTGTCCTGCAGCAGGCACTGCTGACTGTCCCCCAGAGGGATGCTGGTGATGGCACTCCTCCCCACCTGGCTGTGCCCAGGCTCACCTGGCCCCTGGGCCTTCTGCTCACTTCTTCCTGTATCAGAAAAAGAGCAGAAGAGAAAAAAGCAACCCAGCTTTCTGCACCCCTTCCTTTTCCATTCCTTCTCAGGGAGCAGAGGAAGAAGGCACAGGGCTGGGGTCCCTGGGCACAGGCCCCTTGCCAGCAGTCACTGTCACACATGAATCCCTGTGGAAAAATGGCAAGTCTTGGTCCAACAAACATTGCAGTCACTTTAGACACATTCTACTGCTTCTAGTGATGTCTTATCATTTGGAATAGTTCATTTGCTACTTCCATCCTCACCTATAAAAGCTATAACTACAGTTTATTTGGCTTGTTCATCTTTTATCACCCCAAAACATCACAGTTAATGGTAGAAGTGAGGGACATGCAGCTGGCATAAGGTCTGCCATCACTTGGGTGTAAATATTATTTCATTCTCTATTAAATGAAAAAAAATTAACAAAAATGTCTGTATGGAAGAGTCCATGAATGCCTCTGAAATGGAGCAAAGTCCCTAAAGAATGTGCTGCTACATCTTTCAAACAGAATCAGAAAAGAAGGATGGTGAAGCAAAACAAAGTTTTCTTAAGTGCTTCTTATTTTATTCTGCAACATACAGGAGAAAACCTGCTAAACCAAGGGCTCTGGCAGCTGCCAGATAATGCTTTAATAAAGCATACTAGATTTCATGGTATAATTTAACTGATTTTTTTGGCATTAATTACAATACCATCAAACATGAAATCTTTTCCTTTACTATCCAAAAGACAGTATGAAGTTAGGCACCTACTGCAGTACAGTCAGTAATTTCCATATCACCTTTCCCAAAAATGTCATGGTGTTATTGGTACCTGAGGTCTAAGGATCTCCTGCAGCAGGAATGTGCTGGCAGGCTGAGCAGGCACAGCCAGGGAGCACAGAGCAGGAGGGACCAAAGGCTGCTCTTTCCCTTCAGCTGCAGTCTTGTATCCAAACATGCAGCCCCAAAGGAAGCAGCACTGCAGAGAGGATGCTGCAGAGGCCCAGCAGAGCTGCCACATGGCACAGGAGAGACAAGGAGCAGGATTGTGGCACGTGTCATGTGCCAGCTGCCAGCCCTGTGCAGAGAACAGCAAAGCTCTTGCTGTGGTGCACAGGCAGTCTCTGGGTGCTTCATCCAAAAGCTCTGCAGTTTTACTATCACTGCATGTCATCCTTTGTATCTGCTCATGGAGGTGACAAAGGTTTGCTTTGTCCTCACAGCACCTCCCACCTCAAAAAAAGTCCCATATATATGAACTTATTGTCAATACAATATATACAACTAATAAATGCACATGTACAGATGTAAGTGGGCTGAAGGGCTGTTGTGTGCAAAGTTCTCATTTTAGGGTGAACCAGACCATACCAGATTCACTGCCAAGGGGTTACAGAGCATTTCATGTTTCCCGATGTGACTCTTTGGAGGCAGGTCCCACAAGCACATCTCTTCTCACTGACAGCAGTTATTCCTCACTCCCTCTCCAGCTGAAGTTTACCAAATATCCTGTTTTGCCAGGAGGGAATTCCCCCTGTCTGAGCTGCAGATACACACCCAAGGACAGGCAGAGGAGGCAGCAGGAACGGCCCCATGAGCAGAGAGTGCCCACTGCAGCTGTGGCAGGGCATGGTGGGATCAGGCTCTGGTGCTGCCCTGGGGGCTGTTTGCAGGGGCTGCCCCACAGCCTCCCTTTACAAAGCACAGCCTGTCAGCACAGCCAGAGGCACCAGCCTGGGGGTTGCCGTGATTGGGCCTCGCATTCAAGGAAGAAGCTGCAACGTGTTGAACTAAATAAAAGTGGGCAAAAGGTGGGACAGTCAGAGGTGACCCAGCCAGTGGCTGGTTTGAAGAGCAGATGGCCATTGCTCAGCCTCCTGCATGGTGCCAGGTGCACCAACTTTGAAGGACATGGGAATGTCCCCAGAGGACCTTTTCCAGCAGCAACACCAGTTACTTCAAAGCAGATCCCATGGGAGCATCCTGTGCTCCCCAGTGCTCCCTGGTGTGCCCAGCAGAGCCAGCCAGCAGGCAGGCACCAGGAAGGCAGGACAGCACCTCTCCTCCTGCATGGCTGCTGGAATGGCAGCTGGAAGCTGAGAGCCAGCACAAAGCCTCAGCCATGTCCCCTCCCCGCTGTGTAAGTGACCCCGGGAGGCCTGACAGCCCCTGTGCCCTGTTCCTGGAGGAGATCAGTGATGGTTATCTGGGAGGCCATGCAGGAGGCCCTCCTGCCATGCCTGCTGCTGTGAACTGCAGTGAACTCCACCACAGCAGGTTTAACTGTGCAGCTATCACAGCGGGGTTTTGGAGGTTTTATTTTTTGGTTGGGTGGGGTTTTTTTTGGTCCTAGAAGCTTCTGGAAGTCACTAAAAATAAATTTATTGGGGTTTTTTAAACCTATTCCAAACACATTTGTGTTATCTTTCAAGATGGCACTTCCCCCTTGTCCCTACATGACAACAGATTTGTCAGTCATTAAGAATGCTCTGCATGCACAGAAATATCTCGGGTTATTTTCCCATAATCAAAAGCAAACAAGTCCCAGAGCAGCCCTGGCAGAGCCACTGGACCCAGAGAGCCATCAGAGCTGCTGCTGCCTTCAGAGGGCAAACAGGAGGGTTTGCTTCCAGGGTAAAATTAGACACTGAAACAAACTGAGTTGCCCCCCACTAAAGAAAACCCCCAAGCTCTAACCCAGCTACTTCTCCATTAAACATATTCCAGGACGGTAGTTCAGATGTGTGTGAGTGGCTGGGCCTGTATGAACCAGCCCAGCACGAGGGTCCTGCCCCTCTGCCCTGCTGTCAGTGCCAGGGGATGTTCCCTGGCTCCCACCACCCTGCAGCCCCTGCAGGCAGAGCAGGTCCAGCCCAGCCCAGGCTGTGCTCACAGCTTTGCTCCTGCGTGGCCCTTCCTGACCGCGGAGGATGGGCATTTAGAGAGAACTGCAAAGTTATTTACCTCATTATCCTCCTTTAAATCCCTCCCTAATGCCCTCATCTGCTGTTATGGCTAAAGGAATTCTGCCAGTTAGAGCTGGTAACACGCCATGCCTACCACCTGTACCCATCTACCCCATTTAACTTTGGGCAGTAAATTTGTGAGGGCAAAAACTGTTTTTAATTACAAGGATGACAGTCTTGCAACTCTACAAGCTTACAAGTAAGCACCAGCAAATCTTTCAGTATTGCCAAAATCTTCTTGGCCCAACATAGTGGCAGTTCTGCTATAGGAAGAATTTTTAATGTGTAGCACTGAAAGCTGACCTTATTTTTAATAAAAACATTTAAAAAATCTATTTCGGTATTTGCAGTACTATTCCTGCACTGGGTTTATGTTGCTAAGGATAAATTAAAGGGATTTCATAAGCAGTTTGCAATAATTTACCCAATTAGTTTTTTGCCTTCCCTGTCCATTTTACATAACATTGCTGAGAAAATTGCATGCCACTATCTAGAATTGTTGAGGAAAGCTTCTGGAATGCTTTGCATTCCTGGGGTGGGGACCTTAGCAGAGCCCACTGTCTGCACTCGGAGTCTTGGGGCTGCAAGGTCAGATGAGTCACTGCAGCGTCTCCTTTTCACGTCTGATCAACTGTGCAAAATCCTGGGGACAAATACTCCTGCACATCACTCTTATGTCCTGGGGATCTTCATTCAAGAGCATTCAGAGAAAGCAAGCATGAAACAAGGCTGCAAAGTGACATCATTTAAGAATTTCAGCAGTTACAAAAAACATCTGGGGCCTAAACCAACCTTTTGCTGCCCTCATACAGTACCCAGCACAATGGAGACCTGATGTATTATTGTGCCCATAGACTTAGTGGTTTAACAAACAATTTCATTTTAGCAGACCTTGTAATTCATCAGATGTCTTACCTTATGCATTTACAGCAGCTTTGAATATCCCAAGATCTTTAATCCTCAGACAGACCTCTTCCCTTAAAAATACGTGTCATTACACTGGATGTATCACCATGAAAAAGCAAAACAAACATTCCATGTCATCACATTTTCCAGTGTGGAGTTGCATGATCTACACTCCAGAATGCTCTGAAAAACAGGAAAACTACAGTAGCTCCAAACAGATCACTACAAAATATTGCAAAGGTGATGAAACTCAAACACATGAGGGATCCCAGTTGTGAAAGGTTCTTCCACTGCCATTCCCTGTGAAGAAATAACCAGAAGCACACTGAGGATGGCCAAAGCCTTTCTGCATCAGCCTTTATGCATGAAGGATTCCACAAGCCACTGCACTGGGATTTTATACCCATGTTTAAGCCAAACCCTAGTCCTTGTTTGCTAATGAGAGGGGAATGGGCAGGGAAATGCACAGAGACTAGATCAGGGCTGAGAAAAGAGCAAGGAGAGAAGACAGTGCTGCAAGGGGTAGGGGAAACCATGGCCTGCCTTTCATTTGGAGACTAATTGCTTCTCTGGCTGGGCCTCATGAATAAAGAACAGCTGAGCAGGCTCCTGAAGGGTCTGCTGGCCTTGGCAAAGCCACTCAGGCCAGGGGCACAGCCAGGTCTTAGGACAACCTAATCCTCTCCAAGCTTGGTCCCTCAGCAAAGGCTGGCACATCAGGGCACTTGAGGATCACCAGCAGTCAGGGACCCACTCACCACCCCTGTCCCCTGGGGGGGTGGGCACCCTCCACCTGACCCTCCTCATGTCCCAGGGGTGCACCCTGTGGCCTCCAAGTATCACAAGCATTTGGGAGGATCAGGACCCCCACGTGCAGACTCTCCCTTTCATGCTCATCTCCAAACCTCTGAGCAAAAAGCAGCAGCAGCACCAGCCAACTGCAGCCACCACAGTCCAGGCACCACAGTCACTTCTGGGGGGGCTCCATGTCCCCCTCTGCTCCACAGAGATAAAAAAGGTGCCTGCAGCCAGGGACGAGCTTACACAAATAAAAGCCATCATTCCTTGATTTCCTAACTTCAATCAAATCCTACTGAAGAGGAGGTGTGCAAACACAGAAGCCTTTCCATCTGAGGATGGTCCACTTCCCAACTTTGAAAACTTATGTACAGGATGCTGCAGAACGCCACACAGCCACCTAGTGCTGGAAAAAGTCACTTCCCACATCTGTGACTGTCCTCCACAGTCCCAGAAGTGCATTTGAGACCAAGAGTCCAGCAAGGAGGAACAAAAGCCAAGTCTCTGCAAAAGTCATGACCATGCACTTCCAGTTATGGGCAGCAGCAAGTGTGAGAACAAGACGGCTGCTGAACTGCACAGGAAATGTGCTTTTATCCCCAGAAAGACACCCCACAAAACATATGGCTCTGGATTCTCCCATGGCTGTTATCTGTGGCACTTCTCCCCTCTGCTGCTGGGTGAAGCAGATCTGCTTCTTTTTGAGGGTGTCCAAGCTGCCCACCCCACTGTTGGCTCTGCCAGCTCTGTCTCACCAAACACGTTTCTCTCTTCTCTTCCTTACGGGGAGCTACCAAGATTTGCTGCAGTCAAATCCATCTCAGTCCACAGCAGTTCCCTGCCATGAGAGGACAGAGACTGCCTGCCCTCATATCTAATCACGGCTGTAAAATGAAAGCATTAGGATGCTGCTTCAACCTCACTTGCTCCTTTGCTCATGCAGCTGTGCAGAGGACAGATCAGGGAACCAACCTGCATTAAAACTATTCCAGCAAAGAAGAAAAGAAAAAAAAGAGTTTGCATTCAGCCAGATGCATTCCCTGGTCCCTGCGTGGGTGAACAGATGCTTGTGCCAGCAGCAGACTGGGGCAACACCAGTACAAGGTGGTGGCCTGATCTGCTCAGCCAACTACAGCCTGGGCCATCACCTCTGCCCCCACCACAGCCAGGAACAGCCAACAGGAGCCTGGAATCTGCCCTGCAATGCCTCCATTAGGGCATAACCCTGATCAAAGACAGGTTAGTTACTTAATACCTTGCTTTGAAGTCGGCATTTCCCAGAGCTTTTAGACTGGAGATGGTAGAGCTAACTCCACACAGGATGCATGCCAGTTTGGAATATCCAGCTTTACTGGGGCTTGTTCCCCCTTAGATTTGGAAAACATTTTGCCAGGCAGCTGGCTAACCAGGTCTTTGAGGGATATGGCTTCTTGTTGCCTTGCTTATAAGGGAAACTTGAAACAAATTAAAATTATACTGGCCTTGTACTAAAGGTCAGTGTTGTGGGGAAAGATGACTTGTTCGGAATTCAGTCAGGAAGTTTAACACAAATAATCCAGCTTGAAGTTCTGTGAGAACAAGTCCCAGCCAACCAAAAAAAAAAAAAAAGAAGAGGAAAAAAAGTAGTGCTGATAGAACTAATTTAAGTACAAATCTCTCCTTTCCAAGCATTTTTTCCACTGATAAAGCCAGAGGCTTTTAAAGCAGCCATGTGAAAAATTATTTAGCTAGGTGTGAAAAAGATGTATATTGGTATGTTCCCAGATAAATCCAGGCTTTTATCAGGAGACTTGAGCAGGAACAAGCAGGGGAAGGAACAAAATGTATTGTTGTGAATTGCTGTGAAGATGGACTGCACAGTAGAAACTATCACAAATACTTGCTGTAAAGCATTAGGCTGCTTCAAATTATTTAAACTATTTTAGCAAATGTTCCTGCCTGAAAAAGGGAGAAGAGTTGATAAAACCCAACAGTCATTTGCAAATAACTAATTCTTTGTTAGCAAAGAAATGCCTTGCAGTTGTACAGATGCCTTCTGTACCCCTAAAGCAACATTTGCCTCTCTGAGGCTACACCATGAATTACTTTTGGAAATGGTCAGGACTTACCTTAAAGTCTTGCTGGGCTTTCTCCATTCTATTCCCACTAGAAACAGGTATTAGAATTAGTAAAAAATAGTAGGTGCTCTATCTTCACATCACTGCCAGCCTTGAAAGGATGACTTCAAATAGAATTAGAAAGCATTTCTGGTTTAGAGAATAGGGGTTTAGGGTTGGATTAAGGATTGGAGTTGATGATCTCAGAGGTCTCTTCCAACCCAACTGACTCAATGAGCCTACAATTCTATGTGTGTTTGTGTGAATGTAAATACTGATGGTAGTGTGTTTTTTAATAAAGTCCACAGCGAGTCAGGAGATCCCTCCCAAGGCTGTGGAAAGGAGAACTTGAATAGTTGATTCCTCACAGATCTACGCCTGTGTGGTAGGTTTGACTGCAACCAAAGGGGCTATGAAAGCATTTGCATCCAAAGATCCAAATCCAGACTCCACCAGTCTGGTTTTGTGTTTCTGGCTGACCAAAAGCTGCCACCAAGAAAGGAGCCTTTCTGTTCCCCTCTGTCCTTTCAGAGCATTCCGTTCCACCGGGCAGTGGCTGCTGAAATCTGGCTGTCCCCGGGGCTGGAGACACGTTACAGCCACAGGAGCTGCACCATTCCTGCAGCTGTCCTGTCCCCCCGCGAGGCTGCAGGGGCAGTGATGGAATTGTCCTGCAGACAGAACCGGGCTGGACAGACCAAGGAGTCTGGGGCATTCTTCAGACAATCTCAGTGCATTCCAGAGCTGCTGAGCTGGGAGAATTGTAATTTCACTTGGAAAATCCACTAGTAAGCTTTAAACTCAGTTTCTATACCTGAATCTGACACGACAATGGATAACCTGCCAAATACCAGTGACAAAAAAGCCTTCGTTTTTCATAGACAAACACTTGGATAATTTTGCAGCGTTAAGAGTTGCTGTGGCCCACGTTTCACCAGTAAACACGTGCTTTAGGAACACTGGCACAGTTTTTAGCACAGTTCAGACTCCAGACCTTCCAGAGATGCTCGTGCTGTGTTACCTGCACTCCCAGCTCGCTCCCGTGCAGGATCGCGACTCGCTGCTGCCCTCTTTATTCCAGAGTCAGCTCCCGAGCAGGGCACACACAGCAGCGCCAGGAATCTCCCACTCGGTGACTCAGCCTCCAGTATTTGACCATTTGTTCTCTGTTCTCAGCAAGAATAACTCGGAGAAAGTTACGCTTCACTCAGGGGAAAAGCCACGCCCGCGGTCCAGGTTGGGGCAGACACAACCAAAAGCACGGCTGAGTCACCGCCTGCTCCCTCCCAACAAGCAACAGGGTGTTTGGCCACCCGGGGTGTTGGGATCACACCATTGACATGTGGCTGCTCCCTCTCAGCGCTAATGGAGCATCAGCAAATGGATAGCAAATCTGCAGCCTCTCTCTTTCCGTGTGTCTGCGAGGCAGGTGCAGCCTCAAGGAAGGTTTGCGAGCTGGAGTCAGATGTGGCAGGTTTGTGAACTCCCAGCAGCGATCTGGAGAAAGCTCACTGCTGCCAAAACTGTGCACTTTGGAACATCACTGGATGTCTTCTGTGTTTCCTTCCATTCAGTTCCTCGAGAGAAGGGATCAGAAGGATATCAGAGAAATATTAAATGTTACAGTGTTTAAATGAAAGGGTTGGCACCAGCGCTCCTGCTCCAGCTGGGGAGCAGGTACAGACACCTGCAAGGGCTCTCCCACAGCAACTGGGGTGCTTCCTGAGGAATTCTGAACAGTTATTTCAATGGGAACCCCCCTAGTCTCAATTTCTTAGACAAGGTTACATAATAAAGTATAACCACAAGGAATGGGAAAGACATTTTATAAATGGTTTATGGAAGGTAAATTCTCTTGTACCATTGAATTTAATCCATGAGCAGCTTATTTTTTGACAGTTGACTTAATTGGATTTTTTTCTCCATTTGCCTCATTTCTCAAACCAGCAAAAATGAAAATATTCCCTTAACTGTAATTTTTAATGCTGAACATTAAATGTTCATTTTGACTACAAAAGTTCCCACAACTCTGATCTTCACTTGTAATTAGGAGTCAGACAGTCTATTAGTTATTCTGTTTCATGATTAAGTCTAAAATGTACTGAAAAGTTAGAAAGAGCAACACTAACCCAAAGAGTAAAATTCATTGCAAATCTTTATTTATATATGTAATGCCAGCAAAGCTCTTGGGCATGAGTGTAGCACAGCAGCAACACCTCTTTTATACCCTGGAGAAAAAAAGGGTTTTCCAACAAACCTGTTAAACTTCAGCCAAGTCTGACAATGAGGAGGCCTTTATGTTTTCTTGTTCTTTGCCTGTGTACGACATCTATGAAACAGAGAATTAGGTTATCAGAGATGTCTTAAATGGAACCTTAACAATGAACTCAAATGAAAGACAATGAACTCAATGCAGCAGAGCATTTTGGGGTTCCCTCAAAACCCTCTTTCTCCAAAAAAAGGACTCAGGTAGAGTCCTAAAGTATCAGCTTAACTTTAAGCCTGTGAATCATGCCATAAGCAACCAGACCCACCACCCTTCCCGAGCACAAGCCCTGGCAGTGACCTGAGCAGCAGAGCTGGGACAGGGGATGGTGCTCAGGAACAGCAGACAACCAGGAGCTTGGGGCTGGCTATTTGTAACTCATTACATCTCCAACACAGTCCCACAGAGCACAGTGATGTAGCTCAAGCAGAGGCCTGAATTAATGCATTGTTAAGGATTCCTTTCTATTTGTCCAGCTCTCCTTAACGCCAAGCCAAGATGAAGCTCCCTGCTGGACCAGCTCTGCGTGGCACCCTGTCCCTCCCTGCTGCCCCCCATCAGCCCACGGTGTGACAGCAGGGACAGAGCAGCTGCCCCTCCTGTTCTGCCCCCAGCCAGCCCACGGTGTGACAGCAGGGACAGAGCAGCTGCCCCTCCTGTTCTGCCCCCAGCCAGCCCACAGTGTGACAGCAGAGACAGGGCAGCTGCCCCACAGCTCACTCCTCCCGCGGGCCTGGGAAGGGGCACCCTCAGCCATGCCCTGCTCAGTGCCACATCTACCTCTCGACTCACTTGGGGCTTTCAAACATCCCCGGAGCAGCAGCAGTGGCATGACAGGGGGAAGCACTGAACATCCTACCCCAGACTGCTCTTGCAATTTGTAGGGTATTTTTTGCCATCTTGGAGGACTAAAATAGATCAGAAGGCATGTTTTCCCATCCCTCCCCCTCCCCCATCAATTACTGACAAAGTCTTTCCACAGTTGTGAATGCTTTACAATCCCCATGATGAGCAGCAAATAAATGATGAGTAATAAACAAACAAATAAATTATGAATAGTAAATAAACAAACAAACAAATAAATAAAGCCTAAGGAACACCCCTCCCTCTACATTAATTTTTTGCTATAGCCACAGGCTCTTAAATGATACAAGAGCAGGAAAAGGAATTCAAATGTATCCATGGAAGTCTGTATGGCTACAGCTTCAATCCCTGGAAGCGCAGCCCATGGGAACGCTGCCTGCAGGCCCAAGGGTCAGCTGAGTGTAAGAAGATTTCAGTTGCTAAATCAGACTCCAGATGAGGTTTTAAGAGCCTCAAGCACTTGTGCTCAGGTGCCTGCCTGCTTTACAGTCCAGCTGTTCTGTTGATTACTCTTTGCACACACACTGGAGTCGAACCAAACAGCCGTGCAATGCCACAGACACCCTAGTGCAGGACAGATGGACCAAGGGAACTGTGACAGACACCTGATGCAGAGAGAGCTCTGCCTGCACCTCTCCCAGCGCCTGTGCCTGTGCTCAGGAGCCCAGCCCTGTGACCATGCCCATGGCAGGGACACACCAGGGGTGCCCAAACCTGCCAGCCAGAACAGGGGCAGCCACTGCTGTGGGCACACCTGACCCAGTTCCCTGCTGGCATTGCCATCATCACTCATTTACAGGGGTCCTCCCAGCCCCAGGCCTGCTCTTCAGATCGTTGTGTATTGTCCCTCTTGTAAGTGACCAGAGAGCCCACAGCTGGCCTCAGCAGCAGGATCAGCAATGCCGAACTTTGTTTCCCTCCAGAGGATCTCTCTGTGCACACCCAAACCTTTGCTGAGCTGAACTATGCATTTACTGTCTCCTTGCTATGCTTGTAGCACAACAATATGAAAATATTGCCAAAACAGCAAAAGCTTTTATTATCTACTGTGGCTTTCTGGAAATGGGACCTTTCTGGAAATCAAGCAGAACACTCTTGTTACTTCCTGGGGAAAAGACTCTCACATCTCCCACCTGGTTGCCTCTAAGGGTGCAGGTACAGACTGTATGTGCACAACATGGTTTATTGTACAGGAATCACTGGTGTGCCCCATCACAACGTAAATCAATTCCCCATGACTGAGTGGGAAAGCCTGGACACAAAATGGAAAGGTACAATCAGTAATTCCCAAGTACACACCCCCACCCCACCCTGGGGTTTATTTATTTCTGCATGCTTGCCCTTCTGAAGCCTCACTCTAGAAATTGAAACGATGTAGATGTTAAAAAAAAATATTGTTAAAGAGAAGAGTTTAGGAAAGGTCACAAGGATGTCCTGTTCATGGATTGGCAAGTATTTGACAGTGGGTAAATCATTTCTGAGCAAACACCCAGCTGCTGATTTAACTCTGTGAATAACTCCCTGCAGGAACTAGGCCTCCTGATGTCCCAGTGGGAAAAGAAAGGCTTACTGGAATCCAGGCAGCAGTAGGGCTGTTGTCTGTAGACTTACCCAGGGAATATCAAACATACACCCATCCCAAACAAAGCCAAACGCAGGTAACAGGGCTGTTAACGAGCAGATACAGCATCACCTGTACTCAGCATTCACCATAAGAAGCCGAATGGGTGAACAAGAGCTTACAACCATGGGCACACAGTTACACTGGCAAAGAGAATGTGTGGACAGTATTTATACACTGGACCCAAAGCACTGCAACTCCACAAGTAAACACATCCAGCTGATAATCTGAGAAAAACTAAATAGATTAAATAGCTTCATTCCGAAGAACTGCTGTTAAGTTTTATATGAGGAGCAGTAAGAACTCTTTCTCTCAGGGAAAAACCTCCCCTAATGTTGCAGGACATTTTGCCCAGTGCCGCATACATAGTGAAAAGAATTCTCTGCAATGTTATTATGGCTACATGCAAGCCAACACCAAACCTCAGAGCTGAAGAGTCAACAAAACGACAAAAAAAGATGAGAACTGCCATTTGAAACTTGAGCCTGTCTCCAATTCTGTGCAGAACAAACTTCCAAAGTTGGGATTTCCAAAATGAGAAGGGCTCAGAGTGGAGAGACATTTGTTTCCAAGTGTTTCTATGGATCCCACAGATGCCTGGTGTGCTGACATATGCAAAGCTTTGAAGAGAGGCAGTGGCACACAGGAGTGGGTTCCTGAAACCAACCTCCTTCCCACAGCCCTGCTGAGGGGGGTACAGGCACATTGACACATCTGCTCCTGCCTTCTCTCACGGTCTTCCTCTGAGCAATGTGCTTAATCCCCAGTAACCTGTCTCCAGAGCTGAAATAGGGATATCTGTCTCCCAAGGTATCACAGGAAAGCACTTGTTGATGTCTGTGTGCTGATGGACTATGTGGTGGTGGACACCAGAGAGAGATTTAGAAACAGATGTCTGAGGAGAGGGAGAAAGAAAGCTCTGGATGTGTAAACATATAATATTTAGTACTTATATAAATCCAACTTTGTCTAACATAGGACTTCTACTCAATAAACACAAGTGTAGTGGGGTTTCTGAACAAATGGAACTACAACACACGGCCTATGTGGGGTTTCCTTGCAGAATTCCAACTAGGGCTGATACTTTGATGAGAGTATCCCCTGCAGTGCTTGTGAGATAACTGAGGGGATGTTTCCCACTGGACTTTTATTCCCTCTCTAAGAATAATGATGTGGGTAAAGAGAGCCAGTCAAGTGGACATAAGGACTGTACTTCAGCAAGCAAACTTTGTGTGAAGATTAACCAAGGTCAAGATCTTCTTTCCCACCAGCAAAGGCCCTCACAGACCACGTGTGAGCATCACACAGCTCATACTTAAGGAGGAGGGACTTCTGGTCTACATCAATACAGTTTAGTATTATCAGCAAATGTTAGAAGTGAGACTCACAGAAGTTTCTGCATGTGACAAAGCCTTGGTCTGGGTTTCCACAGCACTGCTGGCCTGAGGCACCAGCTGCTGCATTTAGAGAGAGGTGTCTTGCTGAAGCCAAATGACACCACAGTAACCTGCAAGCTCTGCAACACCAGCAAAAAATAATGTAGCCTCACTTAAAACCATAATCACAACTTAAAAGTGTCTGGGTAACATGTGCATTTACTCTGACTTCCAGGGGAGGTACAATTTAAGAGCATTACAAGTCATTCATCTCAGTGAACAAACAAAAACAATTTTAAAAAGAGCAAATTATAAAAGAGTGTCTGGGACAAGCACTTCTGAGCTTACCTGGGACAGTTCTTAGCTACGATTAGTCACTGGTACACTCTTTTTATCATGCCACACCACTTTTTACCTCAGTTTAGGACATCTGACAAAGTCTGGCAAGACATAGTCGAGACAAATCACAACCATTTCTGCAGTACAAAATTTAGTGTTTTCTTGCACTAATTCCTGCTCCTTTCATAACTTCCAATTCACTCTTTCACAAACCAGTCTGGGCAGTCATTCTAATCTCAGTCAGTTCCCAAAAGTGACAGCAAAGCAGAACAAAATCTCTTCCTTGGCACTGCCAGTGGTGGAGACTGAGGGGCACACAAGGCTTGCTGGAGAGAAACACACTGACACAGAGAGGGATGACCAGGGTGATTCCCATCAGAGCTCCCCAGAGCAGCTGAGCACTGTGCACTGCCCCAGAAACCACACCCTAAGAACAGCCAGCTCTGGATCTCATGAGCAGCTTCACTCAGTCCCACCCAGGACAGACCAAGGACAACGAGACTCTTCTGTGGCAACCACAAAGATCTGTATCTTGCACTGCTTTTCTTTTCCCCTGATCCCACACAGCCTAAGGAACAGAAGTCCTGTAAAACATGGATATTTTGGCACAATTCCTCTCAACAAACAGGAATGGCCATCAAAACCACAGAAGAAATGGTGCTGGGACTTCACTGGGATGTGGGATTGCCACAATCAGATTTCTCTTGCCAGACTGCAGTGACCTGGAGCGAAAATCTCTGCTTTGTCTCAGACACAGCAGGTACTTGTTTTCTCATGTCCCAAGTGCAAGCAGTCTTTCTCCTCCCAGTGTTTTCTTCTCCAACTCCTGGTCCCAGAGATGTTCCAGTAAGTGATACATTTCCATTATATTTTGCTCAGCCCAAAATAGTCTGACAGTCTCTAATCTTAGCATTTATCTCCCTCTCCTTACTCCCTGTGGTCACATCACTTTGAATTGTGCTGTGTGAAAAGTCATTACCTTGGATACAAAAGCCCATAGCAGAATATTTATAATACTTAAGAGACTGGCAAATTTCTGTCTTGCTGACCATGGAGAATCACTAGATAAAACCCACATGCACAAGCAAAACCAGGACAAAAATTTTAGCTTTAAAGTTAGGAATAGCCTTTACCATGGATCATAAAGTTAACCAGCAGTAACTGTGGATCAGTGCATTCCTTGTGAGTGTTCTCGTTGCATAAGGGACAGTGCCCAACACAGACCCACCATGTCTTTAGTACAATTGATACAGGGAAAAAAGCATATTGTCCTCTCCATAGTTTCAAAAAATATACTTCTTAAGATTACATCATTATCTTGCATCAAAACTAAATTTCAAATTTCACATTTATGTGGCCATTTCTCCAGGTATTGATAGGACTGAGATGGAACACTGAAACCACCAAAATACAAATCTTATTAATGAGGTTTGGCAAAGAGAGAAACATAACACAGTTACCTTTACTGAAGGAGCATTTGAATACAGGTTTTCCACACAGTAAGACCTGAAGTCACTTTGCATTCCAAATGCAGCATAGGAAAGACTTTTTAAACTAAAATCCTGTTAAACACGTAGGGAAAGTTTTGTCAAGACAGGTTGTTTTCCATCATGGCATGAAATTTTGAAAGCTATTTCCTAGCAGAACATTTCATTGCAAATATTTTGGACACATTCATGTGCCTCGAAAGCCAACTGAGATCCAGGCCCGCATCTCTTACAGTTACAAGATAAGC
Source organism: Sakesphorus luctuosus (assembly GCA_013396695.1). NCBI lineage: Eukaryota > Metazoa > Chordata > Aves > Passeriformes > Thamnophilidae > Sakesphorus > Sakesphorus luctuosus. Next base: position 241,640 of record VWZD01001513.1, on the reverse strand, counting down.
AGCAGATTTCTGAAGATGCAAGTAGAACTCCTTCCCAAGGCAAAACCTGCTTTTCAGAGGGAAAAGTGCCAAAATAGCTCACAGGAGTAGAAGATAGAGATCATATTGTAGTTTAATTTAACATCCAAGATCTCTTTAACTTAAAACTTAACTTCTAGAACATCAACAAAGCCCATTCTCTGTGTTTAGGTCTCTCACAGAGGTGCAATATCCCCTATGAACGTCTGGTTAGGACTTTATTATCCTTGGATACCTAAGCAGGGCAGCACATTCCCTTCCCTGGGCCCACAGTGATGCCTCTCAACAAGAGGAGGACACGCCAGGTGTGCTGCAGTGCCATGTGCTGTCACACACCCATCCCTGTGGCTCTGCCCTGGCCTGGCACTGTCTGCCCCTCAAAGCTCAGCAGCTCCTGCCACCACAGGGATGAGATTCATCTCCAGGGGAAGAGCAAGCACTGGCCCTGGACTGCTTTGAGAATGAGACACCAGCAGCAAGAGCAGGTCATTGTAATGAAGGGCTACATCATCCCCAGCAGGAAAAACAAACAAACAAACAAACAAGCAAACCCAAAAGCTGAACACAATGTGCTCAGGGTGGGAGACAAATAAGCTGCTCTTCCAGAGGATGCTCTGGCTGATCATGGGCATTGGGGGGGTAGATGCTGCATGATCCCATCTCAAAGGAAAGCACTTGGGCCAGTTTTCAAACAAGACTAAGTAACTGGGTCTTTCTTCAACAAAAAGCCTTCTTCATCCAGAAAATGAAACAGGCAGAGACTTCACAGCTCTCTCTGAAGATCAGACCAAGAAGTGCATCACAGCCCAAACCATCCATCTTTGGAAAAACACGAATTTTATTCCAGTTTGCACAGCCATTCTGAGGGCCACACCCTGCCACGGGATGGAGCAGAGGAGTCTGTTCCTGGGCCACGTGACCCAGGCTGCTGAGAACAGCCCAGCAAACCCACACACTCCTGGCTGTGAAACCCATCTGCTCACATGGGAAGAGATGTCTCTGTGACACCACATTCTTCTGGCATGCTGCTCCAGGAATCAACAACAGGAGTAGGACATTTCTCTGTGGTTTACAAAACAAGGAGGGGAAAAACTCACCCCAAAGAAATCTATGACTAATATGATATAATCAAAAAAGAAAACCACACAAAAATCTGCTTCCTTGACAAGGTTTATATAAAACAAGGTAGTAAAAAAGCTGCAGCATTCCAAGTAGATCACACTGACTGAGGAAAGACAGCTTTAGTTCATGATGTCCTGATAGAAATGAAACATTTCTAGCCAAACAGAAGCATTACTGACAATCTCCAGCTAACATTCACCTCTTTTCCAAGATATTTGTTCAGTCTAAAAAGTGTATGATGTTCAGTATTCACCTTTATAACCACTGAGGACAAGGAATGATTTTGAACTCTGAGGGTACTTGGGATGAAAGTCACTCCCCACCTCCTCCTCCAGGTGTGCTTTTCCACACCCCAGAGCTGCCTGTCCCTGGGAAGCAGATTTGGAGGAAGTGCTCACCCAGCAGGATCACAGCACCCACGTGGCCATGGAGGACCTAACGGGAACTTGGGTCAGTCTGATATTTTTGCTGGTATTTGTGCTTACACTAAATGGCAACTCAAAGGGTAGAACTGCAGTCACAAATGTGGGAGCTTCTTGGGAAGACAATGATGGCCCCATTCCCATTTGGGGCTAGACATGACTTCAGCATTCAGAGCTGAGAATGTGTCCAATGAAACCAACAAAATGCTCACTCCAAACCCACCACAAACATACAGATGTGAGTCACTACATCCTAATGCACTGAACAGAAAGCCCAAACATCAACCATAACCATCTAAACAAAACAAAACCCAGCACAACAACCCCTAAAAAGAGAAAGCACATTGATTAAAGTATTTGCAATTAATTACCCACGGTGGAACACGATACAAAAATATTCATGTCCACCTGCCAGGTAAGATTACTCATGTCCACATGACTGTAACAAAAAGCTATTTGTAGATATCAAAAGATTTAGCAGGAAAGCAATGTGATTGTTTCCATAATTCAGAGGCATGTAATTGGATTTGAGGTGTGAGGGAGCTTGGAGGGCAAGAAGAAAGAGAGGAGATCGTGTTGCTTTGAGCTAGGGTTGGATGGCAACAGACTATTTCAAACAGCAAAAAAGGAAAGAGGACTTACATGCACCTTGCAGTATTTATGAACAGCTGGGCTCAAACAGACTTCCTTATGCAAACAGGCACTTGAATATGTAAATCAGCACTTACACAAACACATCTCCATGTGTACAAATATTTTCCCATGAAAGCTGCTCCTTAAACCAAATCTGCTCCTATTCAAGCCTATGGCAGATTTTTTTTTGCTTGAGAGGAAGCAGGAATAGAAACCCAACTTCTACAAAAACAGTCTCAAGTTTGTTTAGGGTTTGTGTTTGTGTTTGGTTTAGTTTGGTTTGGTTGTTTTCTTTAAAACAGACCTACATAGGGAATGGACAAGCTTGAAGATCATTCAGCAATTGGAATAGATTTATGGGAAGTTATTTCTCCAAACTTTTCTCAACACAAGGCCAGTACAGCTTTCACAAATGCTTATTTCCTGTAGCCTGCACTCAGAGTTACATTACTGATGCACTCAAAGGCCCCAGAAGGTCTCTCTATAGATTCAGAAAACTGAGAGCACTTTGCATTTGGGATTCATTCACGGTTTCATTCCAGGGAGCAGGCTGTTATCTTTTAACCATAAAAAAAAAAAAATCAGGTCCTTCTATAAGGAGTTTGACAGAATTCTGGTGTGTCAGCATCCTGAAGCTCAAGAAGATAAAACTGTTTATTAATCCCACCTTTGCTTAAGCTCTGCACACCGATACCGATTTGCTTCTCTGTTCCTGTTCTTATAATTCTTCTTCACTTTTCCAATCAACCAACATGGTTTTATTGGTGACTAAAAAGCATCCAGGAAAGGTGATCCATAAACCACACCAACACAGCGGGTTTCCCCTGGCTCCTGCAGCTATTGCCTGTCAGTACCACTGAGCAGGCAGTGCCATCCCTGTCCCTGCCCCGGGGGGAGCAGTGCCCTGGGGGGGCTGGGCCACTGGGGCTATTGCCTGTCAGTACCACTGAGCAGGCAGTGCCATCCCAGCCCTGTCCCTGCTCAGGGGGAGCAGTGCCCTGGGGGTGCTGTGCCACTGGGGCTCCCAGCCCCGATACAGTGTGACAGCCTTGCTGAGAAGAGCCTGTCTAGGGCTGGAACAGGCTGAGGCTTTTTGACCTCACAGATAAATAGGTTTTGTTGAAAGCTGCTCTATTATTTTTCAGATTAGCTTGGACTTGCATTTGGTTCCTTCTGTGCCACGGGGGTTGGAGGGAGCGAGGCCTTGAGATACCCAATCCATGTTTATCCAGCTGCGGTAGCTCGATCCCTAAAGTGTAACTGTCAACATCTCCCCTCCCTCATGCAAATCCGAATTTGTGAACAATCCCAATCATTCCTCCTCCCTGTTGCTGGTTTGAGTTTTGCATTCCTGACTGAGCAGCCCCAGGACTCGAGCAAGGAGAGCAATGCTCCTCAGCCCAGCGCTGCCTGCAGTGGAAAAAACATGTACCCAACCCACGGGCTCCCAGAACACACTGTCCAATGCTAATTTTAAGTCTTGAAAAACAGTGCCAGTCTGACATCAGTGTGGTATTTTTTCGTATTTTCTAAATAATCAAGAGCAACTGTGTTGCTTTTTTAACATCTGATTCAGCTTCCATCCCTTGTGTAAATAGCCATAGAACATTTATCAGGGTTTTTTTTAAATTATGTAAACAGAATTGCACTTTGCAGGCATTTTCCTACCACCATAATTCATAAAATCAAATTTATCTAATTTGTATAGAGTTTGCTTTTCCCAGCTATGCTATGCTGGAGCAGAGGGTCAGCAAACCTACTTACAAAGGATATCCCCTCACATCTCTGTATCAGGAGCAAGCTGAACAGTACCATGTTTTACTTTCCATTAAAGAAAAATCCTGGAGGACAAGACACACCATCACTGAAAACATTTCACTGCAGCCATAGTAAAGAGCTCTTTCTAGCATTTATTTAGTTTCAGCAAAGACCTTATATTGCAAGTATTTATGCATGGGCTTAATGGGGAATAGCTTAAAAGAAATTAATGAGCCTAATGATCTGCCAAGACTAGTCTTGCACATAAACATTTGTAGCACAAGGGATTAATAGCCTAAAAATTGGAGACAGCTCTCTTTGAATGTAACTTTTTAAAGATCTTGTTAAGATGTTAACACAAATAGTTCTTTGAGCAGCAAAATAAAGTATTATTTCTCATAGATTTTATGTCCCAAGATTGAAGTCCTCAGAGGATTCTCTAATGAATACAATTTTTCCCTCAGAAGAAGTTAAAGTTCCCTTCCACTTTCTCCCCAGCTATTTTCACATCACTTTAAGAACAACCAAATTTGGTTAGAAGTTGGCCCAAAATTTAGAAGTTATAAGGGGACTGATAAAGCAATGGCCAAAAACCTGTTTCCGGCATGATTTCTTTAGGAAAAGACTAATTAATGCCATGCAAGTCTAAAAAACATCCCACCAAAACACCCATGCTGGACCTTGTCAAACCCACAGCTGCAGAGGAGGTGTCCAGTCTGTACAAATGCAATCAGCAGGTGGACACCTGAAATATCAATCCTTCTCCTCATTTTCTCCATCATTTTTTTTCTCTCTTCTGACATGTGATGATGAAGTACTTTTATTAATTTAACTCCTTCCCCTCTCCAATCATCATATCCTGGAGGTTTCCACACTTTTTTTTCTGGAGAGAACACACATTTTGGTCGGTCCAGCTGCCAAGCAGTCCCCATTGGTACCTCTGGAGCCCTCAGGTGGCTGCCCACACCTCAGGCCACCACAGGCACAATGACACCTTAATGCCACAGGCTGTTCTACAGGCTGCTGTTCCCCAGATTGGCCATCTGACTAAAACTGCACAATCCTAACAGTAAATACCATATTCCCAAAGATACTAGAATTGGCACAAATCACTCCTGAGGGTCACATGCCCTGTCTCCCTGGTGAACAGGGGAGGACCTGCTGGGACCAGGCACTACAGCTCGGTCCACATTCTGGAGATGTGTGAAGCTGGATAGTTACAAACAAGTGTCCTGGGAAGCAGAGACAGGATATTGCCTCCTCCTCTGGACTCACTGGGCTGTCCTTCACCATTCAGGGGTATGAAGGGTGGAACTTGATCTGAAAAGGAATCCCCTCAGCCTCCCAGGTAAACTCACCCAGGTGTGCCTGACTCCAGCAGGGGCAGCACACGTGGCTGGTGCTGCCTGGCCCCCTGTCCATTGGCACGGTGTGAGCCCCACGGAGCAGCTGCTGACAGAGCCACAGAGGAGGAAGGGATGGCATTACAGAGGTTACAGCTCCTCCAGTTCCAGGTCTCCCAGAAAACAACCTGAAGCTGATCTGTTTACTCAGACATGCAAATCTGGACCATGCATTCTTCCAAGTAGTATTTTAATCTCTCATTCTTGTCCCTGCATTACTTTATTATTGATACAAATACAAAATGGAATTTAAGTGATTTCTACCAGTCAGGTTTTCAAATGACTATGTACTGTTGCAACTTCACACCCTGCTATCAGACCCAATATCCTGGTAGTATTTGTCACTATTAATCTGGAAAAACTCCCTCATGAGACACCACATAAGTAGTTTTTATGAGCTCTCATCAAGGATGCTTTCAGCACTGGCTGTGGCTGTGCTCTGTAAACACAGAGTAACACAAATGTCTTTAAAAGAAGCATTTTAAAAGGGCAGAGTCTTGAAACACATACTAAGCACCCCATCATTTTTAGACCCACTTTGCAAGCATCAGGTCCCATCTTTACAGTTTGTCCCTCACATCTCCTGAGCAGCAACATCTTCAAAGGATTCCGTGGAGGCAGCAAGCCGTGACCTGCCCTTCCTGACGCCGGCTCAGCCTGCCACAACCGAGCTGGGCCCTTCTCAGTAGTCCTCTGAAAAATGAGGCATCTCTGCCAGATTAGCAGACCTTGGAAAAAATTATTTCTGTGCCATTCCCCCCCAGGTGCCAATCTCATGGTGCTCCCCTGCACAGTGAGGGGAGGCAGCACGTTGGTGTGTGACACTGTGGGCAGCTGCTCCAGGCTGGACCGTGCTGGGAAACACCTCCTGGAAATGCCTCCTGAGACACTTCCCAGCCCATGGGCACTGCCCAGATCCTGGGAGGGAGGACGGATCAGCCCCTGCCTCATGTGAGGCCCCAGCAGGGTTAACCATGAGCAGGGAACAGCCTAATGAACCTTCCTGGGCATGGATGTGTGTCCTGGTCTGCATCCCATTAGTGGCTATTCAAAATAAATAAAAATAACACAGCCAAGTGACAGCTGGACACCAACCAGTCCCCAGTTTCTATCCCAAAAGGCCAAATATTCATACATGAAAACCAAATCCAAAATAAGGGCTATAGATCTTTCAGGGAATTCATCCCAATTTCCAAAAATTATTCTTAGAATCACAGAATAGTTTGGAAGGGACCTTTAAAGATCCTCCAGTCCAACCCCCTGCAATGAGCAGGGACACCTTCAGTGAGATCAGGCACCTCAGAGCCCCATCCAACCTGACCTTCAGTGTCTCCAGGGCAGCCACCACCTCTGGGCAACCTGTCCTGGTGTTTTATCACCTTCACTGGGAAAACTGCTTCCTTTTATCTACTCTGAAGTGACTCTATTTTTGTTTAAAACAATTACTCCTTGTTCAATCACTACAGACCCTCTAAAAAGTCTATCCCCAGCTTTCTTATAAGCCCTGTTTACATATTGTAAGGTCACATAAGGTCTCCCTGGAGCCTTCTCTAATCCTTCATACAAGGCAGGAATTTCTTTTCAAAACATCTTTGCTGTACTGACTAGTGCAGCTACATAAAACTTGGGTTTCTATTTTGTAAATAAATAAATAAATCGGATGGCTGCTTTCAGTAGGAAACAAAAATTATTTTCTAAGTTCCTACCAATGTTCTCGGTGAAAAGTTGGCATTTCAATGTTGCATCACTTTTTAATGGTAACACAAAGTGTCAGTGGAACAGCACAACATGTATTACATTACAGTAGTTTAAATAGTTATTTCTTTGAGGTCCCAAGGTTAGGCACATAATTACTTCATGAAAAACTCCCAAGGTTTTAGAAATCCAATAATTTTTATGCAAAACACAATGGAAACCTTTTCTTGTTCAGGTATACATGGGAGTAATTTTATTTGTTTATATTTGTACTGATATTTAAAATAGCTGTGGAGTCTATTGCACTGGGACAAAAGCTACTACGACATTGCTATGCATTCTAAGAAGTGGGGTAACAGGGTGTTCAGTAATACAGAAAGACCTTTAAAAGTGAAGTGTTTCAAACAATCATTAGTGTTTCTAAAGTTATATTCTTCTGAAGTAAGAGATGATTTATTCTCCTGCAAACTTTGCTAATGCTCATTTGTTGGGGAAGAAATTGTATTAAGAAATTATTACAGAAGTCAAGAATTCTGAAAATGTTTTTCTATTTAGGACTTCAGCTAAATCAGTTGAATTTCCTTCAAAGTGCCTTTGTGGTGTCAGAGTTGGACAAAGGTCCCTTAACTTCAGTGCTCCTGCTGTGGATGGATAAATTGCCCACCTTCACTTGTCTTTCAGGTGCTGAGGATTTTAAGCTGTCGGACACTGAGTTGTCCTGCCCTGCCCTGCCCTGCCTCTGCGGGGCACACACGGGGCACAGGGTGGGCACTGCCCTGACCCTGAGGGGCACAGAGGGGGCACGGGGTGGGCACTGCTCTGACCCTGCGGGGCACATACAGGGCACAGGGTGGGCACTGCACTGACCCCAAAGGGCACACACGAGGCACAGGGTGGGCACTGCCCTGACCCTGCGGGGCACACAGGGGGCACGGGGTGGGCACTGCCCTGACCCTGCGGGGCATATACAGGGCACAGGGTGGGCACTGCACTGACCCCAAAGGGCACACACAGGGCATAGGTTGGTGTAGGATACAATAGAGATCTGAACGTTACAGGTGGGCTCTGCCCTGACCCCACGGGGCACACACGGGGCACAGGGTGGGCCCTGCTGTTCTGCTCCACAGACACAGGCCCAGCCCCAGCCCACAAGGCTGTGCAGACCTACAACCAAACCCACACCATCTTCTGCAGTACCTGAAGCACCAGTGGGGCCTGGAGCAGCTCCGGCCACTCCTGACTCCTTGGGCAACCAGGGGCTCTTCCACCAAACAAATAAGGGGGTGGATTCCACTTGCTCCGAGCAAGGCCTGGATTACCCTGGTGCAGTGAGGGCACCGACCTGCTCCTGCCTGGCTCTCCTGTCCCAGGAGGGTGCAAGGCCTGAGCTCCAGCTGAGCTGAACTCCTGCCAGGCTGGGGCTGTTCAGCCTGATCAAGGCACACAGCACAGCCAGGGCAGCAGCAAACTGGAACATCTATTTACTGAAGTGAGCCACGAAACAGAGCAGAGTTTGTTCACTTGCTTAATGGGAAGTTTCAAACTGGCCTCAAGTCTGAGCTATTTAGAAAATAATTCTCTGGGTTTCAAACAATAATTCAAATGAGGGAATTGATATAGAAAGATGAAAACCACGTAGGTGTCACCAGCTTTTCCCCTCCATCTCTCTGCCTGCAGAGAATTAAACAATGGCAAGAGAAGGACAAAGAGGACAGGAAGAATGGTACAGTAGCACTATAGATTTTTACTCTAACCTAAGTTCTCACAAAAAAATTCCATCACAATGCTCCTGTTATGCTAAAAGTACATACACGCCAAAAAACAAAGAAAAGCTGCATGACTCTGTTTGTCCCTCAACAAAAAAGCAATGCTTCTCTTGCCCTGCAAAGTTTTGCCCTTATACCTTCCCTTTATTTTCATTATAATCTTTGTCTTCCTGCAATGTCTGAGATTTCTTTTTAATCTTTCAATTACTCCCCAATATCCATTGTCCCAGCTCCCTACACTCCTGCTTTACATGCAGCCCGTGTCCTGCAAGCATGTGAGGAGGCCAAATACCAGGCATCTTGGCACAAGCTGGTACTTTACACCTATTCACAAAGAGAAAACATTCCTCTTTTCTTAAGGAAAAAGAAAAAGTAAAAAGCAGAGGGAGCAGAGCTCCAGCAAGTACTCATAGCAAAGAGATGAAGTAATGTTTACACTCACCATTTCTAAAACATGTCTGGTCCTTTAACAATGACCTGTCAAAGCTGAAAATCAAGGGCAGCCACCAGTACAGTAGATGTACTCTTATTAATGATTATGCACACTGTAGGTATTTCCTTAGCTCCTGTAACTGTCTCTGGTGCTGCCTCACATCGCAGCAGGAGGGTTTGTGCAGGGTCAGCCCAGCCTGGCACAGGGTGGACCCCACACCCACAACCAGCACTGGGGCACAGCAGCACCTGAGAGCCCCTCAGAGCCCTCCCCTGGTTTAGTCTCAGATCCAGATCCTGGGAGCTGCCAGGCAGAGAGCAGAGGAGCAGGTTTGGAGAAAGGGTCCAACAGGAGAGCAGGTGGCAGGAGTGGCTCAGAGCCAGCCAGGCAGGGGATGCCAAGCACAGAGAGGAGCAGCACCTGCTGCAAGTAAGGCTCAACTGATAATGAGGTTGGGATCCCCCACCCTGGGCTGTGGGTGCTGGGCCCACACATCCCCCCTGAGGCCCTCCCCTGCCCTGTGCCCAGGGATGAGGAGCACACGGGGGTCCCTGTGTCCCCCCCAGCAGCAGGAGGCTCCAGAGAGGCAGGGGAAGCTCCAGAGGCACCATGCACAGAGGGGCACAGAGCAGCTCTGCCAGCCTCCAGCTTGGCACACACTGGGGAATTTTTAATTCCTCTATCCTACTCTGCCAACAAAGCTACCACGAGCAGCAAGCCAGAGAAAGATCTTTGTCCCAAAGCGTGAGGGTTTTGCCATCAAAGTACCCTTTTATTTCAGAATTCCTTCTCATGAAGGAGTAAGTCACCTGCTATCAAGTCATGAGCTGTATTTAGGGGACAGTAAGCACCATGTTATCACTCAAGATTTAACCAATTATTCTTGAACTTAAAAAGAATTCTCATTACCATCTTAATATTTAGTTATTCTTCTTAAAATCAGGAACTTAGCACATATGAGCCTGTTTAAGGCCTCCCATGGGCATGGGCAGCACTGGCTCCTTGACTTGTTCTGCTGAGGTTTATGTGCTCTAGGTGTGATGGAAAGCAACCTAATAAGTGTAAAATTGCTCAGTTAGAAAATCTGCAGTACAAATATTTACCAGTGCCTATTTGTCCTTTTTCAGCTCTGAATTTTCAACCCACTAAATCAACAAAAGTGATAACATCTGATATAGTCTCCTTCTCTTACATAGTAAGGCAGGTCTTGCCTTTTGGCTGTAGAATTAACCAATAGTTACACACCTCCTTTTTTTTAACATCACCAAAACACACACCAGTTTCCCTTTTGACATAAAGCACCATTCGTGAACACAGATCAGTAAAATTAATTATTTTAATGACCAAATCAATACCACATCAGAATAATGCCATCTCACATTTCCACAAGTCCATCCTCCCAAGAAAATTTATTCATTGTCATGAACACTCAGATCAACAGGACAGCTATTTTTTCTCAAATGAGGGGTAAAAAGCCCCAAGGCATAGCTGGGAGCAGCCAGACCTCTGCCCAGGGAGGCAAACACGGATCCAGGGGCAGAGCAAGGCAGGCAGGGACCTCCCAAACAGGTAACACAGTCCCACAGCCTCTGGGCAAGCAGGGCAGCCCAGGGGCATTACCTGGGGTCAGCCACACTCCTGCACACACCAGACAAGTCTGCAGGGATGAGGCAGGGCCAAGCTCAGGAAGCGAAGGCAGGGTCACAGCCAGGCACATCCAGGGACAGGCACACACACAGGGGAGCTCAGGCAGGGAACTGAGTTAAATATGACTCCTAAACAGAGGCAGAAAGACCCCAGCAAGACTTCTCACAGCTTTGTTTTCATGTCAGCCTGACCACAGCTACACAGCTGCCCCTTCTCAGGGCTGGCCTTGATCACAGGCAGGGCATGGGGCACAGTCACACTCAGCACCTGAGACACACCTGCTGCAAGCCCAGGGTCACAGAGCTCTCTCATCCTCCCCTCCTGCTCCCACCTCAACCACAGCTGTGCTGCTCAGGTGAAGGTTTTTAGAGCAGGAGAGCTTTTACCCTTGTATTGCACACCAGCTGGCTGGTTTTCTGAAAGTTGTGGGACTGGTGCAACAAATATGCACAGGAGTTTATCAATTACACTGAGGGGATTGCACTGTATACTTTAAGGTATATGCTCATGTTAAAGGGCAAAACTGTGAAAGAAGAATTTGGCCAACTGACATTCATGGGTATTGTGGGCAAATACAAATAGGATTAGCTACTAACATTTAAAAAAATATGGACAGCATTAATATTAGAATACGAAAGATATATTGTTAATGTCAGCCTCAGTTAAAAAACAAACAAGCAAACCACTAGTTTTTGTTACCCAGCTCATGTATGCAAAGTTCAGTAATTTCCCCTGTATAATCTCCCTTTGCAAGGGCCTGTGCCCCACAAACACACAGAGAAAGGCAGCAGTTACACCTTGACTTTTAAAAAAAGCACAGCCATAGTCTCAAACATCTCCTAGGAAAAAAGCACCATGCAGAACAAGCCAGGTTGTACCTCCTTCAGCACAGCCCCGGGCTGGCACTGCCTGAGCACAGCTGGGAGGCAACACTCAGGTGATGCAAACCAGCCAAAATCAGGGACCAGCCTTGTGTTTCCATTTGCCCTTGGCAGCAAACTGAAATCTGAAACATGCTGCTTGGAAGTTATTTCTGCCTACTCCTATTTTTTTGTATTGAAAGAGGTTTTTTGTTCAAAGAACATGGACTTTGTTCAAACCTGACATTTCTGCAAAGCTCTAAATTGTTGTGGTCCCAAAAAGAAATAGTTTTACAAGTTAAAAGAAGAGATTGCTTGCCATCTGGGATTTATTATTATGTGTTTTCAAAAATATTGTCTGCCAGAATGCCAATATCCTTGTGGCTATGAGAACTGAACAGTATTATAAATGATACAAATGACCCTACAGGGAGTCCCTGCTCCAGGATAGGTACTAGTTTTCAGAGTCACACTGACATCTGTGGACCTCCTTGAAATTATTCTCTCATTAAAGGTTTGTACTGCTGTTCTCTGCTTCACAACTCTGTTATTAAACTGTTGAGCACAATAAGGGAGTGAATTTAAAATATGCAGTGGATGTCATGTGTCATAGCCAACAGCTTATTAGCTGGCACTCAAAAACCTTTCCTGGCTAAGGCTTTCATCAGGATAAACCTGGGAGTCTGAAGTTCCCCCACCACTACACCTTGCAGTTGGAGCTCTCCTGCCAGCAGAGCAGGGGTGAGTGGCAGCAGAGGCTATGCTGCCCTCCTGCCCCAACCCACCTCTCACCTTCGCTTTTCCTCCTCCTGCCTGGGCAGGGCTTGCTCCTTTCTAACTGCTCCCATTGGTTGCAGACATTGCCCCTCTGCCAGGGCACATGCTCTGCTGTTTATACAGCCTCTCCGTCAGTAAAAGCTTTGGGAGTTTTGACTGTACATGAGAACTAAAGAGCCCACCAAGATTTTAAGGACAAAGTGTGTTGAATTACCTGAGACAATTTCAACAGACTTCAAGCTGCAGTTTTCCCTCACACTTAACTCGTATAATTATAGGCAGCAGACAAGGATCACAGAGAGCCTTCCTGCTGTTCCTGTCCATGAGGTGTCAGGTTCAGCACAGCTCCAGAGCTGCCCCTGCTCGAGTACAAACACTCCTGAAACTTATGAAATGCCTCTTTCCAAAACAAGACTCATTCCTGCAGTTTGCAGGTACAATGGGCAAAACATCAGTTTACCCTCAGTAAAAAAAATACTGTTTGTTTGCTTTTAAACCAACCTACCTTGTATCAATTTACAAGCAAAACAACCTCTACTAGCAAATGTTTTTGTTAGTACAGTTATGTCTGCAGCCTGACCTTTGCTTGCATAGGCCTGACTTGAGAACAATAAAAGCCTTCTACAGTCACCATTGTGGGGGGAGAACTTGAATTCAATGGAATAATATAGAAGTTTGCATTCTTTAATCATATGATTCAGTATACAAAACAGACTGTATTTTAAAATGCTCCAGAATTGTGCAGGTCAAAAATAGAAAGCTAAATTGGTCACATGTGAGATCCTTTACCTTAAGGTATGGTCACCTTTCAGCTGACAAACACCTTCCACCAATGCCAGCTGTGTCAAGAAGAGGTGGCAGACTAAAAAATACTCAGAAAATAAGCATTACACTAACCAAGAGGTGAAGGAAGAAAAATGTAGTATTTAGTCTTTGTTTGCCATTTTACTCCTGAGAAAGACTTCTGGTATGACCATAATTTCTAGTATGTCAGCAGAATGTACAGATTGCTGCACTATGTTGTACTTTAAGGAGTGCTTGTCAGCTGGGGAAGGACCAGGGGGGACTTAGGTTTTTATTTTTTAGAAAAAGCGTGATTTCACTTTAATACAACAGTCTCTGAAAGCCAATGAATATGTGATTGCAAATAAAAAGCTTTGGTTCAAGGCCTAGAGCAAAGATGATCTGATGAGAACAGAGGTTGCTGAGTCCATAAACAACACCCTGCTGCTTCTGACCGTGGATGCTGCAGCGAGGCTGATGGCAGTTCTCATTTTCCTCAAATCTATTTGCCTGTGTGTTCGGTAAAAGAAACCCTTTGGAAAAGCATTAACAACAAAGCCAAACTCATATTTGCATTGGAACAGCAAAAAACTATTATTTTTTTAAATGTTATGCCTTTTGCCTCCCAAAAGTGTAAATCAAAATGATTTCTGGAAGAACTTTGTCTTGTGTTTCCAGGTACTGTATATACAAATACAGTTTAAAAAATCCACAGGTCCCTGCCAGATATGAAGTCAACAGATGGTTTTGATAAAAGCAGGCCCAGTCTCTCACACACAGGCTCACTCAGTACCAGCCTGGCTCCCAGTGCATCTTTGTGTTTAAGGCAGGAAAGCCCTGTGGTGGGCATTGTGTACCTGGTTCCATGAGACATCCAAAGGCCACCCCGCTGCTCTGCTCTGCACGTGGGGACACCTCACACCACTGTCACCACAGCCCATGGGGCTGCTCCACTGGTTTCCTCAAGCACTTGGGAAGATGCAGCCTCTTTACTCTTTCTATGGATAAGCTTCTTTAGAGCTCCCTCTGTTGTAAAACAGAAGGAAAAAAAGATTAAATTTTAATTCTCACAGCATTTTTATACATGATCATTTTTATACAGGAGAGGAAAGAAGTTATAAGATATGAAAACTAAGAGTTAAATTAAATTATCTCAGGTGTTAGTAACCACGGGGGATCATGGAATTTTTGTGTTTAAAAGAGAAAGAGAGACACTTGATGCTCTCAGCATCAATTCATTTGAGTTTTATTTCCACAAATTGAAAAAACCCTCTTCTCAGTGGCAGATTCAAACCATACTGGGATAAGCTGAGCTTTAGTGTTACATTCATCATTTGTGGGTCCCAGTGGGGTGCATATGGCCCTATGTTGGACATGGATGGCTAATTCAGAGTGAGAATTTGGGTGAAATGTTAGCAAAGTCCTGAGAATGCCACAGGTACACACAGAGTGCACTGAAATGACTGAGCAAGCCAAACCAGAAGGACATGACCCAGCTGTGATAGTAACTGATGTGACATTTTAAAAGACCACAAGATACCTAATTCTGTACTAATGGCAGGAGAACAGAGATATCCCCTTGAATGTGAAAGTAGTTAAAGCATACCTAGCAGTAGGCCATAAAAAAATCAATTGGATTGAAAGATATTTACTAGGTAATATACATTGACACCGAGCTTTTTGAACCTTGGAATTTAAAAAAAAAATAGTAATTTTATGTGGACTTATGCCATGCACAGAGATTAATCATTTTACTCATTCAAACCTACCTTCTGTGTTGGTGTTGAAGTTTCACAAGCATGTACAGAAACCCAGCCCAGCTCTGTTCATCAGGCAGACTTTCCCAGGAAGCAGAGCTGAACCCACCCCATCCCAAATACCATTTTCTACCCATTTTCTCTCCTGAAAATAAGGAAGACTTACCAGTATCACCACGTTTCCTATGAGTGGGACAAGGGGCAGGCACACGTTCAGTTTACAGCTGTTAAACTGAACACCACCATGTACTCCTATAAAACTTTGTTAGCCATTCCAGCTGAATGTGATGTCTGCTGAGCTGTTGTAACAGTTACCAGGCAGAGTTAGGATGTTAGGGGAGCTGATCCTCACTCAGTACTCCCTCGTGGCCCACTAAAGCAGGCACAAAGGCTGTGTGACCCCACAGTGCTGTTCGAGCACACAGGGATGGTGTGCTCAGAGCCACACAGCGCTGTCCCAGCACACAGGGACACTGCTCAGAGCCACACGGTGCTGTCCCAGCACACAGGGACACTGCTCAGAGCCACACGGTGCTGTCCCAGCACACAGGGATGGTGTGCTCAGAGCCACACAGTGCTGTCCCAGCACACAGGGACACTGCTCAGAGCCACACAGCGCTGTCCCAGCACACAGGGATGATGTGCTCAGAGCCACACAGTGCTGTCCCAGCACACAGGGACACTGCTCAGAGCCACACAGCGCTGCCCCAGCACTCAGGGATGGTGTGCTCAGAGCCACACAGCGCTGTCCCAGCACACAGGGACACTGCTCAGAGCCACACAGTGCTGTCCCAGCACACAGGGACACTGCTCAGAGCCACACGGTGCTGTCCCAGCACACAGGGATGGTGTGCTCAGAGCCACACAGTGCTGTCCCAGCACACAGGGACACTGCTCAGAGCCACACAGCGCTGTCCCAGCACACAGGGATGATGTGCTCAGAGCCACACAGTGCTGTCCCAGCACACAGGGACACTGCTCAGAGCCACACAGCGCTGCCCCAGCACTCAGGGATGGTGTGCTCAGAGCCACACAGCGCTGTCCCAGCACACAGGGACACTGCTCAGAGCCACACAGCGCTGCCCCAGCACACAGGGACACTGCTCAGAGCCACAGAGCACTGTGCCAGCTATTCCCACAACACACACAGGGACACTGCTCAGAGCCACACAGTGCTGTCCCAGCACACAGGGACACTGCTCAGAGCCACACAGCACTGTCCCAGTACATAGGGATGGTGTGCTCAGAGCCACACAGCACTGTCCCAGCTATTCCCACAACACACACAGGGACACTGTGCTCAGGGCACAGTCCTGCAAGCACAGGGAGGTGTTCTGGGGCTGTTCTCCAGCACACTTCATTGCATGGCAGGGTCACCATTCACACACTGATCTTTCTTTTACCTTCCCCTGCAAGCTCAGGGTTCAGATTCTCCCTAGCTGTTCACTCAAACACCACACTCACCATTCTCTGAGGAGAGACCATCAGCCCAGCCCCACTGTCCTTCTGGGAAGCACTGGGGGCAAAACCCCAGCAACTGGGCCAATGGGACCACACCTGATCTGTCCAAAAGAAAAAGCCAAGGCCAAAACAGGAGTGGTCTCTGTTTCTGCAGAAAGGATGACTCTGGGGATCACAGTGGCCCTTCCAGCCTCCTGGGTGTCCCCCCTCAGCAGTGTGCGTGGCCACTGCCACCTGCCAGGCCAGGGGGAACAAACACAAACCCTCACTGTCCCCACAGGGCCAGATTTGACTGGAAAAACAGCATTAACATTTCTGGTAACCCCAGGGTAACACAAGCATGTTTATAACAGGGAAACAATTACCACATCAGAGAGCAGAGTGCAAATTAGCATTAAGGTGCAGCTTGATTTTTAAACAGGAATCCACTAACATTATATAGCAAGAGTCACATCACCAAAACCCACCCTGCTTGATTAAGTGATAGGGACATAGCAGGGGTGTAAACAAGCCAGCCAAAGCTTCGCTCTGAAAGCAGCTCATGCTTCAGGTCCCAGCCCTGCTGGCAGTCCTGCTGCTGCTGCTGTAGCTGATGTGCTCCTGGGCACCTCCACAGCTCAGGTGAAAGACACGGGAAACGAGCTGAATGCAAACATTGTGCAGAGGGTTGAGATTTTTTTCTCTTTGCCTTGGAAGAGACACAAATAGCTGAAGGCTGGAGGTCACTGGAGCCCCCCAGCAAGTCTTTGTAATAATAGACAGCAATCTCCAGGTCTGCAGGTGATAAGCTATCGTTTTTCAGAAATATTTTGTGTGCCTCCTGCTGAGCTTTTCTGGCATTCAAGGCACAGATCAATATTTGGTATTTTCACTGCGCTTGAGGTGCTATTGTTCTTTGTATCTGAAAACAGAGTAACTGTTCAGATGTTTATAAAGGTAGCCAGGGCAGCATCAGAAGGAATGCAAACCAGAAGGAAGCTAAAATATATTAAAACATGTAAAAAAATCTTCAAACTCAGATTAGTCCAAGGGTCCTCCCAAAACAAAGAAACTATTTATTTCTTCAGCAACACATAGAGAAACTGTCAAGTATCCACAACTAAAAGCTACAGATTCCCTTAGCGAAATTATGTCTAAAAATTGGAGGTAAATCAAAAACCAAGACCACAATAAGAGTTGGGGGGTTTTTTACATCTTCAAGGCAGTATTATTAGAATGGTGTTTTTGTAAATTGAAGAACAAGTGTAGGGTTACATATTTCCCATGACATAACTAAAGGACTTTGTGGATTTCACTCCCTTTTGAATGAATGAAGCCTCTGCCAGGTTACATTTCTGTTTGCATGTGGCATGTTTAGTAGACAGAAGGATCAACAATGTTTGTCTATCAGTTGTTACCATACTTCATGCTACGTTTTCTTCACTTGCTGTTAGCAAAAGCACCCATGTTCCTGTCAATTAAAGAGAAAAGCCACATTGTTGGGGGGAAAAACCAAACCAAGCACCAAAAATGAGACAAGCAATGGAGTCTGCACATGCCAAGGCAGCCATCGAGCTGTGCTGTGCTGTCTGAGCTTTGCAGACAGCAGTGACACCAGAACTGTTCCTGTTTCCTTCCTGATGTGTAGGCACTACAGCCACAGTGCTGTCAGTGCTGTCACCTCGTCAGGCAGCAGCCACCACTCGGGCTCACAGTTTCCCATGGCATCAAAGGAAAACTGGCTTTGGTTCCAGTCAGCAGTGGCTTGTCTCAGGGGTGTGTCAGAACCACACACAACCATATGTAAGAATGGTTACAGGCTGCAGATCTGTGGTGTAGCAAGTATGTAACTTTACCAGTCAGCCTTCAGCCTGGGGATCCGTTCTAGCTCCTGCCTCCTGTCTCCCGGGCACCCAGTTCATTGCAGCACAGCAGGAATGAGGCTGAAATCTCAGTTCTGTACAGATTACAACAGATGGCTAACAGAGACATTAATATGGAGATATTGCATCGTCCCATACTTTTTTTCTGCCTACTTTCAGCTCTATAGCACATGGCAACACAAGGGTAAAACAGAGTATAAAGGGATTAAACTTTTTATCAGAGGCTGCAGCAAAGCAGCAACTCAGCCTGGTCATACCACAGGCACCTAAAGGCTGAGGTCTTTAGAGCTTCCCAGCCTTGGCCCTGCACTTAGAATCACAGAATCAGAGAATGGATTGGGTTGGAAAAGACCTCCAAGATCATCAAGTCCAACCCTTGGGCCAACTCCAGTCCCTTTACCACATCATGGCACTCAGTGCCACGGCCAAGCTCAGGTTAAAAACCTGCAGGGATGGGGAATCCACCCCCTCTCTGGGCAGCCCATTCCAATGCCTGAGCACTCTCTCTGCAAAGAAGTTTTTTCTGATATCCAACTGACCTCTCTGGAGGAAACCAGTGTTTGTTCTCCTGAGGTCTCTTGCATGTAGGAGGTGATCAACAAGCAAACAGAGCACAGCATCCCTCTGCAATCATCAGTCCACAGCCACTTCATCGATGGGGCCACAAATACAGTTGTAAATGGAGACCCATTGTTAATTATCTGTATTTTTAATGCTGTTGCACAGGGTTGGTTCTCCACACTAGGTTTTTCAGTATCTTTGCATATAAACTGAAAAAGCTACCAACTGTTTGGATATTAAATGCCCTGCTGACACATCTGTTTGAGAATGGTGACTAGAACTAAGAGCAGGGCTCCAGGACACAGCAATGGCCCGATAGGGTGGCTGTGTGCACTGCAAGTGGTAAGATGTAAGTGTGTGGATTATTCCTGAAAAGCACAGGCCACAGCCCCCTCCCTGAAGAGGTGCTCTGCGGGGGAAGAAGCAGCCAACCTCAGCACCACTCAAAACACCACGGCCCAAAGGACTTGCCCCATCGCCAGGTGGCTCAATACTGGGTAAAGCAGAGATGCCACATTCCTGCTGCATATTCTGTTGGTGTAAACCCTGCAACAAATACCATGGTTCTGATACCCTTAATTCAAGTAGGACATTTAAAAAAGGAGAGAGGCTTCAGAGTTATGAGAAAATGTCAAGTCCCACAAGAGACCAGGTGAGAGGCTGAGGGTCTGCTTAGTTTGGTCTTGTCTGATTTGAATGTGTTCTTTCAATGTTAAAGAGATGGTGCTTGTTGCACCACATTTGTGCTCTACCCGTTGCCCAGAATAAGCCAGGAAACTGTATACATTTCTCCCTTTTACATACAACTTTTTAGGACTTGTGGTGGAAGAGGGAAAATTGATGTCTTTTCCCTGAAGCAGCAAACATTAGATATAGTCAGGGTATTAATGCTCTTTATGGTATTGCACACCTTTGATGCACAGAGTTAGGCAAAACATTTTATTCTGATCATATTGTTAAAGAACATGACAGTAATTGGTTTGTCTTCTTGTGTACTGTAGTGCATAGTTTGCTTCCAGGTAATCTGGGAATGTCACTTGACAAGTTCCATGGTAATGTGGGGATCTAAGAGCAGAATGGAGCTCTCCCTCCAGATCTCTTCCAGTGGGACACAGTTTACATCTTTTGATCTTTTATGTAAGGTTAGGGGTTTGAAGTTTGATACAGGGCGCGTTCTGCGACCTGGAGTTTGAAAAGAAACACAAAGTGGGTGTTCTGAAGCCCATTCTAGATTTTTCCAGACATAAAACCCCATGGTGGCATCAGGCAAGGCCAGATGAAAACATGGTTTCTGCTAACCTTATGGTCCCACCTACCTGAGCAGAACAGCATTGTGACATTACCTGTGACAGCAAGTCCTTCAGGAGCTGAGCAAGCTGTCTGGTTGTTTCTGTATCCATTCAGGTCAGGGGAAAAACTGTCTTTAATCCACAACAGAGAGTGGGATCAGCTAACACTTAGCAAGACTCCTGAAGACAGTGTATGTCGGGTAATGAAGATACAGGCTAAAAATTTAATTCTCATAAAGGGAGTTCCCTTTGCAGTGCTGTGAGAAACACAAAGAAATCCTGTTTTGACTAGTTAATTGAGCAAACATTCCATCCTGCCCTAAAATATGCTTGCTATGCTTTTTCACTATTTTTTTTTAGAAGTGTATCACTCTTTAGCATGTTCATGTCTCCACCAGTCCAAGGAACAACTGCCTGTTCAGTGCCTGGGGCTCACCTGCTGCTGCCCCACTGCTGTCAGGAGGGATTTCTCTGCAGAGCATGTCGGGCACAGCAAACCATCTCACACAGTGGCAAAAGGAAGGCCTGAACAGCAAGCACCGCTGGGCTGTGCTCCCCACTGCCCCAGCCTGCCCCTCCCTGCTCTGCAGTGCAGCTGGGGCAGTGCCAGCCCTGCTGGGCTCACCCACCTCTCTCAGGGGCACTGACTGAGCACTTTTCCACAGGGTGCTGCCCCAGCCATGCCAGAGTGTCCTTCTGGCCTCCTCCAGATGTAACCCAGGCCTCTCCCATCACTGGCAAACCCCTCACAGGCCTTCTGTCACCTCCCTGGTGCTGCAGCTCATCTCCCTCTCCTCGCTGTGCTTCTCCATTACACAGAAACCTCATTGCCATTTCAGGGCCAGGCCCCTGAGGGGACCCTGCTGCCCCATCCCGTGCCACTCTGTGCCACCCTGTGCCTGCATTCCTGGCACCCTCCTCATGGCACTGCATCCCACAGCCCCTGCTGTCCCATCCTGTGCCACCCTGTGCCACCCTGTGCCTGCATTCCTGGCACCCTCCTCATGGCACTGCATCCCACAGACCCCGCTGCCCCATCCCGTGCCACCCTGTGCCTGCATTCCTGGCACCCTCCTCATGGCACTGCATCCCCACAGACCCTGCTGTCCCATCCCGTGCCCGCATTCCTGCACCCTCCTGGCAGCACTGCATCCCACAGCCATGCCAGGCCTGCACCACGTTGCCAGGCTCTCTGTTCTCTGTACTGTGCTCCTGACATGTTTTCAGCCTCATGCAAAGCTCGTTCACCCAACAGAAAGAGCTGCTTTGACTCTAATGGGTTTCAAATGCAGACTGTAGACTGTGTCTCCACAGCAGCACAGAAATAACAACAGTGCTGTGCAGAGATACCCAAGCCAGCTTGGAACTAATTAGGCTGGATCCCATAACCATCTAATCATCCAGGGAGCTCAGTGCTGGGTAATTTACCCTAATGAGACTGTAAGCTTGTCAAAGGAGAAAGCCTGTGTTTGCTTCAGTCCAGTTCCAATTTAACATCACATTGCCTTTTATAAACACCTACTACTGTTTAAAATCAAACCAGCACATGCCAAATAATCTCTCTTTGGGTAGTAATACAACTACACAGAGCAACTAAACATGTCTAAAACTAATGACTAAAACCATCCATGTCTCATGGTCACTTTTCTCCTCTCTCATCTGCCTTTTGCACACTAAACAAAGGTGACATGTACCTACAAACCACAAATTTAACAAAAAGACAGGAAATGCAGAGTACAAGAGAATATGTGATTTATCCATCAACCTATTAGGGGGAGAAAAAGTAACAAATCCCTTGTTCCACAGTACACACAGAGACTGCTGTGCCTTTTCATGTAAAAATGTATGCATTGGTGAGTGTTATTACAGTCTTTCAAAATGCACAGATGTAACACATAACTCTCAGTCCAAAGCACAGGCTTCCTCTTGGAAGACAGAGATGACAACACCTGCAGTCTTCAGCCACAGCAAAACCTGCTAAATTCCATGTAGGAAGAAAAGTAATTTCCTATATTTCAGCATCTACTCCAAACACCAATTATGCAAAGCCTGCAGCTTAGCTTTTAGTCCAAAATGTTATTTTCTGTCTTACATTTGCATATAATTTTCTGATATCCCCTCCCCTTCTGATATAAGGAAAACTTTGTTTGTGTTTAAAGTCCATACACAAGCACCTTTGTCATGCCCATTCTGCCAGAACTGTCTAAAAGAAGTGCCCACATTTCTGAGAGATGCTTCACTTCTCACAGTGCTTTTTGTTCAGCAGCCACTGCTGGAGCCAAAGGTACCTCCATACTCTTAAAACCCAGCCAATGTAAGTGGCAGTCTAAGATGGATTTGGGAGCCCAACTTTGGAGTTCCAGTTTGAAGGTGTGATTAGAATTCACTAAGTACTCCCTACACCAAACACCACGTGTTCACCACAAAGGTCTCAATTCCTGAGAGCAGAGCAGAGGAGGAAGGCACAGCACTGGGGGAACATCTGTGAGCACCTGCCATGTGACCCTGTTAGGCCTGAGCACACCGGCAAAACTCACATCTCTGAAAGGGCAGGCTGTGGGCAGAGATAGACACGGGCACCAGAGTGGGCAAGGGCAGCCACGGGCACCAGAGTGGGCAAAGGCAGACACGGGGGGCACCAGAGTGGGCAAAGGCAGCCATGGGGGGCACCAGAGTGGGCAGAGGCAGACACGGAGGGCACCAGAGTGGGAAAAGGCGGACACGGGCACCAGAGTGGGCAAGGGCAGCCACGGGCACCAGAGTGGGCAAAGGCAGCCACGGGGGGCACCAGAGTGGGCAAAGGCAGCCATGGGGGGCACCAGAGTGGGCAGAGGCAGACACGGAGGGCACCAGAGTGGGAAAAGGCGGACACGGGCACCAGAGTGGGCAAGGGCAGCCACGGGCACCAGAGTGGGCAAAGGCAG
>VWZD01001513.1:203644-216504 GCA_013396695.1 Sakesphorus luctuosus | reverse complement strand
CATGGGGGGCACCAGAGTGGGCAGAGGCAGACATGGGCACCAGAGTGGGCAAAGGCAGACACAGAGGGGACCAGAGTGGGCAGAGGCAGACACGGGCACCAGAGTGGGCAGAGGCAGACACAGAGGGGACCAGAGTGGGCAAAGGCAGACACAGGGGACACCAGAGTGGGCAAAGGCAGCCATGGGGGGCACCAGAGTGGGCAGAGGCAGACATGGGCACCAGATGCTGCCAGAGAGAGCTCTGGGGTTGTATTGTGCTTTTTCGTTTTGTTACCCCAACCCTTTTGGTGCCTTCCAAGAATTCCTTCCTTTCCTTCAATGTGAAGACAAGGGTAAGTTCTGAACTGAGAATGTTTGTGAGTTTTCCACAAGCTTTAGGAAGACAAAGCCAGAGGCTTAACAAAATTCCTTCTCATGCCTCGAACACACACCAAGTGGAGCTTGCAAGCACCTCCCAGGGGTGAGACACCATCCTTTGAAACTGTTCCCTCTCCTCCAGGGGAGACCTGATGGAGGTTTCCAGTCTTGGAGCTTTTGCTCCTCATTAGCCACAGACTCTCTGAGCAGTGAGAGCCAAAACTCATCACAAGCAAAAACCAGGATGTGCTGAAGAAATGCCTGCTAAGACTCAAACATTGCTCCAAATGGGTGCTTGTCCATTCTCACTGCCAACAGAAATGACTCCCATGTAGGACCATGGCCAGATGATCCTGGGTTTTTAAACTATGAGAACTCCATTTCTTTTCAAGTTGAAAATAGTAAGGTTTCATTTAAAATTTTCTGGAGACAGCTGCTCAAATATTTCAGAAAGCTTATCCTAAAGAGTTAAATCCTGTATTTTGTCAGAGCTGCACACAGCTTTACAAAACTGAGACTGTTGCATCTATTTTTCAAATCCCATCCACAAGGCACTTACACATT
Source organism: Sakesphorus luctuosus (assembly GCA_013396695.1). Classification (NCBI taxonomy): domain Eukaryota; kingdom Metazoa; phylum Chordata; class Aves; order Passeriformes; family Thamnophilidae; genus Sakesphorus; species Sakesphorus luctuosus. The sequence continues at coordinate 215,583 of VWZD01001513.1, read as the reverse complement.
TTTCAAATACAGATATATAAGCAGAAAGCATAATTTGTTTTCTAAAATCTTGAATCATTCTCAAGATATTTTAATAAAGTTAATGATTGTCTGTCTCCATAATTAACATATTAGGTGATGTGCCTCATTTCACCTAATGTTAATGTTTTACTTTTGAGGGAGAAGTTTAAGAGTGCTGAAATATGCTTCTGATTTGCTAACAAAATGGTTTGTTTTTCACCAGTCACACAAACATAAGGTATTAGTGAACAGTTTAAGTCAGGAAATGAGAACTGCATCCAACAGAGTTGGTAAGAGACTTAGGTAAATACAGATAGGGGGAAAATGTATATAACAGGGATTTGGGGGGCGGTTTAAGGAAAAATTCTCCCATGAAGAGATATATTTTGCTTGGAGTCCAAATGCAGTTGGTTGGCTGGTGGGCAGGGCAAGGTGTGTTGTAGACCTGACAGGCTGTAACAGGCATATCTCCTACTCCAAGTGCATCCTAGAAATGCAGCCCTTGCCCAGGGCACTGTTCTGCCCAATGAAGCCACTATGCACACAAAGAAATGCAAAGAAATACTTAGGGAGCTCTATGCCAACCAAAGGTGCCACATTTGTGGGTGAGATTGCACGATCAAGAACATGAAAACCAAGTTTTGGTGTTGTTAGTGTTGGTTTCTTGCTACAACAGACTTAATAACATTAGATTAAGCTACATAGCACAGCTTGACAAGCAGTATAATTAGGATAGACAAAAATTGCAAGCATTTAGTAGTTTGCTTCTGTAGAAATAGAAAATTCACTTCAAAATGGACAATGAGTAATCTCTACTGGCAGCATTGGGACAGTGATCTCTCCTGTCCTTGTAGAGCCTTCCTTTCTACCAGTGACATTCCTGCTCTGAGTCTGGAGGCAATGCAGGGGCTTGGGTGTGCTTTGGACTACATGGACACTTGAAGGGAGATAAACACCTGACTGAGAGGGGAAAGGCAAGATGGTGAAAGCAGCAATCCCACAGCGTGGGCTCCAGACTGAGCTCCGATTGTGGGGACAAGGAAAGCACAGCCCATTCCCCCGAAATGGGACAGCATGGTGGGTGTATCCTCAGCTCTGGCCTGCAATGGGCCCTCACCTGAGCTGTGACAGCTCTGCAGAGCTCTCCCAGCCCTGCCGTGGGGATGATGCCAGCAGGCTGGGGGGGCTGGGGGGCAGAGGCACACCATGGGCACAGGGGGCACAGCTCCTTGCCCTGTGCTGGCCACGGGGCCCTGCACAGGGGGCACTGCACAGGGGGCACTACTCACAGAGGGCACTGCACACAGAGAGCACTGCACACAGGGCACTGCACAGGAGGCACAGCTTCCCTGCCCTGTGCTGGCCACAGGGCACTGCACACGGGGCACTGCACACAGGGCACTGCACACAGGGGGCACTGCACACATGGGCACTGCACACAGGGGGCACTGCACACAGGGGGCACTGCACACGGGGCACTGCACACAGGGGGCACTGCACACAGGGGGCACTGCACACACGACACTGCACACACGGGGCACTGCACACAAGGCACTGCACACAGGGCACTGCACAGGAGGCACAGCTTCCCTGCCCTGTGCTGGCCACAGGGCACTGCACACGGGGCACTGCACACAGGGCACTGCACACAGGGGGCACTGCACACATGGGCACTGCACACAGGGGGCACTGCACACAGGGGGCACTGCACACGGGGCACTGCACACAGGGGGCACTGCACACAGGGGGCACTGCACACACGACATTGCACACACAGGGCACTGCACACAGGGCACTGCACACACGGGGGCACTGCACACAAGGCACTGCACACAGGGGGCACTGCACACACGACACTGCACACACGGGGCACTGCACACAAGGCACTGCACACAGGGGGGCACAGGGGACACTGCATGCAGGGGGCACTGCACACAGGGGGCACTGCACACACACTGTCCCTCTCTAATGAATGCTACAGATGAACATGGAGAACTCCCTGTGCAAAGTGTGACCAGATGACCCAGAATATGACACTGGACTTTAATAATTGGGAGCTGAAAGCTACATTTTCTTTTGCATTTTTAAATATTCATACCAAGTTCAAAATTAGGCTTTTTTTTTCAGGGCGGTGTTCCCAAGCATATTTTCAGAATTTTCTGAAATTCTGTAAAAACAGTCCTAGAATTTTTACTTTCTACCCCAATATCAGTTGGGGTTGCAGCCTGTCCAGGGACAGCCCTTCACAGTGAGCTGGGACAGGGCCCTTCTGTACCTGCTGTTCTACTATACATGGGCTTGTTTCATAGACTCCCCAGTGAAAAGGAAGAGGAAACTGCTCTGTGTTTGAGCAGGAATTTCCCAGTGGGCACTCCTAGACTTTGCAGGAAGGAGTAATGCTACTCAGCTAAAGTCCTGAAAGACCCGATGTTTGACCTATGAAATGTTTTGCTTCTGGGAACTCTGTCTTCTTGAAAAAGAATAGAAATGTAACTGATGTCTACAGTCAGAAGACCCAGTGAAATGTCTTAAAAATTGTTTTCTCCAAATTCTAGATCAAATAATCACATTCTCCCTTCCCCAAATTCCCTTTTCTGGGTTTATTTCTAACCTGCCACTGTTTCAGTGCAGGACACCATGACCTACTAGTAAACCAAAGCGTGGTTTCCCGTACTGAGTTAATTTTAACTGCCCCTCAGCTTTTTGCCCACAAACCACCTCAAGTAACAAATTTCCCTTCACAGGGATGCCGATGACAGCACTTTGTCATCCAGCCTTTCCTTCGTTCTGTGTATCATTGGCACCAAAGACTGTAATTTATTATGACGAGGATTTTTAAAATAACTGAGGTAGCAGGTGCTGAACGAGGCTATTGTAGAGTGAATGCTCAACAGCTTCAGAAATCATCTCCCAGCTGGCACAGAGCCATGACAGACATGTACAGTGGCTAAGGCACATCCATACAGCCCTTTGGTGCCCTGCCCCAGCTGCACGTTCACCAAGTCCTGCTCTCCTTGAAAGCCCCGTAGATTCCTTATCTGAAGCCTCATTAATTAGTGCTGGAAACTCCCTTGCCAGGCCCCGGGGAGCAGAGGGAGCCCATTTGGCACCCAGCATTACCACCTAGTGGCCACGGGCTGTGCTCCAGCCCTGGATCCTCATCCACTCGGGATAACCCACCGCTGCCCCCAGCTGACACATTAATCAACAAACAAACTGCTCTCTCTGTGTTTGCACCACATTTGTTTGCTCTAAGTGCCCTGCCGCTGCAGCCCCACATCTAAGGAACCACAGAAACACCCACTGCAGATTCAAGCACGGGATAAATCAAATCTCCAAAGTTATTCAGACTCAGCTCGATGTTCTCTGTCATCTTTCAACCTTTTCTTAATGCTTTCTACTTTATATTGAAACACTCAGCATTTCTGAACTCTGAAAAATCCCAAGCTATCCTTCAAGACTCTTCATTTTATAAATATATTAAGGACACTATTAACATGCTTTGGTTCAAAGGGAACGAGTGCCCTGTTAAATTTAAAACCACATGAAACCTAAAGGGAAGAGAGAAGTCCAAAGTAAACCATCTGGGACCAGACTGCAAAGCTATTTAGGTACCAGACTCCTGCTGATTTAGGAACCAACATACCTTGTAGACTAAAGGTGATTTATGATTCCCTCAGGGAATTCTGCATTTCATCACTGAATTTTCTGTTACCATAACACTTCGTCAACATCCTCATTCCCCACTTTGCATCTCTCCCTGAATTGTTAATCTTCATTCTGCAGAGTCCATTAAAGGATTCCCTTTTTCTTCCATTTCCTTTCATACTGTTTGACTTCTTTGAGTACCTTGAATTTCTGCTACATTCCAGCCCTATCAGTCTCCTGCCATGCCTGTCGGTTTATGGTGTTGGATATATCACAAGATTACCCAAATTAAACGAAATCTATTTACAACTCCAGATTTTCCTGGTTTGGCCATGGCCTCCTTTTCCCTGCACTTCTCTAATCCAGCTGGACTCATTGGTATGGCAGCTTCAGCAGGATTTAGACATTTCTGTCCACTGTTGAGCTCCCCAAGATCCCCTTTCTGCTCCCCAATCACTACTCCTTTCTGCAATCAGTCTTTTTCCAATGCCTGGATTTTCTTGCAGAAGAACAGCTCCATGCCATGCCCAAAATTTAGGCAAAAACACAGTGTTTTAACTGAACAGATAAACCTCAAGGTGAATGACTTTGCAGTTCCACATCCAAAAGCTCAGAGCAGCACATCAGGGCACATTGGCCACTGCGGCCCAGTCTGGTGAGGGACCCAGAGGGACTAAGTGGCTGCAGAGGGAGATGGCTCTAGGACATGGCTGTTCCAATGGCCACACAGGAGCACTTGGAGCATTTCAGAAGCCTTGTCTTTGTTCTGCCGGAATGTTGCACATTTCTGACTTAAAAGCAATTTTAATTAGAGCCTAGCAATCAGAAAAACTAACAGCCTGGCAGCACAGTGGGCTCCATGGAATATGATCAACTACAAAAAATGAGACAATGTTCAAAAGCAAACCAGGTTATCTCCTTCCCATACGGCTCTCTCAGCTGTTGGCTCAACAGCACTGCACTCCCAGGGTTATCACGTATCCCAGAACTTTCCTCAGGTTGGGAACAAACATCTCTTCCCATTTGTTCTACTCTGCCCCAACCAGTTTAGGTAGCTGTATTTTACAGAATGCTTTCCTTGGGTTTTGCGGAATGATGGCTCATTTATGTAACTGACTGCAAGACAAATAACAAAATACAACAAAAATACATTTCTCTAATGAAGTATGATTATTGCCTGTACTGCAGCATTGTCTGTACAGCATTCAGACAGGAAGCAAGGGGCTGAGCACAGCTCCTTCTGTTAAGGCCATACCCAAACCTGCTAATTTGATTTGCCATGACTGGACAAAAAGTCAGTTCTTGCCTGCCCCGTGGCCAGTGAGGTGCCAAACGCTCCCTGTGCTGCTCTGCACTGGGGCAGAAGCACCCTCGGTGCTGGAGGAGGAGCTGCAGTGCCCTGACTGCAGCCAGTGCCACCAGCACTTGTGTTTGGGGAACAGAGCAAGGCTCATCCTGCACCTTGGCCTGAAAACACCCTTTTGGGCGCAGGAGGTTTCCTGGTAATGGGCACAGGGACACACAAACCTCCCGAGCTTTGTTTGTTTTCTTCCCCTGTGAAGACACATGGGGAGATCAAGCTTTGTGCAACTACAGAACATAGTAAAGAAATCTGCTTGGTTTCCTGTGGCTGTCCTCAAACCAGCTCCCAGCTACAGCAGGCAGAAGGGTGATTCATCATTATAAGACAGGGTGCCTCACCCCTGCCATACACACACCAGGCTGCCAAACCCACTGTGCGCCCACTGCCACCTCCTCGCTGAGCACTGTGAGGCCAGGGAGCCCAGCCCAGTTAGTGCTGCCACTTTAATCTCTCAGAGAAATGAACTCTACTCAATTAGCAGCTCTACAGTAATGAAACTGCATCATAAACTGGAGGGGATTTCACTATTAATTTCACTGTACTGGTTTAACTCCAGCAGTACAGCCTGTGAGCACCCAAGGCTTTGGTATGGATAAAGAAAGCACATTTCCTCTCAAGGCAGTGGGGTAAGACTTAATTCCCTTCAAGTCCCTGGAATGACACTGGTGGTGATTGAGGCCCAGTGGCTCTGATAGCAAATATTCTTGTAGCTGAATCCCCTTGCAGGCCAATTAATTACCTCCATACCCTGCTGCTGTGTTCCAAATTTTATTTTTCTTTCCAAATCAAAGTTAAATAACTAAAAAAAATCATGTGGCTGAGCCAAACTGTGACTTTATGGGTTTTAATTTTTGAGATTAAAGCAAAGTACAAAGACACACCCAGTCAGCAAAGTCTGGAGACAATAAGATGTAAAGCAATCCTCCTTCTGACCTCACATTAACACAGAAATCACCCTACAGCATGCAAGTGTCAGCCAACAACGGCACCTACTTATTTCCTGTCAGCTTGTCCCTTTGATCTAACCTGATCCTTCTTCACTTTATTAAAAACGTTCTAATCTTTTGTCTTTGATCTCCCTGTAGGATTCTTCAAAGAGCTTCAAATTAGCAAACATGCAAACAACAAAAAAATGTACTCTGTATCTGCAAGAAACAATGATGTGGGGAGCCGTTTCCTTCCTCAACACACAAGTTTAATGAGGGGCAGCATTTTAAAGCCAGAAGATGCCATAGTTATCTGTTGTTTATTGGCATTAGGGTGGATGACAGAGCCCGAGCTCTTTTACTGGGGGTGGTTTGCTCTGAAGGTGTAACAAGGCAGCCCAGCAGGGGTAGCAAAAAAGCCATGTGCATACTTCATTCAGCACACCAGATGAAAGGATTATGTCACATTCAAGAGCAACAAAGAGCTCTGTTTAAGTTTGTACCAGGCTGGAACTGTGGGGCAGCCGTTAAAGACCACCAAGGTTTTAAATAAAACCGGACACTTTTAAGTTTCCTCAAGCTTTCCTTGTGGTAAATCCACCCAATATGAAGGGAATGTCAGTATCTCCCACAAGGAAGATCTCTGAGGCTTTAAAGGGCAAAGCATGTTTAATGTATTTTTATATATGAAAACCCCATATGTCTATTTTAAATATCTAGATGCTTTTTCTTACTAAAAGTACCATCGGTTTCAAGGACACCACCACATTCATTTTGTTCCAGCTTAAAATTATTCAATGGCAAAATGTTTTCAGCAAGGAAGAGCACTGCCCTAGGACCTCCTCTGTGTCCAATAATTAGCACCACTCCTCTGCTGCAGCTTTAATTTGGCTGCAAAGGTACACACTTCACACAGCACTGGTGCTTTTTGTGACTGAATGCTGCTCACCTCTGAGAAGAGTTACGAGACCAGGTCAGAAAGACTCTGTAGGTGACACTGTAAGTTCCTTGCATGAGCATCTGCCTATTGGGGCAGTCTTGTTTTTAACTCTTACTCTGTGGGGAGACAGATCTGAAACCAGGTTGAAATAGTCCAAAATATCTTCACCACGTAATCCAGGCCACCTGAACCCCCTCATGGTTAATAATCCAAGGCACAGACCAGCTTCTACTGCAGTCAGTGTAAGGCAGGAAGTCTCCTCAGTAAAGGCTCAATCCAAGGGAAATTGAACAGGGTGTGACCCACCCAAGATGGTCACACACACCTGGGCCAGCAGTCCTTGTACCACGCTCACAGTTCTAAGACTACAGTGGATGAAGCCCCTGCACTCATTTTCCTTTCACTTGTTTGTCATCCTAAAATCTGCTGTCACTGCTGACAGGTAGCAGGTATATAACCCAAAAACTGAACATGGCTTTGGCAACAGATCATTATAACCCATCCACCTCAAAATTATGTAATTCATGTTAAAAGGCCCTGTTGAAGATCAACACTGATAAATACTTGTGGAGAGCTCCAGTGAGGCTCTGCATGATCTGAGGATCATTAAGGTGGGCAAAGAGCTCCAAGATCATCAAGTCCAACCATTACCCCAGTGCTGCCAGACCCACCACCAAACCATGTCTCTAAGCACCCCATCTGCACACTTTTTGAACACTTCCAGGTATGGTGATTCCTCCACTGCCCTGGGCAACCTATTCCAATACTTGATAATCCTTTTGGTGCAGAACTTTTCCCTAATTTCCAATCTAAATGTCCCCTGGCACAACTGGAGGCCATTGCCTCTGGTCCTGCTGCAAGGGGCAAAGCGTTGGGTCCTTGTCCTGTCCTCCTGCCCTGCACTGTCTCCTTTAATACTGATTTTCTTCAGAAGCTCAGAAAACTGCTGCTAAAGCACAGACTATCCAGCCACAAATCTACGCCAACTGCTCTTTTGTTGTCTGTCTAGAACGGGGTTTGGAAAACAAAGCAAATATTAAAAAGATCTGTTAAAGTATTAGGAGCAAAAAATCCAAACTGCACGGATTTGTCAGGAGAGCTGACAAAAACGGTATGGCTGTAGATGCATTTCTTCAAAACCCTGGAGAAACACTTCTAAACTGAGCAGCTCTGCTAGCACAGCAAAGCCCTTCAGTTAACCCAGGAGCTCCCGAACAAATGTAAGAATTATGTCTTTAGGAGAAGTCATACTCAAAGTCTGAACTTGCCAAGTTTATTGGCTATCCACTTTACTAACTGACAAAGACAAAAGTGTTGTTTGTAATTCATCTAAAACTACACAGGAATATTCAACAAAAAACTACTGGAATTGCTACTCAAGATTTCTTTGTTTTTTACAGCTCACTAGCACTCAAAATTTCTCCAACAACAAACAATATGCTCTGCTTTTATCCTGTGTGAGGGATCTTCCGAGCAGACCTGTCTCTTGTGGCTGTGGCTGCTGCTGAAGGGCAGACTCAGCCTTTCTAGGAACTGCCACATACTGGAGTGTTCCAGATGTGAGGGCTCAGGCCAGCCCCCTGCCCCCCAGCTCTGCCCTAGCTGGGTCCTGCCTGCTGCCAGACCCTGCAAGGATCAGCCATTCCCCACTCCTTCCCTTTCTCCCAGCCTGGAACTGCCCCTCTCACTGGGACAGCATGGACAGCCCCACTGAGCCTGTTCTCATGGACTCATCGCTCCGCAGGGCTGGGCTCAAAGTGTTCCCTTAGAGCAAACACTGCACAGATCTCAAAAGACAGGTTAGAGACAGCCTGGAATGTGTCTGCTTGTGACAACACCGACCAGGACAATCCAGGGGCTGACCATGACAGCCTGACTGCACACACTTTTGAGAGTATACTTTTTGAAATTTCAGGTATGTCCAGCAGGTTTGGGGACTGTTGTTTTAAAAGAACAATGGGATTTCATGTCTTTCTTCTGTCAGAAAACTGAGAAGGAACACAAAGGAAAATAAGGACAAAACACAAAATTATCTGGACATTATCAGCCCTCTGGAAACGTTTAGCTTTAGGACTAATTTTTATCTGACCTATTTTGACAATCCTCACGTGCCACAAAATTAACAAAAACTGGAAAAGCCTCTCCCAGAGAAGGCAGAGCAATGCAGTTCCTAGCATTAAAGTTTGACTGAGATAGCAGCCAAAAACGTGCTCTTCTCTGCTGAATGTTCATTAATCCAAGTTGCTTAACCCTTCTCCCTGGAAGCCAAACTGCTTCCTGTTTGCCACACCCTGTGGTCCCTAAAATACCATCATTAAAATTGCCTGTGAGCCAGTTCACTTTCATCTGCATTAGAGCTGACAGGATGCACACCCTGTCAACGTCCCACTCAAACTTCTGAAAACCACATTTATGCAAAACTTTAATGCTCTCAAGTACTCTACCATGTATTATCATCTACCTAACTCTCCAAAATCTGCTTCTTTTTAAGAAAAGTTAACAGCAGGAATTGTCAAAGCAGAATATTTTCAAGAACATTTAAACACAAATATTTCACCAGAGGAAAGGTAAAGATAAAAGAATGCATGAGGAAAAGCTTCTTTTTATTTGACTGATCTATACAGACTCATGACCTGTCCCGTTCAGCACTAGCTCTGCAGATCTGTAAGTGCTTTTTGTTCCCCCAGAACAGCAACAGGTTCAACTGAAGCTCTTGATGTAGTTTGGGAAGTTTTATTTCTTATCCTCCTTCAAGTGGTCTAAGTCACACCATAACCATGACCATTATTGGCTCTGCAGAACTCTGCATGTAGTGCAGGATAGTCTGGAAACCAGAACAGCCCCAGCAGATCAGAGCACTGTGAACTGGGCCAAAGGAGACTACTGATGGATTATTCCTGCCAGACTGGAAGATGTCTTCACTACAGTCATAGCTCTTGGATATGCTTTTTTAGATAAATTACTATGCAAACATATTCCTCCTGTAAACCTAAACCCACACAGTCTATATTAAGTATCTGTCCAATGGGAATACAGTATGAATTTAGCATAATTTTCTTCAAAAATATTAGAATTTTTCCTTGAATACAATAATTATCTTCTCAAAAACTCCTAAAATACATTGATAGATGAATTTTGATGCTGAGAAGCTATTATGGCTATGTAGTCAAATTAGCATTGCAAGTGTCAAGACTGTATTTTTATACATATATCAGCACCTTAACTGCTAACACTGACTGAGGCATCTCCACAGGGTATTTCCCCAGGGACCTTCAAGAGGAACGTGTCTTGTAGCAAACACACAGGGCTGAGGATTAGGGACTGTAGGATTAGGAACTGTAGGATTAGGGACTGTGTGCCATTTCATGGGTCCAGCAAGTTTCTGCTTATTTCAGGCATTGATTACCTTTCATGCTGTCCTGTAATATGAATTATCAGAGCCCAGCCATGCCCAGTACAATTCCCCAGCTGGGACTGGCTGGGTGGCACTCGCACTGCCAGGGCACAGTTCATGAAGAAAGCAGTTTCATTCCTGCAGGAGTTGACTGGATCGATATTAAACAGAAGGATTTATGCAGATTCACTGGAGCTCAACAAACCAAGTCACAGAGTGCTTGTTTGCCGTCCTGTGGGACGAGTGCTGGGGCCAAGCCACACAGCAGTGCCGGCCACTGTCCCTGCAGCGCTGAGGGCAGCATGGGCACANCACTGGGGACACCGACACAGCGACACTGGGGACATCAACACTGCGACACTGGGGACAGCGACACTGAGACAGTGGGGACAGTGACACTGCGACACTGGGGACAGCGACACTGAGACAGTGGGGACAGCGACACCGCGACAGTGGGGACAGCAACACTGCGACACTGGGGACAGCAACACTGCGACAGTGGGGACAGTGACACTGTGACACTGGGGGCAGCGACACTGCAACATTGGGGGCAGTGACACTGCGATATTGGGGACACCGACACTGCGATACTGGGGACAGCAACACTGAGACAGTGGGGACAGCGACACTGCGATGGTGGGGACAGTGACACTGCGACACTGGGGACAGAGACACTGCGACACTGGGGACAGCAACACTGGGGACACCGACACTGCGACACTGGGGACAGCGACACTGCGACACTGGGACAGTGACACTGCAACATTGGGGACAGCGACACTGCGACACTGGGGACAGCGACACTGCGACACTGGGACAGTGACACTGCAACATTGGGGACAGCGACACTGCGACACTGGGACAGTGACACTGCAACATTGGGGACACTGACACTGCGGGCAGCGACACTGCGACCGTGGGGACACCGACACAGCAACACAGGGACACTGGGGAGGGACACCAACACTGCAACACTGGGGACACCGACACAGCGACACTGGGGACATCAACACTGCGACACTGGGGACAGTGACACAGCAACTCCGAGGACACTGACACAGTGACACTGGGGCCACCCACACAGTGTCACTGGGGACACCGACACAGTGACAAAGCAACATTGGGGACAGTGACACAGCGACACTGGGGACACCCACACAGCAACACTGGGGACACACCGACACAGCAACACTGGGGACACCCACACTGTGACACTGAGACACCCACACTGTGTCACCGCCTCCACCACCCAGCCCTGACACTGCCAGCACTCCCGAGCCCCGTGTGGGTTTCACACCGTCCCACCTCCCAAACGCAGCCACCGCAGGCCTCTGCTCCCGCCCTCAGCTGCCACGGCTGTTTTAAACCTCTTTACTGCTTTTATCCTGCATTTGCCTACAGCGCCGAGGCCTTGCAGCACGGAGCGGCCTTTGCACGCCCTGCAAAGCGCGGGGACACAGCTCTGGCGATCCCGGTGAGTGGCAGCAGGGAGGGCGATGTGAGGGGCATTAGGGCACTGTGAGGGGGCTGTGAGGGGCCAGCAGGGCGCTGTGAGGAGCCAGCAGGGCGCTGTTAGGAGCCAGCAGGGTGCTGCGAGGGGCCAGCAGGGCGCTGTGAGGAGCCAGCAGGGCGCTGTTAGGAGCCAGCAGGGTGCTGCGAGGGGCCAGC
>VWZD01001513.1:181454-203630 GCA_013396695.1 Sakesphorus luctuosus | reverse complement strand
GAGGGCAGAAATGAAGGAAGGGCTCCCTTAGGGAGGGCGGGAAGGAAAGAAGGGGGGGGCTCCCTCAGGAAAGACTCCCTGAGGGGCGACAGGAAGAAAGGAAGGAAGGCTCCCCAGGAAAGGCTCCCTCGGGAAGGGGAGTTACCTCAGGCAGGGCAGGCTCCCTAAGGGGCGGAGGGAAAGAAGGGCGGGCTCCCTTAAGGAAAGGCTCCGTGAGGGAAGGCAGGCAGGAAGGCAGCACTCCCTCAGCAAAGGCTCCCTCAGCAAAGGCTCCCTCAAGCCGGGCGGGAAGGAAGGCAGCACTCCCTCAGCAAAGGCTCCCTCAAGCCGGGCGGGAAGGAAGGCAGCACTCCCTCAGCAAAGGCTCCCTCAAGCCGGCGGGAAGGAAGGCAGCACTCCCTCAGCAAAGGCTCCCTCAAGCCGGGCGGGAAGGAAGGCAGCACTCCCTCAGCAAAGGCTGCCTCCCGGCCCGCGCTGCTCCCAAGGCCCCGGGGCTGTGTGGAAGGGGCTCTGGGCCGGCTCCGCCCGGACACCACGGCAGGGACACAGCCAGGGCGCGCCCTGCACCCCGAGTGCTGCAGCGACAGGAGGGAGCTGTGCACAAGTGCAGGAAAGGGTTAAAGCCTCCTACGAAAACAAGGTGCTTCCCTTTAGTGGGTTCTCCCTTGAAAGTCTATTTTATGTAGGAAAATTGCTTGATGGAGCTGATCACAATCCATATGCAGTCGGCCTGAGGCAGGAGGAAGGTGTTGGTGTGACACCAGTGAGATAGAGCAGAGAAGCCACGTACCAGCTCATGGAGGGTGGGGGGCATGAGAACCACAGTTTGCTTTCAATGCTTGTGTCTGACCTTTATTAAAGGTGTTACAGAACAATAGCCAGAGCATGCCAGTCCACTAGCAGAGAGGGCTTAACAGTACCAGAGGAGAAAAGAGGATAAACAAACTTGTTGACAAACAGGTTTCTCTATTTTTTTTTTTGTTGTTGGACAGTGATGCTGATTTAAGAACGTGAAATAGACCCTCTAGGATACCAAAAATACATTTCTTCTGCATACATTTGCTTCACTGCCTTTCCAGGAATTTTCTTCATTTTTGCATAGCTGTCCACATAGCTCACAGACAAAACATGAAAGCTTTTACCAAACATCAGTAAACTTTTGTTTTCACAGCAGCACTAGGAGAAAAAAATCTGAACTTGCTCAAATGCATGAAATGATGTAACCTGAACAACCTCCAGCTGTAGATCTGATTCTCTGAACACATTCCAGTTTCCAGCTTACAGCAGAACCAGTCCAAAAAGACAGAAGTTAGTTCACTTGGCTTCAGAGGACCTTACACAGTGAGAGAGGCAAATCTCATCAGGGCTGCACTTCAAGGAGAGAGAGTGAAGAAGTTTTACTCATACCTTTTATTTTCTAAGATCAGTAGGTGATCATTTTTAAGGAATTTGAGGGGTAAGAACTGAAGGAATATACCAGCTGCACTTTACAGATTACCAGCCACAAAAATAGAAAGCAACTATACAATCTCGGGGGTTCACAAAACTAGTTTTCAGTTGTAACACTTGACGCAACAAGATTAACTGCAACAAGTGAAGAAGCTACATCTGTAAAGTGCTATTTTTGTTAGAAGTGGCTAAAAAAGCACAACTACAACAAGATTTGGGTATTGTGTGGTGAGATTGTCGATGTCCTCCAAGTGTTTCCTTTCAGGCTCTGTGTTTTTTGATGAAGCTGATGAGCCCATTTGTTGAGCTATCATGAGATGTCACTGGAGCATCTGACTCCAGTTCGGGCTCAATTTTCTTGGCAAGTTGTTTTCCAAGCTCAACTCTGCATTTATAAAAGCAGGAGAAGAAAAAAGGAACATTAGTGCTAACAACTTAAGGAGTGTTTACTATAAGCCATTGACATTAAAAATGGATGCCAGTAAAGTAACTCTCCAGTGAATGCTGATGCTTTTCCCCTCACAGATTACTGACAAAGTATTGAACTCTGTGCCATTCCTAAACAACTGGAGTTCTCACAGCTGCTTAGCTGAACAGACAGCTCAAATGACAGGAGGTCTAAAGAGAAAGTCTTGTTTTAAAAGGTAGGCAGTCTTTCCCCCTCAGTGTTCGCCTGTGTTCTGCAGCCTGCCCAGAGCAGAAGGCATTCAGGTCACTCCTGCCACTGCTAAGCATGACACTGCTCACAACACCAATCTGTGGCACCAAGACAACAGACAGGAGCTGAGTTGCAGACCTGGAAGCATCCCCACCACTGCAGTGGTCTATCCAGGAGTTACAGCCTCACAGGGTAAGAACCTGGCCTATTCCAACAGCTGCAACAAACCAGGCTGGTCCTACAGTGCCCCACATTCCATAGTTTTGGATGCCACTCTGGATTTCCAGGTGTGGCAGTGTAAGCTGTACGTGCTCCTACCCCACTGCTGATGTCAAAGTTTCCAGCAGTACAGCTGTACTAGACAGTCTGCCCTCCTCAGGTTCCACTGCCATATTTCAGTTAAAGAGCACAGCTCTAGGAACACACACACAGACCATCCTTCAAGCCTTTGAGAAGACAGCTCAGTGTAAACTGCCATTCTACACCTGTAGAGCAAATGTGCTCTTCAAAATAAGCCCTCACAGCACAGGCTGCACCTGAATAATCTTATTTCCCAATCCCTCCACCTAAGCCTTCCTACAGCATGTTGTGCAGTTCATATCACTACAGATTAAAAAGCATCTGATTGGCTCCTGATTGAATCTTCCATTTTTAAGTGACAAACTACTCAAAGCTGCTGTTGTGCACATGAAGCTCCACCACAGCCCTCAGTCAGACCCTGCCAGGAATGTTCTTGTCTCTCTAGTACAGAAAAATTCACAGGTGGTCAGTCTTGGGCATCACAGATGCCACTCAAACTGCCTACTAAATGTTTCTACAGGTAAAACAATTCTTTTCCCCCTTCTGTAAGGGAAGATATTTTTACTTTCTCATTCTCAGAGCACAGTATTATAGTATCATAGTATTCTTCTAAATCCAACTAAACAAAGGTCCTTAGCTAAAACTGTACCTACAAAGTCATTAGGCATGACTGAATAAGGACACACAGTGACTTATCCCCAGAAAATCTCTTTTCATTTAAAACCATCCTATAATAATTTTGTTGTCTTTTCTCTAAATCAGGACAGATTAAGAAATATCAGTCAATAAATACAAGAAACAGAACACAGAAACTTACCCCCATTGGTCGTAACTGTTAATATCCCAGACAATTCCTTGAACAAATATCTTGTGCTCATACATGGCTATAAGAAGAAGAGAGATTTATCAATAGACTTGATCAGAAAGCCTTAATAAACATTGACAATTGTCAGACCTATTTACTTACCAATGATGGCTCCCAGAGTGAATGGGTTGAGTTTTGTAAACATGATGGAATTGGTTGGTCGATTTCCCTCAAAGACCTTTCAAAACAAGAGTTATGTTGTAAAACTTACATCAGAAACTCGTTTATATTTTCCTCACAGTCCACTGGACTATTTGCACTAGCAGTAAACAGGAAGTCCTAAAGGGTAACACCTTCAACCATAAAACTGCACCACTGCCATGTTTCATTGGAAGCACAATGGCAACTTCTCTCCACGCCCCATGGCTGGCTGCTGTGGGCTACAGGAGTGAAACAAGTCATAGCCCAGGGCAGTGCTGACACAGCTCATCCTTCCTGAGATGCCTCAAAGGGCTCCAGAGCCTGGAGCTGTAGCCCAACTGCTACCTGCAGCCCCCACCCCAAGTGCCCCCCTCGGGGTGCCGCCCGTGCCCCCTGTCCCAGCTGCCACAGCAGTGCCCTCACTGCAGGGGCACAGAGAGAGCCCGGGTACCTTGTGGGGCAGGAGCTTCTCCAAGGCCTCCCCGCTCAGCCCGGCCGCCTGCAGCTCCTTCCGAGCCTCCTCTGCCGTCTTCCCCTTCATCAAGGCCTCAGTCTGGGCAAGGAAGTTGGCCAGAAGGATCTAGGGGAGAAACAAACACAGCTCAGTTTCCATTCCCGTAGCTGAACAGTGGTACCTGCTGCTCCAATCCATGCCTGGGCTACACTCAACTCCTGTTTTTAACTCTGTAGCAGGAAAACAGGCAGCAGTTCTGGCTGCCCAACACCTGCTGCCGGTGCTGTTAGTTCAGAGTGCCAGGAGACTTAATTACTATTTTGAAGTGCCTGCATCCAACGACAACAGGACAGTTTTGCAGGATCCTATTGCTGCCAAAACTGGCAGCAAGTCTCCCATTGAGAACAAGGAGCCAGGACCTCACAGCCCTTTCATATCCAGTGTCAGCTGTGCTTTTATCCCAAGCTACACCATATGCATGGAAATCCAGGTGCAAGGATCAGTCACAGGTAACCAACCAAGTGCACTTATCTGTATGCAGGAGTCCCCACAGCAGCTCATGCACCAGTCCCTGCCAAGGCAGTACAGATGTTCAGTTCCTATTCACTGCCTAATCTTAGCCTGCAAATCTATTTGTATTTACATTGAAGATAAACTCTTTCTGTATCTACAGTCAAATGAAACACTTTCTCCCCTTCTTTTGCAAAGTCATACTCAAACTTTCACCTCACAAAACTAATTTAGATATTTTCAAATCTACTGTGAACGTTGACAGAGCCTGTATGTATAGTTTCAAGGGGACAGTCAGAAATACTGCACACTGCAATTTCAAATAAGCTTTAATGCCTTCAGCCACAAGAAATATGGGTGCCTGACAAAGAACTATTACCTTGTGATGCAAGCCATTTCTGATTGGGTGCTGGGTCTGGACTGGGATGAGAAAATCGCAGGGAATCATGCGAGTTCCTGTAAGAAAAGCCACATTAATAACCCCGCAACAGGGAATTCTTAGAAAATCTTCAATTCTTACCCTATTTTCAGAGTTACTGGCAGACTCAGTCACTCTTAAAAGCTTTATAGAAGAGTTTTTCTACTAGTAACAGCAGGGGGAAGTTACAATACAGCTCACTAGTTTCAGCTTCATTTGACCGTCCTTATTGTAAAAAAACCTGCACCTTGTAGCCTTCAAAAGCCACTAATTAAGAGCCCCATAGAAGGCAGTGCTGGGTTAGGTAAGAGTCCAGCCTCCAAACCAGTGCCAACTCTGCAGCCCTGAGGCCATTCAGGATTTAACTGCCTGGTTTCAGTTTACCTTGGTGGATGAGCTGGTAGAAAGCGTGCTGCCCATTGGTGCCAGGCTCTCCCCACACAATGGGGCCAGTGCTGTAGTCCACTCGGGAGCCCTTCTTGGTGATGTACTTGCCATTGGACTCCATATCACCCTAGAAGGGAAGGGGGGTGTCACTCAGTATCAGTGTAAGTTCCCACACACACATCAACTACAATGAACTCTGCTTGTTTATACAAGCTTTTTAAGTATCAGGGATACAGCTGCTTAATTTATGGACATCAAGATAATGGAGGTTTGAGGAAAAGGCCTTTAACTGAGCAAATAAGGTGCTATCAATCTTGGCACAGGCCTCTTCAGGGCACTGATTCCATGAACTGAAGTGACTACAGTTTTAACCCAGATGTGCATTCAGGTCTGGAGCCAGGAGAGCAGCTTGCCCCGCTCCCTCTGGAACACCCCACCTGCTGGAAGTAGGCAGCGAAGCGGTGCATGTACTGGTCGTAGGGCAGCAGGGCGTGCGTCTCACAGCCATAGCAGTTGATGTACCACACCCCCAGCATGGCCAACAGCACGGGCATGTTCTTCTCCAGGGGGGCAGTGTGGAAGTGATTATCCTGGGGACACAGGAAAATTAACACTTTGATAAAGCGACTGTCACCCCTCCCAACTCTTACACTGTTTTTATGTCACTGATTCAGGGAGAGCTTCCCAAGCACTGCTGTTTTAGGAGCATTGAGAGGACCTGGGGAGCTGAACTTTAGAAAACAACCTGCCTTCAGTTACCTAACTCTTAAAGAGAACAAATCTGAAACAGGGATTCCACACTCACCATCCAGTGGGCTCCTGCAAGCAGACTCTCGAAGTTGTCAAAACCTAGCAAGGGAAAAAGGCAGTTTGTATTTAGTATTACAACTGAAACTTGATTTGTCTTGTACAGACTATTGTAAAACAGTTTTGATTCCTTGTATGGACCAAGACCCCCAACTACTACTCGAGTTAAAGCTGCACCTTGACTTCTCCTGAAATGTGCATCCCATAAGCCAGGCATGTACTTATGCTTTAAGCCTGGACTTTAAATCAAGTCCAACTTCATGAAATGTATTTCAAAAAACCTTTGCCTTAAATTCCCATTTAGACAGAATGAACAACTAGAAGGAAAACAGAGGCATTTAATACAGAGCCTGCTTTAAGGCTACATAGTTTTCAGCCAGTTCAAACACTCAGTCACTTTACAGCCTCATCGGGAGAGACATCCCCAAGAAAACAGGGCAGTGCTGGCACAGCAGGGATTTCTGTGCTGGTCTGAGGAGGAACCACCCTAAGAAGATACTGTGAAAGAAAAAGGCTCACCCCTTCCTTTCCCTGTTCTCTCAACAATTCACCTGAGTTTTCTTTGCTTGATAATTAGAGTATTTAAACCTCTATTCACTTTCACTAATTAATAGTTTAGCTAACTTTTTTAGCTTCCTTCCCTGCAAAGACAGAAATCCTGATTCTTATGTAAACATTAGGAGGTAAAGTGTCTGGCAGTGCAAGCAGCAGCTCTCCCTGTGGTCAGCAGGCAGCTGTGGGAGATGAAGGGTCTAAGAGGAAGAGGTGCAGAGAGGCTGGCATGTCAGCAGTCAGCACCAAATCTGTCTGACAGCAGCAATGAGCAGTTATTGCTGAAAAAACAGTCAGAGCCTCACTGGTTTATTTTGCTCTCATCATACATTTTTCTACACATGACAACTCCTATTCATATAGTTCCAAAAACACCAAACCCAGTGTCATTCTTCTTACCCCAGTCTAAGGGAATTCTAGCTTTTGTTTAGAAAAATAAATGACATTATAGTTTCAGACTTTAAACATCTGAAAGCAGTGATGAGGGAACAATGTAATCAGGCTCTATAGCCAGGACAAACAAGTACTGGGAACAACAGGAATTAACAGGAGGAGGAGATGGTTCACAATGCCAAACAGGGCTCACATGCACAGCTGGAGATACAGACCTTGATAGTGTGTGTACGCTCCCAGGTACTGAATACTCTGCTCCCAGGTTAGGAATGGCAGTTCCAAGGTCTGATTTCCCAGCACTGACAGGGCTTTACATACACTGGGCACTTTTGGCCATGCAAATGACTAAAGAGAAGCAATTTGACTGTTTGTACCCAAATACGGGTAATTTCCCAACCTGCATTTGCAGCACTAGAACACTGACATTTCCACTGCATTACAGACCCTTTAGCACAAACTACTCAGAGCAGGCTGGGCAAACCACAGTCACCCCAAATCTGACCCACATGAAGCATTCCATAGTTAACTTCCCGAAGCAAACAGACCAACTCTTGCACAGTGACCTCCCAGAACACCTACCAATGTGCAGGGCGATGGAGAGACCAATGGCAGACCACAGGGAGTAGCGGCCACCAACCCACTGCAAACAAGAGATGGTTTAGATGGAGAAGGGCAAAGCTTTGAAATTCAAACTTACTCAAACTATTAGAAAACAGCAGCATGTGTTGGGATTATTTTCAGCAAAATCCACATTCTTTCTGGTTATAGTTCACTACATATTATATGGTATAGTCAGGGGAACCTGCACCTTACAGCAGCCCCCTAGGGAACCCTGAGGTGTGCATTTCTTGAAAGTCTGGAGTTATCCTCTTTGTCCAATTTATATAACATCTGTTGAACCAGATCCCTTGATTCCAGTTCATTTTCAAACCTGCAGTTTGCAGCTTGTATGAATTGCTTTCATAGTGTCACCCCCCCACAGGTAAGGCCTGCTGCAGGGAGATTCTGACTATCAGGGAAATTCCAGGTCATTTCTGAACAGCAGCTTTAAAACCTAGTTTGTCAGGCAATTCGTCAATGAGGCAAATAAACTTGTTTCTAATTAAGGACCAAGACTAAGGGCAGTATACTTAAAATATGCATCTGCTACAAACTATCAAATGAGACTCCCATTTCTGATGTCTGACCTTTACAGGCCCAGGTTGTCCACTGCAGACACCAAATGTCACAGCTTATAATAACGACTTGTGCACAGGAATAAGCCAAGACTTGGCTCTCCTGTTACTCCACAGCTGATGGACAGCTAAGAACACTCAAGGCTCCTCTTCAGACCTTTGCCTGCAGCATTTCCATGCCACGGCCAACAGTTTGGTTTGCCTGACACATTCAAAATTTGCTTTTAGTTAAGAGTTTTCAGGTGTTTCAGTGCACTGAACACAACTACTATAATTTAGGTGCTTTGGCAGTTTTCAGACATGTAGTTAGAATCACTAATTGCTTCAGGAAATGCCAGCAGTTAACATCTACCACATAACATCAGACATTTACTTACATCCCAAAACTCAAACATGTTCTCTGGGTCAATTCCAAAGTCTTTAACTTTAGGCTAAAATTAAAAAAAATCATGTAAGAACACCATAAGTAAACCCAACAATATTAAAAAACTTTACAACCAGCAAACAAACACAAGTTGATTGCCTATTAAATACATAATTTCAGAGCAACATCCTCTATTTTTAAAAATGCACAGCCTCCATCCCCTTCATTTCCAGAGAGACCTATCACTATTAAAAAAATCAATGACATACATTCATCAGAAAATGAATGTAAGTGCCACAGGGTTCAGAGTTGGACTGACACTCAGTTCACAGTTACCAGAACCCTAATGGAAAAAAGGGATTTTGTACCACAGTACCTGACAGGCTGCCCATGATTGCACTGTGTTTTCCTAATTGCTGTGGGTCTCTGCACTTCATGTATGTGCATGGAACATCAGGGCACATTCTGTTCACCATAAGCATTATTCAAACTGCCTGCATCGCTCCAGCCCTCACTTGGTGTTCAGAATAGTATTTGTTTACAGAACTGCACTCACACACTGAGGCAATTACAGGTTACACTCATTAATAACAGCAGGGATTTCAAGCATAGAACATCTTGATTTCAGATTTAAAGCTTTAGCAGAGAAAGCACACATCTATAATCAAAGTCCAGTCTTGATACAGCTCAATACTCTAGCAGTGTTTCAGTTCCTTTCAACAGAAAAAAGGCTTCCTTTCAAGAGGAGTGCTAAAATTTGGTATTCAAGTGTCTTAAGAGATAGGCTTCCCTATTACATTATAAAGTGAGGCCATCTCAATAGTACATACAAAAATTAACTAGACTGGTTATACTTACAGCGTTGGTAGACAAGGCAACAAAATGCTTGGCCACAGCTGAAGGCTTAATAAAGATAAAAACACAGTTAGATCTAAAATACTAATTATTTTAATTTCTAGTTATAAAGCTGATCTGCTACCATTTACACAAAATACTTGAAATCATCATATTCACACTGACTGTGGGACTGGCAGCATGCCCAAGGATCCCATTGCCATCAGTGCCTGGGAGAGCAGCACTCCAGTTCCCCCAGAGCCTCGCCAGCCTGGGCACCAGCACCCCTGCACATGGAGCTGCCAGGGTCACATAACACAGCTGGCACTCCTGAGAAGCCTCAACCTCCAGAGTTAGACTTTGGTCTTGCAGGGAGTGCTCTGCTGAACAGTTGTCTGCAACAGCAGTGCAGTGAGGAATATCAACGCCCGGCTGCCAAACTAAGGGCAGCTGCCCTGACTGGACAGGTTAAGGACCATCTCAATTACCTGAACAGGCAATATCTGCTCTTCTCCATTTAAGAGTTAGAAATAGGAGAGAATGAGCCACATACAAGGGTTCTATCCATAGCACAGCCATCTGCCACAGAAATGGCAGTGTATCACTCCAACCACAGCGTCATGTCTAGTTTTTAAAGATTTGACAAGAATTAAAAGGTAATGCCACACAGATAGAGTATTCTTGGATTTTTGCATCAGTAGTTCGATTAAACTGTTGGCCAGCTCCAAGGCAAACAAGGCAGGATTTGGGGAACAAGGCATGGCAACCATTTATAATGGAAAACGAGTGGGTTTATCACTGTGACTGGAACAAAAGTCTGTCACCAACAACAAAGCACTGAAATGATCGAGGGACAACATTTGCTGAGCTCATGTTTGGGCAGTTACTGGCTCTGCCCCACAGCACACCCAGCAAAGAGCTGTTGCACTGTCAGTGAACCCAAACACTCAGACTCACATCGTTAGCAGCTCGCAGGAACCACTCCTTGGCCGTTTCTGCATTGGTGATGGTCTCCTGGGTGGTGAAAGTCTGCACACCAGAAAGCAGGAAGGTAAGACACTTCTTTGAACTCACCCACCTAGTTTTAAACTAGCATGTGTCTGGAGAATTGGAATAGTTATTCCCAATTTTCTACCTTCCCACCCACAAAATGTTCTGCAACACTTTGAAACTACAGTTTTCTACTTTAGTCTTTTACTTAAAAACAAACTTCTACCACTCAACTAAGAAGGAACTAATTGAGCATCACAACAGGATAACCCAGCTGGACTTTCATCCTGTTTTCAATTCCTACTTTTTCACGCAGGAACTCTCATTTCTACTAAGATTCTTGCCATAATTTTGTTTTGCTGATTGGAGCAAAACATTTTCCTGCTTCATGAAGTGTGCAGAGAAGTTCAGTCATGCAGTTTTGCAAATATCTAAAACCATTCTGATTTACTCAGCCATCAAAATTTAGCTTTAAGGGTAGATTCAACCTACTCTCATCCATCTCCAGAAATATTTCATTATGAAACACAAGCCTGTTATGGAAAAAACACACCATTCATCCTCTTCCAAAAGTATCCAATTATCTAACTACAGTCTGGCAAACAGAAACCAAAGTGTTACTCTTTCAGTCTGTCACTTTTCTAAGCCTTTGAACCGTGATCCCTGGACTCAATTATTCCAAGTAACCATTAGTATTACTTTGTGCAGTTTCCTTATTATTCCATAAGTTGCTGCTCAGCGGCAGCACTGCCAAGATAAGATAATGAGCAGCGGGGCAGAGCATGGCCAGCTTTGCTCATGTTCATTTGTGCAGATTGTCTCCAACAGCAGAAAAGTTCTACTGTGCTTTACAAACCAAGGGGACCCGTGTTACATAACTATGAGGTTTGCCTCCATGCCTTCCCTCTGCCTGGAGAGCAGCATTCCTCAGAGGAAGCTGGGCCAGCAGGTATGGGCACAGAGACAGGTATTAGCAAGGCAAGACTTAAAGGCAGCTCTTCAGTCTGTAATCAGAAGTAAGGGTCACCTTAGAGAGGTAAGGACAGTCTGCTGGTACTTTGTAAGTAAAGCAGCTTAGTATTTATAGTGCTCAAGGAACTTGGCATTTACGTTATTGAGGTGAAGGTGTCTTGTTACTATCCTAAAACAAAATGGAGATTCTTAAACTACATGCAATTCATTTATGCAAAGAAACAGAATACTTAACAAGTAACACTGCACTTAACATACAGGACCAAAGTCCTTCAGGAATGAGACAAGATCTGGAATTTCAAAGCAATAGCCATGTATGATCCTACACTCCACCCACAGAGAATTACAGGAAAACAGACTTCTGTGGAAAAAACTTAGACTTGCACTGACTGAGAAATACAACCTGAAATTGCTCATGTACCTAGTCTAGGCTAAGTAACTTTCAGCACTTGACTTAGGAATCCCTAGGTATTTCAGCCAGCAACACAAGCTTGTACTGCAGGTTTAGAATGAATCCCAACAGGCCTGTTCAGAAATAATCCACATTACAAGTCCCTGATCTAGATCTTCCTGTGGACAGACCTCTATTCTTTACAGGTAGAGCAAGTCCCACCCCAGTGCTTTTATCAGACATACCTTTGATGCAATGATGAAGAGAGTGGTGTCTGGTTTGAGCTCAGCCAGGGTTTTGGCTATGTGGGTACCATCGATGTTGGACACAAACCAGACACGAGGGCCTCCCTTGGAATATGGTTTCAGGGCTTCAGTGACCATCAGAGGGCCCTGGGGAGAAGCCACAACTGGATTTTACCTTCGTTGCAGGCACATACAGACAAAGATGTGCAAGGTGTACAGAGGTCAGGAGCTTACCAGGTCAGAGCCGCCGATCCCAATATTGACCACATCAGTGATGGCCTTTCCAGAGTAGCCTTTCCATTCCCCACCACGGACTCTCTGTGGAAAAAACCATGGCAAAGACACTTCATTGTTACTCCAAAGCAGGGACTCTGATCCTGGAAATAGGCTGTGTTTTCAGGCACTGCTGTGGAAAGTCTCCAAAGGCAACTTTCAGGCTTCTAGACCTTAAGGCCTACACTCAGAGCTACCTGCTTGGCTACACATTTGGTTATGTCTGAGATTACACTCATTAAGTGCTGGAAGTCTAATACACAGTCAAAAACACACTGCAAGATCAAACTCCCCTCCTGTGTGGACTGCTGTAGCCTTTAGTGTTGGCCAAGGCAGCAGAAATCTAGACAAAAATGAAAGAATCTTGGACATTATTAAACTATTCACAACAAATATTTGAAGCTGTCTTGAGTCAGAATCAACTTCACTAACTAAACTGGAAGAGAACAATATTAACAAAACCACAGAGGCGGAGAAATATTGGCAAATAAAACATTCAAAAACGTTTTCTATTGCAGGTATGCTTTGCTTTAGGATTTATTTCTGGGCTGCACCTTCACAGCACATGGTGCAAGTTTCTGCTCTATTTTTGCTCTTAAGAGTCACTGAGAGCTTTAAGACAAAATTACAATCATTAGGTAACAAAATTCTGCATTGAATTTTGTCCATCTTTTACCACCTATGCATTCAATTTGTTCCAATCACAAAAGGACTTCAGCATCAGGAATACTTCTAAGTACATTCCCCAAGTCTAAAACAACTCTACAAAGCACTTAGTTATGCTGATAGTTGCTCTCCTGCCCTGCTGATGTCTAAGCTTCTCATTTTTCCAAACAGAAAAACCATTGTTAATATACACCAGTCCCATACCCTGCAGATGATGTTGCCACGGTCTGAAAGTCCCATCTGCTAACTCAGACAACTGACACAGCATCTTTGTTAGTATTTTCAAAGAAAGTGCTTATTATTCTTACTTTGCAGAGCAGATACACCTGCATGGAAAGTGCTATTCCCAGGCTCTGGTGATGGAAACCATGGAGCCAACTAGAGGGTGGCACCAGGGAAAACTCCAGCACTACCAAAACCTTCATCAGTTAGAAGGTCTGCAGTGCCAGAGACACCAGTGTATTTCTGTAGCCATTCAATTCTCCCAGCATCTGAAAAAACTACCAAATTCAGGCCAATTAGTGGCAGCTATTGTGGTTTAGGAACCAGACAAAATCAAGGCTCATTTTGCACAGGTTAAAAGTATGAGTTGGCCATCACCACCTGGGTAAGACTCCCAATTGCACCCAAGCAGGTCCAGGTCCTCAAAGCCACATTTAAAATACATTAAAACTGTTCCGGGAGCTTTTACTACAAACAAAATTCAGTCACAAAGGAATTTGGCTTAAAACCAGAAGATCTTTAAGAAACTATTTAAATAGAGTATAATCAAATAGCAA
This sequence comes from Sakesphorus luctuosus, assembly GCA_013396695.1. NCBI lineage: Eukaryota > Metazoa > Chordata > Aves > Passeriformes > Thamnophilidae > Sakesphorus > Sakesphorus luctuosus. The sequence goes on along the minus strand of VWZD01001513.1, from coordinate 190,007 downwards.
TTGAGCTGGGAGCTTCTACCTCTCTCCTCATGTTACACAAATGTTAAGAGGCAGTTTCCATTTGATGAAGTCAAGTAGTCAAAAAACTAGCAAAAAATAAAGTGACATTTGAATGGCACTTAATGATTTACAAGACTTCCAAAGTAAACACGGATTACTGCTGAAAGAGCAAGGTCTAGAGAGCCCATGAAAGAACAACCCAACTGGGAACAGAGAGAGAAAAGTGAATCAATAAAAACAGCTCCATCTCCCTGCCTGAGCCAGAACTATTGCAAACCTCAAACAAGGGCCCAGGAACTCATGTGAACACATCCACAGTCAGTGCTTCACAACACATGTAAGAACCTGGCTGGGAACACAACAAACACAAAAAATACCTGGCAGAAGTGTTTCATCTTGTCCAACACTTTGTTTACTTCTGGAACAACATCCTTCCCATCGACCAGGATTGGCACATTGGAGCGATTCCTCAGGGCAATGTGAAGCACAGCCCGGTTCTGAAACAAGGGAGAACAGCCAGATGGAGCCACTGCCAAGTGATACCCAGAGGCCTCAGATGCCTCAGACAGAGGGCAGCACAATCTTCAAGATTTAAAAACCCCTCAGATTAACTGGGATTAGCAGGGCAGTATTTTGGGTGTATGTAAATCACCCTCTCCCTTCACACAGTCAGTGCAGAGGGCTTACAACAGCAAATATGCAAAGTAACAGTTCACCTGGAGAAAAATCCCTTAAAAAGCACTTAGAGTTTGAGGATCAGAATTCAGCAATATTCAGTACTCAGTGATCTTTACTTTGGCATGCTTTAGGAGGACAAGAATGAAACTGTTCCTTATTGATGACAATACTGAAAAAACAATTACAACAAGCAGCCAAAGTTATTTGCTCTGGCACTTTGTCAATTATCCTGAGTAGTCCCTCTCATGTAGGAAGAGACAAATAATTTAAACATTTGACAAAAAAGGACAATAGCCACATTATTCTATCTGCTGCCCACAATTCAATGTTGCCTGAAGTCTGCACACCAGATAGGTAGGTGGTAGTTGTGTTATGAGAAAAAAATCCCTCTGCATGCACTGTATTATGTTAATTCTCCACAGCTGCACACAAGTCACAGCACTGAAATCTGGCCTGTGGTTTGCCTGTTTAGGAGCTTAACAGCTTTAATCTAGAATGAAGGAGTTAGTCAATACTAATGAACAAATTAAAAAATTAGTCTTCACTACCTCATTGTTCTTCACTACAGTGAGAGGCATTGTGAGACAAAGACAACACAGACAATATGAACTGCCAAGTTATGATTTAAATACCAAATGCTAATTCAAAAATCATTGAGTTTGTGGTTACTGACTTGCCATACAAAAAGCCTCTTTCACTTACTAATTAAAGAGTACCCACTTAAATTTGGGGTGAACAGAGGCAATTTTTTTGCAGCACTCAGCCACAGAACAGATTTGGTAAGTACTGCTCACTGCCAGGCTTGAAGGATGCTTTGTCTCAACCCAGAGAAGCAGCCAGACCTGACCTGAGTGTACTGCCCAGCAAAGTATTTCCCAAATATGCAGGCTATGAAGACTGTGCCCAGCACGAGTGGCCAGATGAGGTACCTGGTAAAGCTCTGTCTTTGTGCCACACCAAGATGCAAGTTTTAACTCATCTGGGACAAACACCTGGCAATGCCATGCTTGGGTGCACTATAAGGAACTTCCACATTAGCACACACCATGCAGCCACTGCCTGCAGCACCAAACACAGACAAGTCTGAAATACTTCAGACAAAAATCTAAAAAATGTTCTCAATCAGATCAAGAGCAGTGGACGAGTCAGTTCTTGCCATTAAGCAGCTCCCTTGTGTCTTACTGCTTTAGGTTCAGTCACATTGACAGCATCCTGTTTAATGGTTCCTGACAATTTCACACTGTCCACTTATTAACACAGCCAAACCAACTCGATTTGATATTCTATAAAAACAGAAAAAAATTAAACAAATCAACCCCAAGTCAACTTCTGATTTGGAAGGAAACAGCCTGACAAGAAAACAGTGTTACCAGACTCATCATGTAGGCAATTGATACATGATTGGTGTCAAGAAAGCAGCAGGATAGGGAGCCAGGAGCAGAAACCAAACCCATCCCAGTTCAATACTGTGTTTAAGTGCTGTCTGTGAAAACCACATCCTTCAGAGCAGGTTTCAGCTGCTCTCACAGAGCCAGAGGAGCCACTCCATGATATACAGCCAGAGATGGGCTAACCCTCTGATAATCTGTGTTACATGAGGCTGGTGAACTAACTGTGAACACTCTGCAGACACAGTTAAGGTTCTCAGCCCGCTTTCCTCCTTTCTTTTTTCACTATTACACCTGCAAACTGAAAGCATTAAGACAGAAGGAAGAAGAACCATTCCCCCAGATAAGCTTTATCTGCTTCTGACTGTGCTTTTTCACTAACATGAATCATTCACAAACAATACAATGTCCACTGCTGAGACAGTTTCAGCAAACAGCTTGTGCAACAGCCAAGTCAAAGGCAACACTGATTTCTATGGATTTGCCTCAGACATACTAAGTAGCCCTTAATTGTTAAGGCAAACTAACAAAACCCACTATACCATTGAGTTTCCAGTTTTCATCCTTTTCATATTAGAAGAAAGGACAGTTGGTTTTCTGTATAATTTAGTGAAGATTTAAGCCCAACTACAACCTTCAGACCTACAGAAGCGGAAGGTCCTCGTCCTGTTACTGAAATACATGGCTGCATTTCCCAACACTGGCTGTGGTCTTGACTGTTGAACGGACCCAAAGCCAAGCAGCATCACAGCCCAAAGCAGAGTCTTACACAGTCCTTACCCACACCTTGTAGGCAGTTTATTAAGCTTTATGAACACTGACATTAGGCAAAAGCGTGTAAGAGATACCTGGAATGCAATACTCTGCTCCATGCCCTTTGCAAGATCTAACTCATCTTCCTCTCTACAAAAGAGGGAAGAGAAGAAAAAAAATACCACCAAAATCTCTAAAAATTTATGGTATATATTGAAAGCAGGATTGAGTAACATTATTCACACACATTGTTCTTCTGTTTTTTTAGTAAGAGCTGTAAAAATTTCTCTTGTAAGTAGTGCAGCAAACACTACAACTACTCAGCATTTCACAGGAGCAATGAAAGCAAGTTTTTTCCAAGACTTTGTTTACACAGATGCATGAACACCCATAACACACAGGCACGACTGAAGGGGCAAGAACCATGGACAGAAATAGCTTTACCTCAGTGAAGTTGATCTTCTCCCCACTGAACATGCGCTCCCGGGCACTCTCCACACCCCTCGACTTGGCCTGAGAAATGCAAGTACAGATCCCTCTTAAAAATAGCAGCAGGTCAACAGGCACTACAAAGGTCCAGCTACATCAAAGACTGGGAATATTTAACACAAGACAGTGAAATAAAAATGGTATTGGATTAAAACACTCACTAGATTTAGATAACAAAATTATTCTCCCATTTGAAAGCAAGTATTTTGATGCTGTTTGTTCCCTTACGAGGTTACAGACTGACAAATGCTGAAAGGTCAAGATGCAATGAGTCCACATTAACTGCTCAGTTCCATGTTGTCATACTGCCACAGGATTCATTTGCACCAGCTTAAGTTGTTTTTAAAACAACTTTTGTGTTTAAGTTGTTTTTAAAACTGAAGAGTAGCAATAGTACTTTTGTTACAGTTACTTTTGCTAACTCTTCCCTAAAAATCTGTGTCCTACGTGTTCTAAGCCTTTGGCTGAACCAATACTCAAAGAAGGAAGGGTTGTAAATATGGACGCCATGCTAAAATGAAATTAGTGATACAAACTTCTTTCTTAAAACAGATCCAACTGCAAATGAATCTCCAAACAAGGACTGCATGACACATGAAATATTCTTTCAATTGCAGGAATAGAAGACATGGCCTGCTCTTGCAGCTTTATATGAATCTCTTACTCTCCTGCAGCCCTCAGTAACAGCTAAATGCCAGCTGGAGTTTATACAGACAAACATCTCAGTGAGCACAAGCAGCAGATCTGCACACTGACAAACAGCCCTGTAGCTTGGGGCTGGATGACAAGGCAGGAATTTCAACAGTGCCAAGATTTGTAAACTGATGCCTTTTAGCTCTTATGGTCTCTCAAATCCAGGGCTAATGAATATAAGCAAAGCTACAACAGTGAGCTGCAGGCAAGACCTGCCTTGTTTAAAAAACATATTTGGTTTATTAATGTAGTAGTTAAAATGGTTACCAGTTCAATCAGCATTTTCATCACTTCTTCCGTGACAAGGTTCTTGGAGTAATCCAGCAAGATATCCCCATGGTCAGTATTCACAGTCAGGCTGTCAAAACCAACAGGCTGTTTAGCTGCACATTCCTGAGCAGCGCTCCTCTACATATCACAGAGTAACAGGGACCATAATTGAGTGTCTAATTTGCCCAACAAGGTTCATAAGGTCACTTACCAGTGTGGGATTTTCACTGAAGACCATATTTTCCAACAAGCTGAATTAGTGTCCACTTTCTGCTTGTGAAAATCCAAATACCATGAAGTGTATTTGATGCCTATCTGGACAATCCCAGTGTTTTCACCGAGCCACCAGCATTCCCCAGCAATAATTATTAGCTTTTTCCTAATGTATCATCAGTAAAGAGCTCATCACATTCTTCTGCTGTTGAAAAATCAAACTGCCTTCCTACACCTCCTTTCAACAAATACAGTCAGTCATTCTCTCATAGAGTTGAGAGAGCCCAATTTAAAAATCTACACAACTTAATGTACAGAAACATTCTGTCCTATACTATGCAGAATTAAACCCTTGCACATGGTTTAATCTCACAGTTCTCACTGACTCAGTGGCAGTCTCCAGATTATTTCACTGTTTATCTGCAAGCTCCAGCCTAACCCTTCAGAACACAGGCACATATAGATCTATATGGACATACACATTCATCTCCCATCTGAAACACAAGTGGCAGCCCAGCAGAAACCAAGTGAGCCTTTGTATCCTCCTGTCTGTGTGAGTCCCACAGCTCCAGCCCTTGCCCACACTGGTTTCACCCCTTTCTGCCTTGCACTCATTTCCAACCAAATGCAGTTACTGTGAGGAACTGAATTCTGTGAGTGACTCAGCCACCTTCTGTAAAAGCACATCTTGCTCTGCCTGTTGCTACACACCCACAGGAAACTGCAGCCACCCAGAGCTCAGTGTCTCTGCCCTGGTCATTGTCTCCTCTGCTTTTTCTTTCTCAACACCTGAGCACAGGAACGTGCACTGTTATTTTAGTCACCACATATGCCAGAGAGCTCACAGGGACAAACCACGGCATAATTGTTATTCAGAGCATATATAACAGGGCAGAGCAGGCAAGGTCCTGCAGAGGAAGAACAGAGCTGAACTGAGAAACAGCAACAACAGCAGGGCCTAAGCATTTTGGTGGCTTCATTAACTTGAGGAAAAGCACAGTAACATCCTTTTTTAGGTCTTCAAATACAAGAGACACTAAAGGAAGGAAGGTCTCTTCAAGCACAGCCTTAGAAGTATGTTTCTCTTATAAGCACAAACACAGGCAAGCAAGGAAAAGCTGCAGCAATGCTGTTCATCACCTTCTCAGACCAAGAAGCACCAGGACACCTGGAATATGGCTGGCTGAGGGAGGGACTGTTACCTCTCACCTGCCAGATCTGCTATCATGGACAAAGTACCAAAGAAAAATGAGAACCAAGTCTTCGAAATTTGATGCAATTTATTTATAGAGGCATCGCAGGCTTAAGCACATCTCACCAATGATACAGTAAGGCCATTAGTATAATAACACCTCTTCAGTTTAGAGAAGCAGAACTCCTCAAATTCTCCTTCTATAGTAAACTGTAAATTACAGATTTCCCCAATGTTCAATTCTACAAAGAAAATACAAGGATTTTTTACCTGACATACCTGACATTTTTTACCTAAGGATTGTTTACCTGACATACATCTCACATCTACAATTCATTTTACGTGCACAAATAAAGAAGTCCATCTGTTTCAACTTAGAAGGCAAAATATCCCATGAAACCGTGGCTGGCTTTAAACCACTGCTCATTTGAAGAAACTCCAGAAAGGTGCAAGACATTTCAGGCCAAACCAAAGCATGCAATGGCCACCAGACTGAACTTCCCACGCACGAGGCGGAGCGCAGAGCACACAGTGTTATCTGGTGTTAAACCCTGGCACGGAGGGACCCACCCCTTCTTTAAGCAGAGGCTGAGCTGTGCTGCCCAGCTCCCCCTGCAATGCAGCAGCCCGGGCAGTGCTGCCCAGGGGCACACGAGCCTCGGCACGTCAGCCACAGCCACCGAGGGGACACAGCCCTCCCTCCTTCACAGCTCACCTCCCAAGCACTTATCTCCCACCACACTGTCCATCCAGACTGGAGCTCCTCCTGAGCCTCCAGCACGGACAATCCAGCTGGCAGGAGTGCAATTCCAGTGCCCTACACCTTGCACCAGGAGCACCTTAGCCAGCCCTCAGGTGTCTGTCACCCACTGAGTTTTATGCTGTGGCTGCATCACCCCAGTTCTAGCTCTTCAAAACCAGGAGTTTCCAGTGAACAACCCACGTTGTTAAGACCCCCCTGTCCCTCACAGACCTCACCTTACCACCTTGGGTAGCCAAGAAAGACAAAGATGCATCTTACAGGTGTGACCACACTCCCAACCAGGAAAATAGGATATACAAATTTGGAGGTAGAAAAAAGTACAAAAGGAATAAAGGATCTTCCATCTAAATTCTGTAGGATGCAATCAGTGAGTGTGAGGTCCTTATCAGAATATTAAATATTGACACCTGTGCTCAGAGATAAAATATTCAGATTAAAAGTTATTCACACCAGTCTGGAATTCCTCCAGAATCAGCACCAGGAAGCACTTTCACATGGGTCTAAGTTTCTCTTTTCCTTCTAAAGGAAGAGACAGTCTGATTGTATGATAACACCTACAAAGCTAAAAAATATATTCATAATTGTACATTAGGAGAGGTGCAAACTGCAGAGGAACCTGTGGCCAAACCTCCAGGCCACTTTCAGCAGATGCTGAGTCCCCTCATCCTGCAGGGCTGGCTCACAGTGGACAGAGCAGATCTGGCCCACACAGGCCCCTCTGCAACTGAAATTTGCTGTGAGGAAGTTCTCCTAGTCTAGAACATGATGGTTTATCAGGAGACAGGACTGAAATAATTAAAAGAAAGGATTACAACAGATTAAGTAAACCTAAAACTCTGTTTCCTCTGCTTAAATGGAACACAAAAGGACATGAGTTTGGGCAGCTATTTGACATAGATAACCTCAGTAAAGAACATTTCACAAAGAAAACCCTAGAGATAATCAAAAGCTGAAACCAGAACGAGCTCTATTACTAAAGAGTTAGTAAATGTGTATAACATAACACTGACAAATTGCTCAAGCAATAGAAGTCCTGTTAGAAGAGTCAGGTGAAGTTAGCACTCCAAAAATTTAGCACACCTTTTCCATGAATGCCAATGACACTTAACACTTGTATATTAGCATGCAGGATTTCATACGCACCGTTAAATTACAATTTAAGAACTTTATAATGTGATCAAAAGGGGAAAAAGGCAATCACTTCACCTAGGCCGGTACTAAAAGGCCCGGTGCACACAACAAGCCTCATCTCAGCGCTCAGGGACAGAAGGCCCCTTTATTACCCGGGCTCGCTTTACAATCCCAGGCTGTGATGCTCGGACACGGTGCGGGATTCCCGGCGGTGCAGCAGCCCCGCAGCGCGGCCGCACACGAGGAAGGGAGCGCGGCCACGATGCTCGCACCGGTTACTGCCCCTCGGGCACCGCCGCCCTCCCTGAGCAGCGCCCACGGCGCCGGGCCGGGACTGTGCGGGGCCTCAGGAAGTGCCGTAAGCGTGTGAGCGTGTGTGTGTGTGTGTACCGTGAGTGTGTGACCGTGTGTGTGTGTGTGTGTGCGCACGCGAGTGAGTGCCGTGTGTATGTGTGTGAGTGCTGTGAGTGCGTGTGTATGTAGTGAGTGCCATCACTGTCTGTGTGTCTGTGTATGCAGTGAGTGCCATCAGTGTGCGTGAGTGTACGCAGTGAGTGCCATCACTGTGTGTGTGTGTGTGCGCGCGCTGTGAGTGCCATGACTGTGTGTGCCGCCCGGCACGTACCGCCCGCAAGGATGAGTCAAGGGCAGGCGGCGCGGCCACCCCTGGGGCTGCGGGAGCGCCCTCCGCCCGCGGCATGGGCCCATCGGCCCGCACGGCCCGGACCCAGCATGGGCCCATCGCCCCATCGGCCCGCACGGCCCGGCCCGGGCCAATCGGCCCCGCATGGCACAGCCCTGCCCCGTGGCCACTGGCTCTGCACGGCCCGGCCCCAGCCTGGGCCCATCGGCCNGGGGCACAGCCCGACTCCCCGGCTCTGCCCGGCCCCCACGCGCCACCGCCCCAGGGCCCACCTGAATTTCTGGAAGCGATCCTTGTCGGCCTCGAAGAGCTGCCGCAGCACCAGCTTGGAGGCGTTCGC
>VWZD01001513.1:158617-180906 GCA_013396695.1 Sakesphorus luctuosus | reverse complement strand
GGGGGCAGCGCTAGGGGCCGGCCCCGGCACCAGCCCCGGGGCACCCGATGCCCGCCGCGCCTCCGGGCACGAGTGTGCCCTGTGTGCCCCATCCCTCTGTGTGCCCCATCCCTTCACATCTCCCCATATGTGCCCCATCACTGCCCATCACCCTCTGTGTGCCCCGTGTCTCTCTGTGTGTCCCATCCCTGCCCATCTCCTTGTATGTGCGCCATCCCTGTGTGCACCATGTCCCTCTGAGTGCCCCAACCCTGNTCCCATCCCTGTGTGCCCCATGTCCCTCTGTGTGCCCCATCCCTGTGTGCCCCATCCTTCTGTGTGCCCCATCCCTGCCCATCTCCTGTGTGCCATGTGCCCCTGTGTGTGCCCCATCCCTGCCCATCTCCCTGTGTGTGTCCCATCCCTGCCCATCTCCCTGTGTGTGTCCCATCCCTGTGTGCCCCATGTCCCTCTGTGTGCCCCATCCCTGTGTGCCCCATGACCCTGTGTGTGCCCCATCCCTGTGTGCCCCATGTCCCTGTGTGTGTCCCATCCCTGTGTGCACAATGTCCCTCTATGTGCCCCATCCCTGCCCACCTCCTGTGTGTCATGTGTCCCATCCCTTCCTGCTGTCCCGTGTGCCACATCCCCCCATCTCCCACACCCTGCTGAGCTCTGGCAGGCTGGGGCAGGCAGGGCAGCAGCTGTGCCATCCTCGGGGCAAAGAGCTGTTTGGGCATAAAGCAGATTGTTGTTCAAACATGGGTGTGTAAAGGAGTCTGTCAAATTCCAGAGCCTGCCCTCTGCAGCTTAGGGGAGTCAATCCCAGTGAAGTCATGTCTTAAGCCCCTTATGGACCTGGGCCCAGATCAGTCACAGAGCATGAGCTCGACTCAGATTACAGAAATCACAGCCCAGGCTGCAGAATCAGCATCTCTTCCTTGTGCCAAACAAAGAGTGTTCGTAATTGATCCTTAACAAAGGCCCTTCCACACCCCACTCTCAATTGTTTCTAAGGTTTGCTTTTCCAGACTTAAACTGTTTAATAGGCCAAAGCCTTTTTCTTCAACAAAATAAATCTTAAACACTTGATACATTTTCCTTTTTTTTTTTTTTACATTTTTAGAGGCCACTCCCAGCCAGGCCAGTCATAGGTTTGGGCAATTTCTAGAAGACAAAGCCACTTCCCTCATGCCACCCAAATCTGCCTGGTCATTCCTCACTGCATGTGGTTCCCTGCACACCTCCATGTTAGGCAGGAAAATGAAATGACAAGTGAAAACTGAACTATGGAGCTGATTCCACAGAGGAGCACACAAGGGCCCAGTAAGTCTTTAGGAAGTTTCGGTCACTGTCATGTCAACTATGCACATTTTCCTTCCTTTCCAAGGCCTGTAGGATCAAACCCTCAATTCCTGTTTGCAGTCAGGGCCTGTAGCCCAGCTGGAACTCAGGATGTGAAGTTCTTTGGCTTAAGAAATACCTCCTGTCAGTCACAGGGAGAGAACAAATATCGTTTTTAAAATGTTAACCTTCCTGACAGCACTTGATAGTGAGCCATGAAATGCTCCTGACTCATCTGATTTTTCTCAGATCAGGGGAAATGGATTGCCAAATAATGTAAACAAAGTTGAGTGCGGAGACAAGGACTTCACCACGAAACTCCATAGGATTGATAGTGAAGACATTTATTTCACACAGCACACAGGTTATATAGGGTTACAGATACATCTTATTGGTTAAAGGAATCACAACTCAAGCACGTTAGAACTTTTAATTGGATACAAGCTCATATCTCACAAGCCCCAATGTTTACATTATCTCATCCTGATGTTTTGAGGTTCTGTGTCCGGAGAAGCTAGGCCTAGAGGCACTCCCTTAAGAATGTACTGTTAAGGAGCAACTAAGGCTCGTTAGCAAACACCAGGTGTTCGGCCTTGCATATTTTCTCTAACTGCAAACAACCTCTCTTGCTGGCATATCAGCAAAATTCTCATGACTTAGGGCAGCAAGCTTCTCAACCCTGGAGCAGCTTAGATTGTTCATAAATCCACTTTTCTGCAATAAATCTCTCAACAGCCAAACTCTCACCACATCCCTACCAAATCCAGGGATCCCTTCCACACATTTTTCCCTGAGTTTCTGTGCTGTCATTAGCAGTAGTCATTGTCCTTGGAGCACCTTCACCTCTTTTCATTGCTCAGCTTCAAGCCAAAGGTCTCCCATGTGCACAGGCTTCCTTCTCTTGCAGGTCCTCCCTGAGTTCCTGGTGCTTTCTTTAATGGTGATAATGTCTCAGTTTGGCTCATACTTTTCCATATTTATTATTTGAAAATTGGCAATTCCCCTCACCTGCCTTTCACTGAAAAACTTGGGTGGTATCTGAGCTGTTGCTCTCTTCACATTCAGGCCTCATTACATGACCTGCTGAAAGGCCTTTCAACGATTCCTTTCTTAAATCCTCTTTTATCACTAACCTTCTCTTTTCAGGACACCTCACTTTTCCACTTTCTTTCCCAACTATGGAACCACATTACGGCTCTGTAGCTTCTTCCTGACCATATGAATTGTGAATCTTGTCATTGTTCTTACCACACAACATTTGAATCCTGTGGCCTCGTGCAGCACAACTGCCCAACTGTGCCCCAGTGCAGGTTTCAATTCCAATTCATTCAATTATGATTGAGACACAGCTCTCAATTTTGTTTCCACTTCCATGTCTTGTTTCCCTGTCATCCCTGCCCTTGCACTACTTGAATTGTCTTGAAATCCTCCAGATCCTAAACCTTGAACATCTTCAAGTTTATCTGATCCAAACCCAAGGTCAGCAGAACTTTGTTGGCTTCACATCACAAATCTACAAGAATTCTGTCTGTGTGAGAATGTGTAGGCTCAGGGAATCAACAAGGTAACCAATAATGGATTAATTCTAGTTCTCAGTAGGGACAAACTGTGACTGTAACATCCCTGCCTGGCCACCAAATCTGCTTTCTAGGACACTGATGTGGTTACCCATAACTAATGTTCTTGCCATTCACATAATGTTAATTCCATTTACTTCCTTCTGCAACACTTTATTCTAAGAATTTGAGATGTTCTCTCTCATTTTATTAACCTTAGACTATACAAGTTACCTGCCATTCCTGCTTTCTTTCCTTAGACTGCTTCCTTGGTGCCAGCATCTTCTCACTCCCTCTCTCCTTTCCCTGGAATGCAGAGTTCAGAGTTCAAACTATTCCTGCAGCAGACTGAGACAATTTTACAATTTTACAACAGATGAGGGACATCCAGGCCAGATGAGGTAAATCCTCACTCTGGTTTTCAAAGACCACAGGCCAGGGTTTGTAGCTGCTGCAGGGGCTGGTTGTGTCTCCATCAGCTGTGTGGCAGCAGAGGACACTGCAGGGACAGGCAGGCCTTGTCCCCAGTGAAAGGCCCCATTGATGGCACTGCAGGGGAAGGAGGAAGAGCTGGCCCTGGGGGTCAGCAGTGGAACCAGCTGTTTCTGTGACAGCTGAGACTGTCCCACCAATGTCCCTCAGGACTGGTTCTAAGGCAGCTCTAATGCAGATGGAAGAGAGAATGTGAAGCCCAGGCAGACCTTTCTGCAGTGGAGGGCACAGTGTGGGCACAGCAGCGTCTCAGCTCCTGCAGAAACCCCCGGAACACATTCCAGGCTCAAAAGGCCAAGGGCTGTCACAGCAAGGGATGGGCCCCTCTGGGGCTGAGAAAGGGCATTCCAGGAGAGGATGTTCTGCAGTTGATGGAGATCAGTTGATCAGTTCTGTGAGTGATGGGGCACAGTGGGGGATTTAGCACTGCCAAATGCCAACCTCCATCAACCACAGCTGCACAACGACCTACTTAGGAAAAGACAAGTGGAAATTCCATTTTGGAAGACAGCTGCCTAGGAATTAATATTTCCAAATTGATGTAGAGAGCCTAAATACTACTGCCTCAGGCACTTATGCCAGAAAGGTTAAGTGGCACATTTAATAGATAATCTCTGTGATTAATTTATCAGAAAAAAACTAAGTGGCTCATTTCCTTTAATTGAAATTCTGTGGCATGATAAAAAAATTCATATATAATTCCACTTCCACTTACATCCATTAGTACTAACTTACTATATGAAAGCAAACAAAACTACAGGCTTGAACCCTGCTTTCCTTTTCCACTAAAGAAAGAAAACCCTTGTGTGGCCACAGAGAAAAGTAGTAGAAAAGTAGTAGAATGGATTCTCCCAAGGACTGATAATAAATAAGGGATCAGACTTTCAAATCCAGTCCCAGGTTTCAAAGACAAAAAAGGAGCCACATCTGCAGAGCTGCCCAGCCATCAGCTTTTGGGTTCAGCAGTGGGAGAAACCCAGGGGCACTCACTGTGGGAACTGGGGGAACTGGAGCTCACTTGGAGCAGCACTTTGGGAGGGATTGGAGCAGCTGGGGGGAGAGCCCAGAGCAACCTGAGCTCAGGGGACTGTGCCAGTGCACCAGTTCTGAAATCCCTGAGCTCAGGTGGCTGTGCCAGTGCACCAGCTCTGAAATCCCTGAGCTCAGGGGACTGTGCCAGTGCACCAGCTCTGAAATCCCTGAGCTCAGGTGGCTGTGCCAGTGCACCAGTTCTGAAATCCCTGAGCTCAGGTGGCTGTGCCAGTGCACCAGCTCTGAAATCCCTGAGCTGACTGTCTATCCCTACATTTTAAGTACTTCTAACAACTTAAGTGCCCAACATGTTTAAGAGTGGTATGGCTTGCAAGGAGAGGTCTGTTTTTATTCAGAATTGTCAGATATAAACTCTTCTTCAGATCTGGCACATAAAGAGCAAGCTTTTTGCTAAAGATAGGCAGGAAGAAATTGCTCTGAATGTAACTTTGTTCAGTAAATAAGTTAAACAGTTTCAGGGGGGGAAAGGCTACCTGGGACCTGTAACAGTGGAGGAAAACTGCAAGGGGAGAAGTAACATGGGTCTTACAGAGAATAGAGAAGAGCAAGTACAGTTTCCTTTGGGCCGTGAGGTGTAATGTCAGTGAGAAACGTCCATGTGTTTTAAAATCAGTGTCTTCATTATATCAGTGGGGTTTTTGCCCTCTCATTTTTGTTCTTGGGCTTGTTTTTTCAGAATACTTTTCCGTCTTTCTTCATGGCCAGGACAGCAATCACAGGTGGTGCTTACTTTGGTTAGGGCTCCCACTGCTAATTCTTTCTGTGTTGTATGGCTTGTCTAATGGAATTAATTTCTGTCTGCAGTAGTTGGTTCTACTAACTGTGGTTCATACAGTGCTCATGAGGACTTTTGGTTCTTTCCATAAACGACATTTTGGCACGGTCAGGTTTGGGAAACATGGATATTGATGGATCTCGTGCAGAGGTCCCACACCCTGAATCCCTGGCTGCCTGAGGGTTTCCTGCTGAGTCACTGCAACAGGGACCCCAGGTCTTGCACCACATCTTTTGTGCCCAGCAGTGCAGCTGTTGATGGATCTGTGATACACAAACATGTCTTGGCTAGAAGGTTGAGCTGTGTTTTCAATGTGCTTTTTATCTGTCTCAGGTTTGACAGGTTTGAAAGCTCACACAGAGAAACTGGGCAGATAAAGGCAGGGATTTTTCCAGGCCCTCCTACAGACCTGCCTGCTCTTGGCAGGCTCTGCCCTGGGAAGGGCCGCGGGGCCGAGCGCGGGGGCAGAGCCGGGAGCCCCGCACCGCGATCCTGCCCAGGTGCGGGGGCAGCGCCTGCGAACGGGAACTGCACCGCCAGGCGGGGCGGGATGAGGGAGTGCGGGATGCGGGAGTGAGGGATGCGGGAGTGCGGGATGCGGGAGTGAGGGATGCGGGAGTGAGGGATACGGCAGTGAGGGATACGGGAGTGGGGGATGCGGGAGTGCGGGAGTGCCGGGATGTGGGAGTGCAGGATGCGGGAGTGAGGGATACGGCAGTGAGGGATACGGGAGTGAGGGATGCGGGGTGGGCAATGAGGGATGCGGGAGTGAGGGATGCGGCAGTGAGGGATGCGGGAGCGAGGGAGTGCGGGAGTGAGAGATGCGGGAGTGAGGGAGTGACGGATGCGGGAGTGAGAGAAGCGGGAGTGAGGGATGCGGGAGTAAGGGATGCGGGAGTGAGGGACACGGGAGTGAGGGATGCGGGGTGGGCAATGAGGGATGCGGGAGTGAGGGAGTGCGAAGTGCAGGATGTGGATGCGGTACACGGCGGTGCAGAGCGCAGGGATGCAGGAGTGCGGGAATGCAGGTGCGAGAGTGCGGAATGCGGTGACGGCGCTGCTGCTTTGCTGATCGTGGCCGACAGATGGCGGCACCGCACCGAGTATCGGCCACCTGCGGGGCCTGNNNNCCTGCGGGGCCTGCCCTGCCCCGTCCTGTCCATCCCTGCGGGGCCTGCCCCTGCCCCGTCCTGGCCCTCCCCACACCTGCCCTGCTCTGCCCCTGCCCCGTCCTGGCCCTCCCCACAACTGTCCTGCCCCGTCCTGGCCCTCCCCACACCTGCCCTGCCCTGCCCCTGCCCCCTCCTGGCCCTCCCTGCCCTGCTCCTGCTTTGTCCTGCTCTGTCCTGTCCCTCCCTCCCCACACCTGCCCTGCCTGTGCCCCTGGAGCTGAGCAGGAATTCCGACCATCCCGAACGGCCCCGAGCAGGAATCCCGACCCCGCCAGCTCTGCCGTCCGTCCCTGGGCGGTGCTTTGGCCATCGCCGGGGCGGCCCCTCTCTCTTCCCCCTCGGCCGGGGAGCACCAGTCGGTGTTTGCACCGCAGAGATACTTCCTATCGGTTTGTCATTATTACAGAGAGCTTCTCATCCCTGAAAAGGGGAGCCAGAGTATAAACGAGCACTAAGCCACCATCATGTGGCGTCCTAAAATGGGTAATGGCCATAAGCCTTTAAAACATGGGTAAGAAATGGGAGAACTTCCTCAGAGACACACGAATTACCAACTAGAGCTTTTTTTATTGGAATTGTATTAGCAATTTAACTAAGTGAAATAATAGTACTCTGTGATTTAATATGTTAATTACTGATTTGAAAAGGGAGCAAAGATCTGAAAGGAGAGCAGCAAAATCTATAGTTGGTGGGTTATTTACACCAAGGTTAGGGAGGACGGAGAAGAACTCCAAGAGCCCCATTGGGCACATGCCCTGGGCAGGCTGGTGGCACACAGGGCTCCAGCCTGGTAACCCCAAAGGGCTGTGCTGCAGAGGGGCTACTTGTGTGCCCCACAGCGTGTCCAGAAAGGGACACAGCTCAGAGAGCAGCCTGAGGGCATGTCCAGCTGGGGTCAAAACCAGGAAACAAAGTGTTGGGATGCACAAGAAAAATGATAATTAGGAAGATGAAGGATATTAAAGAAATCAGTACCTTCATCTGGAAGACAGTGTGCAAAATACAGGTGCAAAGATCTCACTAAAGGACACCTCAGTCAGGTGAAATTAAAGGACCTGGGCAAGGAAAGAGGCAAACTGAAAAAAGTTTGATTATTACCCTAAAAATGGAAGGCCTGTGATAAAAATAACCCCATAAAAATTACATAAGAGTACAGAAAAGGTAGATTTTGAACTACAGTTCTTGCTGTCCTGTAACAGGAAAACAAGGGGAGATTTGTTGTGAAATGCAAAAATAAAAATAATAAAAGAATTTAAACATGTAATTATATTACAAAACTTAATTGCCAAGGGAAATCATTGAGACCAAGAATTTCATGAGATTCAAAAAGAGTTTCAGTGACTAAATTGTTACCAGTGGTTCTGGAAAGTAGTGATTTCTTTGAGTAAAAAATGTGGTAAATAAATTAAAATGTCATGCCTCAAGTTTTTACCATTCAAAACAGATTGAAGATTGAGATTATTCATTACCCATGGGCCTCCTACACCTTCCCCCAAACCCTCTGCTGGTGGCTCCTGGTGGACACAAGGCAGCAGGCTAAATGTGTGTTGGGTGAGCAATCCCACCCCCACTGCTGGATCTGTGTTCTGCAGGGACACTGTTCTTTAATTACTCTGGAATCACAAACTGAGCTCAGCAGGCCTGTGCAGAGCAGCATTTCAATACACCTGACAGTGGCTGCCCCATTTGCACATTATTTACTCTAACTAGAGAAAGCAGCTTTCCCAAAAAAGTCTATTTAAAGTGATGCCAACCTTTACCTTTCTGCAGAACAGCCAACGGTGTCTCTGTTCTTTCCTTGAACAGGCAACTTCTTCAAACCCTTAGGAGCACTGCCTGGCTTCTCAGCTATCAAATTTGGGCTCCCAAATATCCCCCACAAAGCTCCAGGTTGCACTAACATCCTGCTTTGGGTCCTACTGAAGTTGTTCACCCTCTCCCCAAACAGTCCCTGCTCCTTTTGGGCTGAGCTGATGGAAGATCCAAGGAGGCCCCTCCTGCATGAGCAGTTGGCATCTCTGTGAACCCCTCACAGGGAACACACATGGAAGGGAACCCCAACCTCCTTCCTCCTGAAGAACTGAGGATTGCCATGCTTCTGTTATCAGCCCACAAGATGAGTGTAATGCTAACACTTCACATGAATGGTAACGAGTTAATTAACATTTCTTAAAGTCCTGAAACCTCAGATTAATAGTGCTCTGGAGTATAAAGACATAATATTATTTCACTGAGCATTTGTCACTTAAAAAGCTCCATGCCTAAAGCTTTAATCAAACTCTGTAAGACAGAGCAATTTCCTCTTTGTCTCTTTGGGTCTCCCGTCTCTGCTGAGCTGCAGTTACACCACAGGTTGCCCTGGAGAAAGGCAGTCCATGGGCACTGCTGCTTGGCTGAGCATGGCAGGCAAACCCAACAGCAGGGCCCACACCTGAGAGAGGCGTAGGGTTGTTGTAAGAGCTACTTCTACAAGATGTGTTACAGATTGTGACACTGTATCACTTCCATTAGCATAGGAAAAAATTCTCCTCTTCAGTTAACTGTTGTTTTGCTAAAGCTGCCAAGTCTTAGTGTTGGAGATTGTTTTCTGTGGATCACAGACCATTCTGAGTTGGAAGGACCCACAAGGATCATCGAGTCCAACTCTTAAGTCAATGGCCCACACAGGGGATTGAACCCATGACCTTGGCATTATTACAACCAAGTTTTAACCAACTGAGCTGATCTCAGGGTTCCAGTACCTCTAAAATACCTTTTTTCTGCAAAAAAGACTGCTATTTTTTGTTAGGTGAAGCAATTACTGGCTACCAGATTTAAATCTCTTTTGGTAGCAGAGGAACACCTTCATCTGGGGTACAATTCCTCTCTACACAATTTTAACCACGGTGTAGGAAATGCATTTATAAGTTACCCTTATGTTGTATCAGAAAGCAAGGGCATTGCTTTGAATAATAAGCAAACAACCATGAATTTTCAGTAACATCCACTGCTACATAAGTCAGAACTTTTAATGGTGGTCAAGAACACTTACTCGACTAGAACAAAATCACTTGAGATATGTATGTATGACTTGAGGCTAAAATTTCATGGTCAATTAGCAATTGTGGCACAGACACCAACACAGGAACCTGCCTGAAAATGCTGAGACACCAACGAGTCCAACAGCAGCAAACAGGCCCAGCAAGAGCTGCTGGGAGGCTGCAGTGCCACTGCAGGGGCAGGCTGCTTTCCTGGACTCCAGGGAGTGCCTGTGCAGAAATCCCTCTCTTTTCCCCAAAAAATAACAGACAGCAGGAGTTTGTCATTCAAGCCCCACCCTCTGGCTTAGCATAGTGCCAAGACAGTCATGGCTGTGCTGGGCCTGGGGGAGTGCCCCTTCCCTGGGCAGCCTGGAATCACCCACGGTGGGAATGCCCCTTCCCTGGGCAGCCTGGAATCACCCACAGTGGGAATGCCCCTTCCCTGGATGGCCTGGCACCATCCCTGGTGGGAATGCCCTTCCCTGGGCAGCCTGGAATCATCCCTGGTGGGAATGGCCCTTCCCTGGGCAGCCTGGAGTGTTCCCTGCAGGATGGTGGCCTGCAATCATCCCCCTGCCAGGGCTACACAGAACACTCTGAGCACAGCTGATCTTCTCCTGGGTTCTGGGAAGCCAGCTGTGAGCACAAGGCTTTGTTTGGTGTAATCAATACTAACAAGTATATCTCTGCACAAGTATTTTTAGACATTACACATAAACTCCACACCTTGCAATTCAGTGCTTCTTCCCCTTCACAAGCATCTCTGAAAGGTGTTTGGAAGAAAAGCAATGGTGCCTCCTGATTTTTATACCACATTTGGTTTGCAGTATCAGTACAGGTCTCTCTATTTCCTAGTTGTCAGCCTGGCCCATTGAATATTGCATGTGACTATTGCTGACTTCAATGTGCAAATGAATAGAAATTGAGGGAGCACAATTAATGGTGGTGCTCCTGGTGCAATGGCCAGGAAGCTGCCCCTGCCCCAACTGCATTGGTGGTGTCACAGCACGAGACAAAGGAGCAGCAAAAGGCTCAACTAAAAAGCAAGCAGATCTTTTCATGCAGAGGGATAGCAGAGTTGTTACCTTACGTGTCCTTTTTGCCTGTATTCCGAGCAAAAGCACTTCCCAGTTCCCAGAGGAATTCCTTGCCCAAGCCTGGTGTGCAGGGCTGTGATCCAGCTGGCCTGGGCTCTGCTTTTCACAAGGTGAGCCCATCAGTCAGGGAGGTTCAGCTGCAAACAAGGGGAAATTCATTCTGATGGTAGGTGGATTATGGCAGTTCCCATAACTGTTACTTTTTCAGGAAATTGTTATATTTATTATGTTAGCATTAATTAAATATTAATGATTATAACTATGTGTAATTATCTGCACCTTACACATTGTACTTACATATATGCTATACAACAGAGAGTAAGTCTTAAAACTTACTATTGAGATAAAATGCTACGTCTTGCCAGATGAAAAGTACTTTTCACAATGGACATGGTTTAACACAGACATTTAAGTCACTTTGGTTTCGAGAGAAATAAAGTTTTTGCAGTCATAGGGCCTGATCCCCTCATGGTGAGTTTGACACAAAGATTGCTGCTCATCTGAAAAGCAGCACAACGAAGCTCTGGAATATACCCCTTAAAATACACTCACTGCTATAGATGTTCCCACTGCTGCAATGACAGAGCCCATGATGAGGACCAGGAACCTGCAGTGTCAAACAGGAGGTGACTTTAACTGCTCTGGACATGTGCATATTAACTCAAAGTCCTGGCACATTGCCTGTGTGGGGTGTTTCCACTGCCAGCCGTGTCCCCAGTGGGAGGCCAAGGCAGCTTTAAAGTATTACCCACATGCAACTCTTGGCAGGCGACCCACTAAGGCAGAGCTTTGAGACTCGTGCCTGGCACTGCCAGCATTCCTGAGGGCAGTCTGCCCTCTCCCTGGGGGTGTAACCCCCTCCCAGGGTGAGCAGGGATGTGCCACTGCATCTGCCACAGAGCTGCCTAAAACACCCCCAATGGGCAATGCCAGTGGGTGCTCAGCAGCACAGGCTGGGACACACACCAGGCTGGCAGCAGAGATTAATGACTGCTCAGCTGTGCCAAACACAGCTCAGGGTCTTCAAAAACCCAGAAACAACCATTTGATATCCTGTTCTAAACTTAATCTCTCAAGATTTATTATCATTGCAATTTAATGAATTTGCATCAGTGAAAGCATAAGAAGAATGTCTCATCCAAGTTTACTATTAATATTTTATGAAATGAGCCCATCTTGCAGCTTGTTTCAGTTTAAGGAAGTTCTCTGGAAATGTAGATTCTGTTCTAGAAGATGCCTCCCTTCAGGTTGCATATCAGATGAGCCTGATTCTTCTGCCAGTATCTCTTTTAAAATCCCTCTTCTGTGGACTGAATCTTTTCAAAAACATCTACATGTTACTGTTCTTTCTTCAGATTCTGTTTGAAATACCTGCCTGTACTTTTTGCTCATGTGTATTATCAGACTCCTTGAATTTAACAGGTATGGTCAGAGGGCACAAACCACTATAGAGCAAATAACTGCAGGTTCTTCAATTACAGACACAGCTTTGCACCTCATCCTTCCTGGTACCATCCAATTTTGCAGGGGGTAAACTCTGCAGATCTTTGCATTTTTGAAGTTTTCAAATTCCTATTGAACTGGATTTTGAAGATATTTACAAATATTTTTATTAATTCATAAGTTGCTGACCTTGAAATGAACTCCTACATTTATTTTATGTTAAATGGGAGTGTGAAAAGACACAGAAAGGAGCCACAGGAACTGCAGGTCCTTCAATGAGATCTGTGTGTAAGTGGATCTCACTGTAAGATCAGCACCATAATTCTTAAAATGATTAAGAAAAAGCATGACCAAAGCCAACGAGCTTTAAATATCTTTCCTTACTGCTACCATAGTTATGGCTAAAAATCCTCAAATTATACATATACCAGTGCACAGCCAGAGAAAAGAGCCTTGCAAAGATTTGTGTTTGTGTATTTTCAGAAAAATGATTACAGACCCTTAAAAACATAGGTTAGGAAACCACTACAGATTGAACTTCAGTCTCATTATGTACTGGGCTGGTTTGCCAGTTCTGCACGGACAGAAACCATGGGAGAGACTCTCCCAAAGCCTTATGGGCTTGTTTCTCTCAGGAAACCATTCCTAGAATTGTAAGATGAAGCAAAACATGAAGTTGCAATCAGAAGGCCTAAATTAGCAACTCTGCAGACTGTCAGTATGTTTTGTAATCCACATGAGGAGAAAAGCACAATTCCTGTGTTTAATTCCCAAACCTGGTGTTCCTGGAACCAGCCAGCACTGGGGCAGCCCCTGCACACAGGCAAGGGTCTAACACAGGACAAGCTCACACCTTTGTGGGCAACTAACCCAGGAACCAGCAAATCAGGTTAACTCAGCAGCTCCACAGATTATTCCTCCTCTAACAACAAAATCATTAGATTGGGGGATACAGGTGTGTCTTGTACATTGTAATTTAAGAACACAGTAAGAGAAGTTTTCACTGCTTTTATTATTTCTTGCTGATTATGTTTTTTATTTCCTTCATCTCTTTTCTGCTTCTTTTTCTTTTATGCTAAACCAAACATTTGTCAACTCCATCAGCATGGCTGGAATAGTTTCCCACTAAAGAGGAAGAGGAGTATGCTCTGTATCCCATTATTTATTGCCTCCTCCTCTTCCCGCTCTTGGAATTACCACGATCCTTGAGACACACACAGTGTGCTGACACTCAGTACCACTGTGAAAGCTTAACTTTGCAACATCTGTCTCATCTAAATTCCTCACTCCAAGTCTTGGAATTCCAAAAGAAAACTAGCATATGCAAACCCCAACAACAGAAAAAAACCAGCTGATGTACAGAACTTCCATGGCCTTATACCACTTTACTAGTCCCTTATCTTTCAGTAACTGTTGGCTTGATGTTGTGAGCCTAAAAGGATCTGAAAACACATATTTGAGTTAAAGGACCTTGATCATCAGAGTGAAATGAAAAAAGATGCACCTGTAGGTACTGTTTATCTGCTTCTTTGAATTATTTAGCAGTGCACACACAAAGGGGAAATCTCTGCCCCTCAGTGCCAGTTGCTCCCACAGGGCTGTGGTCTCACTGGCAGGGACAGCTCACACAAGAGGTGCATCTTCACACATGCAGTGCTGCTGGGACTGGTGGTGTGTTCCCTGCCTCTCACACCAGAACTGAGAACTGGAATCTCACACTCTATGCAGACTTGGCAGCTTTTCCTACCTCCTTTTACAACACTGCCATTGTTCAGACTTCATGTGAAGGAGGTGGGAGCCACAGGCATCAATCTCAGCAAAGCTACAACCATTTACATGGAGAGATGAGTCGGACCTTTGGGGCCAAACCACAGCAGGGAGGTTTGCATGTGCCTCTTGAAGCAAGGAGGGCACAGAAACTGGGACAGCACCATCAACAGGTCACTCAGACACCAAGGGCATCTCCCCTCCTTGGGTGCCCCAGAGCACTGAAGGTGGCGAGGGATCTAAATGTTGTGGGATGTCACAGAAATAACTTCTGGTAGCCCATAATCTTCAACTGAGGAACTGCTGGGCTGGAAAAAAGACCACAGTAGAGTGAACCATGAGCCCTGTGAGATCTGGGTTAGGAGCTGGCTGGAGGGCTGGGCCCAGAGAGTGCTGGTGAATGGAGCTGCATCCAGCTGGTGGCCGGTCACCAGTGGTGTTCCCCAGGGGTCTGTGTTGGGTCCAGTCCTGTTTAACATCGTTAGTGATGATTTAGATGAGGGGATTGAGTCCATCATCAGCAAATTTGCTGATGACACCAAGTTGGAAGGGAGTGTCGACCTGCTGGAAGGCAGGAGGGCTCTGCAGAGGGATCTGGACAGGCTGGAGAGATGGGCTGGTTCCAATGGGATGGAGTTCAACAAGGCCAAGTGCAGGTCCTGCCCTTTGGCCACCCCAAGCCCTGCAGCGCTCCAGGCTGGGCACAGAGTGGCTGGAGAGCAGCCAGGCAGAAAGGGACCTGGGGGGACTGAGGGACAGGAAGCTCAACATGAGCCAACAGTGTGCCCANCCTGAAGGGAAGTTGTGGCCAGGTGGGGGTTGGTCTCTTCTCCCAGGCACTCAGCAATAGGACAAGGGGGCATGGGCTCAAGCTCTGCCAGGAGAAATTGAAGTTGGAGAGCAGAAAGAAATTCTTTGCAGAGAGAGTGCTCAGGCATTGGAATGGGCTGCCCAGAGAGGGGGTGGATTCCCCATCCCTGGAGGTTTTTAAAGTGAGCTTGGCCGTGGCACTGAGTGCCATGATCTGGTAAAGGGACTGGAGTTGGCCCAAGGGTTGGACTTGATGATCTCGCAGATCTTTTCCAACCCAATCCATTCTATGACTCTGTGATCTGGCACTTGTGCAGCAGTGAAGAATATTTGCACCCAATAACAGCCAGTTGTGCACCATTTTCACTGAGGAAGCTTACAGAGCAAGCAAACAAAACCTTACTGGGCACTGCACCATCAGCTTTAGTTCAGTGATGAGCACAGTGAGCTGCTCACACCTGATGGCAGGTGCATCAAGGAGAACCCAGCCCATGGGTGGCCCACAGTGCCAGCCAACCACAGACACTCCTGGCAGCATTACCCAGAAAGCAGGAAGGCACTAGAGGGTGACTTAAACAACCCAGGAACCTGAAACCAGCTGGTGAGCTCAGCCAGGCTGGTGTTCCTGCTGGAGCCAGAGCAAGATGGTGCTCAGCCAACCCAGCCCTGAGAGCCACTCTGGTCCCTCGGAAACACACCAGGCTGTGCTGCCAGGTTTGAGTAGATAGTCCCACTCTTCTCTGTCAACATCCTAAATATCCTCTCAAGCACAGGACAGACAGGTGGCCAAAGCTCCACCGTGGCCAAGGACTAACTCACAGGCATCTCACATTTCATGATGTCACCAGCCCTGGCCTGGACACCCAAAAGGCTCTGTATGGAGGGGCAGAGCAAGACTCACTTACAAAGGGAGCTTTGTCAGTCTCCTATTTTGTTCCTGCAAGTGGATTCCTGCCTTCCTGTGAGAGGATTACTTCAGTCCCAGTCTCAGGCACATACTGATAGATGATACACAGGGAAATACTGAGGATTTCAGTAACTGATGAAGAAACTCTAGAGAAAAGCCTAGTTCAACCCTAGCCATGCCTGCATCAGATCACAGCTCTGTCTGCTGTACTTTTTGTATGGCACCAAGTCATTTAGCCAAGTTCCATCCATGAGATACTGATTTTCATGTTTCTCTGTTACCCTCTGTTCAACCTACTTTCATAATTCCATGTTCTCCATTACAAAATTGCCCTTATTTGGCAGTTTTCCACAGTACAAAAAAATCTATGCAGGCAAAAGGTGGTCCCAGTGCCATGAATGCAGCTGAAACTCAGTTGCCTTTGTACCAGTGCCCTAAGAGAAAGGAAGGCCATGCAATAGCACTCAGGCCCCATCCAGTCCCCTCAAACAATCCTGTGTTGCAGGAACTACCATGTGGAAATTCTTTAGAACTACCATTTAGACTTTTTTCTGGACCACTTTAAATATTTATATATATATTTATAAACATACACAATTTTTGTGTATCTATATATAAACATAAGTAAAAATAAACAAAATTCATCATTCATATGGTAACATGCTTAGTATAGACCGGTAAAATAAGAATTTTATGTCCAATATAAGACATTTACTAAAAAAGCCACATTTTGCTATCTGAAACAAATATAACACCTCAATGCAATCAGTTGAATAAGGTCAAACAAACACAACATCTCTAATTTCTAACATTTAGCAGAAGGGACACTATTTTTCTATACCTGTTAATAAATGTTCTAGAATTAATTATAAATTTTGTTTCACTTCTTGAAGAGTGTTTAGACTCCATAACATTAGAAGTCTTCAATACTCTATAGACTATATATATGATATATTATACTATATACTATATATTACAGTATACTCTATATACTATAAATGCCATATTCTTTTCTCAGTAAAAGAAATCAGTGTGGTTTCTCATTCCCACATTCACAGCATGTTTGCAAACAATATTCCAGGTTCCAATTTGACCAAATGTCAACAGTTCTTTCACCTCACATATATCCTCAGCACTTCCACACTTGCTGCATCCCTTGAACAGTTCTAAGCCAACTGCTAATGCCTTGCTAGTAATGAATTCATGATCATTTGCACTCAGCAGAATATATCTTTTAAATATAAAACCTTCTCCAGTACTGAAATGGCCATATAAACCATTTCACCACAGCTGGCTGAGAAGCACATTTTTGTGGTTTTGCAAGCTGATTCCTTTTTGTGGAAGTTTTCAAGAAAACAAGCAAAATGAGAGCCCAGACATCTGAATCACCAGACAGTAAAAAAAAATTATACATATGTTTAAGTATTTGAGTTCCTAAAGCCAAAGTGTGAAGCAGCAGCGAGCCCTCTGTGTGTGCAGCCAGGGCAGCCTGTGCCTTTGCCCAGCTGGGGCCAACAGGTAACACACCCACTGCAGAGCCCAGGCCTTCAATTCAGCCCAACTGGGAGCCAGTTGTTTAAGCAGAAGAGCAATTAAAAACCAAACATCTTCTCCTTCATCTCTGGACTAGGGACACTGACCTTATAAATATGTGAAATTCTTCCACTGCCTGTAAACACAAATGGACTGCAGGCACCACCAGGTGTGCCACTCTGACAAAACATTCTCACTCCTGGGCTACTCTTTGGGAAGGTTATTTGCTGTCAATCAAGTGACAAGTTCTGCTTATAATAATGGTGATGACATCAGACCTGTAGAAGAGAAGATTAGTATGGGAGTCTAAATATACAAACCAGAAGGTCATGGGACACATCTGATGTCAGCTGAAGTTAGTGGCCTCCAGTCAGTTTGACCAAAACTGGATCCATGTAAGATTAAGAGATTTATATATTTATTTATTCATTTATTTTCCCTTTAGCTAGGGTGGTTTGCAGCCTAGGATTTTTTAAGGTGACCTGGATCTTTGGTGTGTCTGATGAGAAAAGGCGATTGCCTCTGTTTTTATTTTTAGCTGGCCCTGTCTAGTCAGTCCTGTTCCTTCTGTGCCAAGTGGGCCTTGCAGGGCAGGGATTGTCCCCAGAGCGGGCTGGGGGCTCTGCCCACCCCTTGCCTGTGCCACTTGGTGGTGTTTACAGAGCCACTGGGCAAGGGGCCAGCTCGTGCTTTAAGCCTCAGGTTGGACACAATGGTTGGTGAGCCTATTGAGGGGTATAAAGCACAGGTCAGCAGCTTTTCCTGGCAGGCAGCAAATAACTAAATTTCATTTGTCTGAAATGGGATTTCAGTTGTGCAGAGCTGCAGGACAAAAGGACTGCTCTCCCCCGACAGCTGGAATGGATGATTTGTGACATGTATTTTTAGAAGGCCAATTTGCCTACATGTATGCCTGCATTGTCAAACACTCAGGCAGCAAGAGGGGTCAGGCCTCGAGCCACGAGGGCTGTGACAGACTGTACAAACTGTACAGCTCAGCTTCATCCAAACCTGCATTGCCACTGCTGCTCCCCTCCAACTGCAAAGACACAGCCCCAGCATCAGTGCAACACTCTGCTGGTCCTCCTGCACCTCAGCATCCCACTGCTACAGCATTCACGGGAATTAGTGACCACGAAGGGAAAATCACTGCTGACAAAACAGGACACCAGTGCTCAGGCCTGCCTCCTAAAATCACTCCGGTTTCCTCCACATGTCCTTTTCCTACACGTACCTCTATCTGATTAACAGAAACAGCTCTTGTAAATTAGCCTTTTCCTTTAGCAGACAACACACTCCTGAGGGATTTTGTTACAAACATTCACCCTCCTAATCTTCCCCCACACCTTGCAGATAGGCATGTCCTCATTAACATCTGCTCATGGCTATTGTGCCGGGGCTGCTTCTTTCCCAAGCTGATGATTTCTTCCTCCTACAGCCCAGGACATCCACTGGTAACACATTTCAAAGCTGGTTTCCTCTCTCTAAACAACACTGTCACATTCTTTGTTTTAACAGTGCACTGACTTCCTTCCTCTCCTATTCAATGGAGGTCTTGGAAAGCACTTTACACACATGTGTAACATCAGTGGGAAAACCAGAAACATAACTGAAAACATCTACTCTATGCTGATTCACATAGGACTTTATTACATAGTTAATCATACTACCATCTTTGATAACAGAATTCACAAAATGAAAATAGAATACTCAATATAAATATTACATTGTAAGCCTTCAGGAAAATAATTTTAATGGACAATGTCACAATAGATACCGACATTCCATATTTTCTAGTCCTTAGGAGTTTCCCCTTTATTCTGCTTTGGTTATTATACACTGTTGAATTGCATGTTTTCATGCCCTGCTGGCATTAGGAAGTGTGAACTTCCTATTTATTTCACAGTCTGTCCAAAATTCCTGCCATCTGGTAAGACATATTAGCTGTAAGGCTGAGATTCTTACCAGTCATTTGTGCCTTTATGCTCTTAATCTATAAACTTCATCTGTAATAAATTCCAAATTAAATGTTTGATCTTTAGAGACAGTTATGTGTTAAAAGTTGTTATATAGCACTGTAAAAAAACCCTATAATAATCTGTAAATAGACCCAGCAAGTGAAAATAAAAAATATGCTTATTGTAACTCCACTGTTAGTGTTGACAGAACCAAATCCTGCACAGCTCCACTGGATACAATTAAATCAGTAGGAAAACAAAACAGAAGCAGATTTGGACACCTCCAGAGTGTGACAGAACATGCTCCTGCCTTGTACTGAGCTGGTCTGCAGACCAGATTTGTGCCTCCCAACACACTGTGCTTTAGGCAGCATGGCCTGTTGTAGTCCTGGGATCCCTTGGGAAAACTGCAGACCTGGACAGATCAGAGGGCTGGGAATCACCAGCCATGGGAAGGGCTGGATTTTGCCCCTGGGATGGGGCAGCCCTGGATGGATGGACAGACTGGGAATGAGGGGCTGGAAAGGGCCCTGGGGGTCCTGGTCAGGGGCCAGTTGGGCACGAGCCAGCAGTGCCCTGGAGCAGGAGGGACATCCCTGTCCTGGGGGCCATCAGGCCCAGCATGGCCAGGCCAGGGAGGGGATTGTCCCACTCTGCTCTGGGGCAGCCTCACCTGCAGTGGGGGGGCAGTTTGGGGGGACACAATGGAAGGAAGAGATTGAGCCATTGGAGAGTGTCCAAAGGAGGGACACAGAGATGGGGAAGGGCCTGGAGGGGCAGCGTGTGAGAGCACTGAGGGCACTTGGTGTGTTCAGCTGCAGAACAGGAGACTGAGGGGAGACCTCAGTGCAGGGACAACTTCCTGGGCAGGGGCAGAGGAGGGGCAGGCACTGAGCTCTGCTCTGTGGGACCAGGGACAGCACCCAGGGAATGGCTGGAGCTGTGTCAGGGCAGGGACAGCACCCAGGGAATGGCTGGAGCTGTGCCAGGGCAGGGTCAGGTTGGATCTCAGCAAAATGCTCTTCCCCCAGAGGGTGGTGGGCACTGACCAGGCTCCCCAGGGCAGTGGGCACAGCCCCAAGGCTGCCAGAGCTCCAGGAGGGTTTGGATGATGCTCTGGGGCACAGGGGGTGACTCTGGGGATAGGCCTGTGCAGGGACAGGGGTTGGAGTTGCTGATCCTTGTGAGTCCCTTCCAGCTCAGCATGTTCTGGGATTCTGTGAACTGCATGTTGGTGAAACACAGAGTACAACAGGAGGAGCTGGTGTAGATGGCCACCAGCTGTGCTACGTCACTTGCCAGCTGTTCACCAGGGCAGGAGGTGGTTGTGAAGCACCACAGCACGGCCAAGAGCTGCGAGGTGGCTTGGGGAGCAGAGGGTTTGTGGAGAGCAGAACAGTTCTCAGGGGGGAAATGTCAACAGCTCACCAGGGCCCAGACTCCCTTTGGGACATGGAGTGGACATGCCACAGGACTCCAGGGTGAGTGGCAATGTTTGCTTTCGCACCTCCTGATGGTTTCCTTCTCCCTCCAACAGCCCCAGAGCTGCTCTGGGTGACACAGCCCCAGCACGAGGCTAACTCGAGCTCCTGAAAAGCTGCTCCGAGCTGAGGAGCTCCAGACTGGCCACCCTGCTTTCCAAGGCCAGGGAACGTAAGTATCCCTAAAAATACATGTCTCTCAGTGTTAATATCTCTTTCTTCTTCTTTAAAAAAACAACTCAAACCTAAAACAACACAAAACCAACAGGCATTTTGTGGGTTTTTTTTTTTTTTAATTTAAGATCTAGCCTCAAGATCTGGCGTGAAGGAAAGTCCATCCCAGTAGTTTATTTTGTCCTTCCTTTCCCCTTCAGCTCCTTTTGAGTTCCTTTACACTCAGTTTTTCCATCTCCTACCTATGCCTGCTTCCAATCAAATCCTTGTTGAAACTTCATCAGTCCTATATTTTTTAATCAATGTTTCATCTACCATTTAGTTAAAAGTAGGAAAAAAAGTTACCATTTCCATCCGTTTATTACACTCCTCCAGTACAAAGAAAACAAAGAATTCTCCAACACCTCTCTCTCCTCTCTCTCAGGAGCCAACAATATGACAGCCTTCTGTTCCCTTGTGTCTTTCCAAGTATTTCCCAGGTATCTCTTAATTTGAGGACTAAATTTACTAGGAAGAGACAAGCTCAGTAGACATGCAAGACTCAGCAGAGTTCAGAGGGAGGCACTGAGGAGGAGCCCACTCTGCCAGCAACCATCTGCTGCGAGAGGAAACAAAGCCACACGTCGCTCGCAGGCAGCTCCCGCAGACACTACTTGAGGACTATTTCTAGCTTGTGGCTGGAAGGTGTGTGATAAATTGACAATTTCACTTCTTCCCACAGAGTTTTCTGATTAGCAGCACTGAAATGACTGTTATTTTCACTTTTATGAGTATCATATCCAAGTGTGTGGGTTTGGGGTTTTTTTGGGGGGGAACCAGAGCCAGATGATTGGATGCTGAGCCCTGTAGGCAAAATTTTTGCTTACATATATCCCAACAGCTTTAACTACTCTCCTACTACTACTACACATTATCTTATTTTCTAACTTTTACCAGACATTTTTAAGCATCTGTTCCATTTAAAATACAAGATTCTAAATAAGTCTTGGAAATAAAAATCAATCACTTTTATTAAGAAAGACAGGATTAACAGAAGACTATTTCTCTGGAAATAGGATTTGAAAATACATCATATTGCACAGCAAACTTTTCTGTATAAAATCTGCATTAAGCCTGAGAAATAAAACCAGACCAGTCCAAACTCGCCCTGCAAAGCCATCACAGACCGGGCCTATTTCTGAACAATTCCTGCAGCTGGCAGCACCGCCAAAATTATGTCCAAGAGACCAATCTGCGTCAGTATTTGTGCATTTTACCAAATTCCCAGAGAAGCCCGCTGAGCAGCAGAGGCCCCAAGGTGCGGGGTGTGCCCATCCCCGGCTATGCCTGCGGTGGGGCCCGCACCCCGCGGAGCTGGAACCTCGCTGTTGTGGGCACAGGGAAAAACACCGCTGGTTTATTCGTCCCCGCTTCCTCCTGCCAGGCCGCCCCTCCGCCTCCTCCTCCGCTCCCAGCACCGCCCGCACGCCCCGCGCAGCCCACGGCGCTCAGTGCTTGACCCTCAGTGCTCACTCCTCAGCCCTCAGTGCTCGCTCCTCAGCCCTAGGCGCTTGGCCCTCAGTGCTCGGCCCTGTCCTCACCCCTCAGCGCTCAGCCCTCAGTCCTAGGCCGTCTGTCCTCACGCCTCGGCCTTCGGTGCTCATCCCTCGACCATCAGTGCTCGGCCCTCAGTGCTCACCGCTCGGCCCTGAGCCCTCCGCCCCCGCCCCTGACCCCGCCGCGGCGGCC